>CM031955.1:31325404-31917904 GCA_018749465.1 Paracanthobrama guichenoti
TTTCATGAATTGGGAGAGAATGCCCTACTTTCCCACTTTATAGACATGCTTTTTGGCTGATGAGGTTTGAAATACTGTAAGTGAACTTGAGGCAATTAAAGAAATAGTTCACACAAAAATTAAAACAAACAAACAAAAACAAATTGCAATCATCTTTGTGCTTTGTCACTTGATATGAAACAAAGTCTCTGATTTAAAATTTCATCCATTTTATTACAAAATGTAAAAAAATTAAATTTTGGGGCTGTTTAATGTAGAGTGACAGATTGCTGTAGTGTCTCAGTTCAACAGAAGTGGCAGCGTAGCGCTCACATGAACTGATCATCTCCTCTGCTTTAATATCAGTTACAGCATGAAACAAACATGAATGAACATCTGAAGGTATGTTGAAAGAGTACATCTTACTGAAATCCGTATCATGTCTCGTGTAATCACTCAATCAGTGTTTTAACCTCGGAAAGATATCAATAAAAATGAAAAAAAAAAACTTCTTCAATATTAATGCATGTTTGAAAACAAACCCGATTCCAAAAAAGTTGAGACACTATACAAATTGTGGATACAAAGGAAAGCAATAATTTACAAATCTCATAAACTTATATTTTATTCACAATAGAATATAGATAACATATCAAATGTTGAAAGTGAGACATTTTTAAATGCCATGCCAAATATTGGCTCATTTTGGATTTCATGAGAGCTACGCATTCCAAAAAAGTTGGGACAGGTAGCAATAAGAGGCCGGAAAAGTTAAATGTACATATAAGGAACAGCTGGAGGACCAATTTGCAACTTATTAGGTCAATTGGCAACATGCCTGGGTATAAAAAGAGCTTCTCAGAGTGGCAGTGTCTCTCAGAAGTCAAGATGGGCAGAGGATCACCAATTCCCCCAATGCTGCGGCCAAAAATAATGGAGCAATATCAGAAAGGAGTTTCTCAGAGAAAAACTGCAAAGAGTTTGAAGTTATCATCATCTACAGTACATAATATCATCCAAAGATTCAGAGAATCTGGAACAATCTTTGTGCGTAAGGGTCAAGGCCGGAAAACCATACTGGCTGCATAGAAGAAGGATCCGGGTACTGAAATGGCCAGCCTGCAGTCCAGATCTTTCACCCATAGAAAACATTTGGCGCATCATAAAGAGGAAGATGCCACAAAGAAGACCTAAGACAGTTGAGCAACTAGAAGCCTGTATTAGACAAGAATGGGACAACATTCCTATTCCTAAACTTGAGCAACTTGTCTCCTCAGTCCCCAGACGTTTGCAGACTGTTATAAAAAGAAGAGGGAATGCCACACAGTGGGAAACATGGCCTTGTCCCAACTTTTTTGAGATGTGTTGATGCCATGAAATTTAAAATCAACTTATTTTTCCCCTTAAAATGATACATTTTCTCAGTTTAAACATTTGATATGTCATCTATGTTGTATTCTGAATAAAATATTGAAATTTGAAACTTCCACATCATTACGTTCTGTTTTTATTCACAATTTGTACAGTGTCCCAACTTTTTTGGAATCGGGTTTGTAAATCTGTTAAGTTTTTATGACTGCCACCATTTAAATGTTTATATTTCAAAAAATTGGAGTAGAAATATGGTTATGAAATTGTAAAATTAGTATTATAATGTTATTATAAAAAATTAAAAACATCCTTGAGTATAATTTGTTTGTATTTAAATCAGTTAATTGCATCCTTCAATATTATTGTAATGTAGTACCAACAGATTATTTTTGCTCAAGAAAATTTGCCATATACTAATCGCCATGTAATTGCCATGTAATAATCAATATAGAATCAAATCGTGAAATTTGTGTCAATATACCCAGCCCTAGTAAATACTGCTGCAAATGAATTAGTTCAGATTTACACCCATCACACTGAACTAGTAAAGATGAATTGCAGTTGTGGATAGTAACTGTGGATCTTTTTTGTTTTGCTTTAAGAATTTATATTTTTATTCCCCATTGTGTCCACATCAGTCTTGCTACAAAAGGACAAAGAAGCACCATAAAGGTAGCCCATGTGACTCGTGTGTTGTATGTGTTAAGTCCTTTGAATATTCTATGAACTAATTGAATGCTTTTTGATGCTTTATGGCATTATTTTTTGACAGATGTGGTCAGTATACACTGTAGTTGCAAGTGCTTTCTTTAAAATATTGTAACAGTGTACAATAATTTTTAGGTGAGCTATCCCTTCAAGCATTAACTAAGGTTATGGTTGTATAATGTAGTGTGGGCATATTGTTTATACAAGCTTCTGTACAAAAAAAAAAATGCTGGACAAAAACAAAAGCACAATTGCACGCAAATCCAACTAAATGGAAGCACTTCTTTTCATTATTTACAGAGCCTACTGATTCTTATTGTAGTAATGAATGTCTTTTGAACAAATTATGATAATTACTTGTCAGTGGGTTTGAAATGTGACAAATCAGACAATGTTACTTTTATTGAATTCAGTTATCAAGATGAAAAATGGGTTTATTCATTTGTTTCTTTATTTTACATGTGGAGAAATGGATGTGTCATTATCTTATACTCTGCATGTTGGTTGTTTGCTGGGATGGCAGCTCAACTAATTGGTTACAAAATAAATGAATGCATACATTTAAAGAGAGCGAGAGGCATCTTCAGTGTATTTAGTGAGGTTTCATAGTAAATGTGTGCTTCATTTCATTGTGACAGTGGTCGTTTACATGTGGTATTAACATCCGTCTCGGGTGGTCAGTCACAATGCATCTGGAATTTACGTGCATTTTAGATTCATCTCTTGGGACCACTTGTTATACGATATCCTTGAGGAGTTTTTTTTTTGTGTGACTCCATACATCACATCAAAAATAAAAATACTGTTGCTCTTAAATATACTTATATATATGCAAATTAAAAATACTTAGTAAAGTCTTGCACATGTAGATTATTTTTTTTTAATTTTTTTTTTAGATTTTCTTAGATTGGATAGCTGTTTTCCAATAAATATACATGTAACTGGCAAAATTCAAAGCCCACATTTTAGAACAGAGGATGATTGACAGGTAAATAAATGGTACTCCACTGTTCTGCAGGACGCTTCCGGACAGATTAGCGTTGACACCACAAATGCAGTGTGGCCACGTGTGTATCCAATTATACTGTAAACCCGAATAAGTTAGCAAAACTCAAAAAATTGAGGCAATCGGTTACATTACATTTCAGAAATGTTTAAGTAAGCTGAGTTTGCAGATTTTTAGAAACCCAATTCCAAAGAAGTTGGGACACTGTACAAACTGTGAATAAAAAAGGAATGCAATAATTTACAAATCTCATAAACTTATATTTTATTCACAATAGAATATAGATAACATATCAAATGTTGAAAGTGAGACATTTTGAAATGTCATGCCAAATATTGGCTCATTTTGGTTTTCATGAGAGCTACACATTCCAAAAAAGTTGAGACAGATAGCAATAAGAGGCCGGAAAAGTTAAATGTGTACATATAAGGAACAGCCGGAGGACCAATTTGCAACTTATTAGGTCAATTGGCAACATGATTGGGTATAAAAAGAGCTTCTCAGAGTGGCAGAGTCTCTCAGAAGTCAAGATGGGCAGAGGATCACCAATTCCCCCAATGCTGCGGCCAAAAATACTGGAGCAATATCAGAAAGGAGTTTCTCAGAGAAAAATTGCAAAGAGTTTGAAGTTATCATCATCTACAGTGCATAATATCATCCAAAGATTCAGAGAATCTGGAACAATCTCTGTGCGTAAGGGTCAAGGCCGGAAAACCATACTGGATGCCCGTGATCTTCGGGCCCTTAGACGGCACTGCATCACATACAGGAATGCTACTGTAATGGAAATCACAACATGGGCTCAGGAATACTTCCAGAAAACATTGTCGGTGAACACAACCCACCGTGCCATTCACCGTTGCCGGCTAAAATTATATAGGTCAAAAAAGAAGCCATATCTAAACATGATCCAGAAGCGCAGGCGTTTTCTCTGGACCAAGGCTCATTTAAAATGGATTGTGGCAAAGTGGAAAACTGTTCTGTGGTCAGACCAATCGAAATTTGAAGTTCTTTTTGGAAAACTGGGACGCCATGTCATCCAGACTAAAGAGGACAAGGACAACCTAAGTTGTTCTCAGCGCTCAGTTCAGAAGCCTGCATCTCTGATGGGATGGGGTTGCATGAGTGTGTGTGGCATGGGCAGCTTACACATCTGGAAAGGCACCATCAATGCTGAAAGGTATATCCAAGTTCTAGAACAACATATGCTCCCATCCAGACGTCGTCTCTTTCAGGGAAGACCTTGCATTTTCCAACATGACAATGCCAGACCACATACAGCATCAATTACAACATCATGGCTGCGTAGAAGAAGGATCCGGGGACTGAAATGGCCAGCCTGCAGTCCAGATCTTTCACCCATAGAAAACATTTGGCGCATCATAAAGAGGAAGATGCGACAAAGAAGACCTAAGACAGTTGAGCAACTAGAAGCCTGTATTAGACAAGAATGGGACAACATTCCTATTCCTAAACTTGAGCAACTTGTCTCCTCAGTCCCCAGACGTTTGCAGACTAGCAGTTATAAAAAGAAGAGGGGATGCCACACACTTGTCCCAACTTTTTTGAGATGTGTTGATGCCATGAAATTTAAAATCAACTTATTTTTCCCTTAAAATGATACATTCAAGATTCAAGATTCAAGAGTTTTATTTGTCACATACACAGTTATATACAGAATATACAACCGGCAGTGAAATGTAAACAGGTCCGCTCCATGGACAGTGCAAATTCACAGTTAAAAACACAAGGAAGAAATTATAATAGAAATAGGATAAAAAAAGTACTATATATAATTTTTATTCACAATTTGTACAGTGTCCCAAATTTCGGAATCGGGTTTATATTTTGTACTTATACATTTTAACTTCAAATATTTGAGTAAGCTAATTCATACATTTAAATTAAAATGATCAACTTAAATATTTTTAGTAGTGGAAACTTGGCTAGCTTTAACTAGCTAATTCAATAAATGCTACCTTGCTAATTGGTAACACAATGGGTTGATAGCATTAGCATAGCATAACACTTGCCGATTGAGTACAGCAATATAGAACATTTAACATACTGTATATCTGTTCTCAAACTAAGTTCATGCTCCACTCGTCACCAACAGAAACTCTTCTAAACTAACATAGTAAAACATTAAACACTACTAAATCTCCACCTTAACATTAATATTGCACAAAATATAACACTATCTCTCTCTCTCTCTCTCTCTCTCTCTCTCTATATATATATATATATTAATAGAAATCCCAGCCCAGTTTCAGTTAAATTTAAGTTTGTCTAAATTAAAGAAACAAATTCATAAAACTCAAAACAATTAAAATTACTTAAAATGTGTCAGTTTTGTGAATTCCAAAGAAAAAGAAAGTTCTAAATACTCATTTGATAGTTTGAAGTTCTAAATAAGTTCATTTGATTGAACTCATTTGTTTAATTTGAGTTGGCTCTACTCAAACAAATAAATTAATTATTTTGAGCATTAGGGTTTACAGTGTACCTCTGTGTGATCTCAGTGATAGGATCATAAAAACAGTTTATATCTTGTTGAAACTTACATTTAGCGCCATCCACTTGTGATTCGCCTAAAACAGATGTTAATACTGGGTGTACATGGGGTAAATGTGTCTGTATATAGTCCATAAAAAGCCTTGAATTTGATCTCACTTGATCTGTGTACACAGTGAGACAAAATTGTAGACAAAATCTATTTGTTGCCCCAATTTACCTCTTTTACATCACAGTAGTGGAAACTTTACCTATGTGAAGTTAATACATCTCTCTGGCAAGCAACAGTAGTGTCAACTGGACGTGTTACATATGGAAGAAGAGTATTTTTACCTTTCCTGCTATTGGTCTTCTCTCAGTTTCAAGCGCTTTCTCTGTCTGGAAGTGATCACGTGTGTGTGAGTGCGTGTGTGTGCGTGTGTTTGGGGGGGGATGTGTCACTTTGCCTCTTAAGTTTCTGATTGTCTAAATAACACAGTATCCCATCATACAGCTGTCTTGCATTTTGACAGTACAATAACCCATAATTCCTTCTGTCACTCAATATTTCAAGGGCAGTATTTTATGGCTTGAACTGAGCGAGAATGCATTTACATTTTGGAGGATGTGAGAGAGGAAGGGGCTGAGGGGGGAAATAGATTTCTTGTCTTGTGTCACTTCAGATTTTACCCTTCTCTCCCTTTCTCTGCAGAATCCATTTTAGGAGGAATCGTAAAAGCGGCTTGGGAAAGATCTGTGCTTTTTCTATTTAATCAAAGCTTTAAAGTAGATAAGCAGAGTCTAGTATTGAGCAAGCACAGTGAGGGACAACTTTGGCCATGGAAATGTACTGTATACACAGTTACTTATGTGTGGCTAATATCATTTACTAAATGCAACTGCAAATTAATTAATTCAGATGATCTGCATACATATATATACATACACATACATGCATACATACATATATATACATACACATACATGCATACATACATACATATATATATATACATACATACATACATATATGTATGTATGTATGTGTGTGCATGTATGTGTATGTGTGTGTGTATATACATATATATATATATATATATATATATATATATATATATATATATATATATATATATATATATATATATATATATATATATATATATATATATATATATATATATATATATATATATATATATATATATATATATATATATATATATATATATATATATATATATATATATATATATATATATATATATATATATATATATATATATATATATATATATGTATATATATATGTATATAATTGATGTTCCTGGTTAT
Organism: Paracanthobrama guichenoti; assembly: GCA_018749465.1. Taxonomy (NCBI): domain Eukaryota; kingdom Metazoa; phylum Chordata; class Actinopteri; order Cypriniformes; family Gobionidae; genus Paracanthobrama; species Paracanthobrama guichenoti. The sequence goes on from CM031955.1 coordinate 31,332,297, forward strand.
TTATTTACAGAAAGTTTTTGGTCAGTAAAAGCTTTTTTAAGTATTCACCAGTTGATGTTTTAAATTGAAAATAATTATTATAATAATATTTCCCAATATTACTGTTTTTGACTGTGTTTTGATCAAATAAGCGCAATCTTGTAGAAGACTCTTATCTGAACCTAAGCTGAATGTGTGTAGTGTATATACTTTGTCGACTTTCATATATTTAATAGCGTTGACTGCACAAAGCTATGTTATACTTCAGCCCTTTCCCTCAATCATAGTAAGTGATGCCCATTTTTCACAGTCCCATTAATACCTGAAGCTTTAAGCCCTTTCATACTTCTGTTTTTGTCACTGAACATCCCTTTTGATGCAATTGTCATATTCATTATGAAGTAACATGCATTTCACAAGTTTCATGTTGTCTTTATCATTTTGTTGATACATTTTCTTATGATAATTAATGTAAATAACCAATACATTTCTGCATTGTACATTTAATGTGTTTATCGAGCCCTCGTGAGCTTAAAGTACCCCTAATGAATCCTTTCACCTCAGCGCTGCATAAAATTGAACTTCAAAGCTGCACTTTCCAAAAAAACAGACAGCGCTGACATGGAAATTGACCTGTAGGCTCGTGTCTCCTCCACAAAACTCTCAGTTGTACTGCATGTCAACGAGATGAAAATGATTCCCATCTCCTCCCTTGACTGGATTTCCATTTGCAAAGAAGATAGGGCTCTATTATAGACCTATTTGAGCTGTGCTGATAGCTGCAGCGATTTAAAGAGCTCTATTGTTTGAAAAAGGAGCCAGTCAGATTAGAGAGGTGTGCAGAGCTCTTAGCAAGGTCAAATATTTCATGACTGCTCTGCTTCCATCTGATTTAATATCAAAGAGTTTTTTTTTTTCTCTTAAATGACACCTTCCGCTATGACTAACGTCTGATTTACAGAATACAGCAGGATCTGAGACTGTCAATGTCTGTGAACATGAATCGCCCATATCCCTATTTTGTGCTTTTTTAAATAACTAATGTACGGTGTAAATGCATCAAGTACACATTGAATTTCAATGACATCAAGTATACACTAAAACATAAAATCACTTAAATTATCAGTTGACTTCTTTGAACTACAGTTTGGAACCTAAGTTGTCTATCTTGTTTTAGCTGTGCATTACAAATATGGCTTGGAGCTTGGATTAGCATGCATGTTTAGTATGATGAAATAGTAAATATGTCTGATATGCTTGATAATCAGATGGCAGAAATAGCTTGCTTTCACTGGTTTTGGTGTCTATTGTGTGGGTTGTTGTTATTGTTCACTCCATTGTATTAAACAGTCCCCCGGGCAATGTTCCTAAACGTCCCTTTACACCCTTGTGTGTGTTGTTACTATAGAGACTGTCTGAGGTTGGTCAATAAAACACAGATCAGATTGCGCACGTATAGCACTAGAGCATGCACATGGAGCATTGTGTTGTGCAGCACGTTTTAGTGTTTCTTTGCTATTTTTGTGTTTGGTTATACCTTTGAAGATATAACCATGAATATGTGCATTTTATCATGTACAATAACTGCAGTTGTTATTATTTTGAAATACTGAAATTGAAAAGCTGAATTTTCAGCATCATTACTCCAGTTTTCAGTGTCACATGATCCTTCAGAAATCATTCTAATATGCTGATTTGACATTTTTCTTTAATTAATCATGTTTAATCACACCTAACATGAAAGTTTTGAATGTATTTTTATATTGACATCTTTTTACTAAGTGCTATGAATGCATGCCAGATCAATACCAGTAGTGCTGCAGTTTTTTTGTTCTAATTTTCGAGGGATGAAATTAATAATTATAGCCATTTAACATTACAGCATAATTTAAAGCCATCATTTTATATTTAATAGGCTTTAAAAATTATAACTTTTTAAAATTATAATTATCGATTGATCCTTATTAAACCTATAACATTTATTTATTGATTTTTTTTTTTTCTTTCTTTTGATCTTCAGTTAACATTAATGACAGACAGCAGCAGGTAAATTAGGCTGCTGTCATTAAGACCTGACGCACATCAAACTCTTTATGGTCATTCAACACTTTTTTTAAAACTCATAGACTATGCTGACATGGATAATTTTATGTGTTTTTGTCTGATCAAGCATGATAAGACATACTGTGCTATTACGTACACTCATTTGCGCACATAAACAATTATTCGGATTCCCTGTCGCAAACACATTTTTAGAAGAACGTAATACCTTTGTAGTTCATTCTGTTAGCTCATAAGCTCTTTGCTTTCCTATGCATTTACCCTGTTCTCGTCCCCACACAAATGTCCAATGATACGATACAAAGCGTGGAGTGTTGAACAAATATGAGCGCTGTATTTATTTAACTACTGGTCGAGCACAAAGCGGCTGAGGGGAGAGGAGGTCTTTTTCATAGGGCAAGCGAAGACTGAAACGGCCATTCGAGGGGCCCAATCGCACTTGAGTTCACTGGTAAGCCTGTTGGACATTCAGCTTTGTTCCCCTTATAGTCTACTTATCAGAGGGTTGATTCGCTTGTCCCCTCGCATGTTCCTGTCCTATCTCAGCGCCGCCAATTTTCCACAGGCTAAGTGCTCAAATTGAGCCATTTTGTTTCACTTTAAACTAAAGCGGGGACCTATTATGCGTGATTTTTCATTCATAGCTCCCACTGCTGGCACTCTCTCTCTCTCTCGTTCTGTCCGCACTCAGAGGAAAGGCCTTGTGAGGCCGTACTGTTCTCACTCCAGGCATGTCAGCTTCAATCTGCCACCCCTGGGTGTGAGGGGCCAGCCGTGGTGTGGGGGCTCACAGGTCAACCCTGTCGGTAATTGATGTTGCTTATTCATCTGTTTTTCCTTGTCTTTTTTCCTGCCGCAGTGGCCTTTTGTTTGTCTAAATTGTTTGAAGATTTACTGTAGGTCCTCAGGCCCCTGAGAAGCATCACCCCTGTGGCACTGCCTCGACGCCCCTGCTGAGCAGGAGGCTACACACACATACACTGACAGATAAAGGTGCGCGTATACACACACACACACACACACACACACACACACACAAAGTGAGCCAAAATACAGGGAGTATCTTTCATTGTGACTAGTGGGGCAATCTCCCAGGCTAATTTGTCATGGCTTCATGCATAGCATGTATATAAGGAATCATTCAATCATTACTCATATAGTACATGCAGAATCGGCTAAGATACACCAAAACTAGTGGTTATTAACTCTGTTCTGATAGGAACATGGATGTGTAACCGTGCATAATTACGACAGCAAAATAAATAGCCTTATCAATGCTCAAAAAGCATTGTTTTGTGGTTTGTTGTGAATTTCAAATGCTGTGCGTTAAGGGTGTAACGATACATGAAACTGATGTTCGCTACATACCTCGGCTTTGAAGTCACGGTTCGGTACAGCAGGGGAGAGCAGGGTTTTTTTTTATTTTTTTTATTAAACCATGAACAAACGGATTCATTTAAACATACATTAAATAAATGAATGACTTCTGAGGTAAATGCTATGTGACACCGTTTACAAGCGGTTTTATTGACGTCATTCCACCGTTGAAACACTGATTGAGCGATTATACGACATATACGTTTCAGTAAGCTGTAATGTATCCTCAACATACCGTCAGCTCAGCTGTTGATTCATGTTTATTCTTTGACTAGGAAGAGATGATCGCGTTCACTTGTGCACCGCTCTCCCGTTTGAACTGATGCGCATATACGCGATAATTAATTTTAACAATCTTTTTTTTTTAACGATGATATTAATTTTTAACGATCTGTCACATCAAATTAAAGAGCATCAAAACTGCATTTATCATTTGAATTTCATGATGAAATGGAATTTTCAGAGAATAAAAAGACAAAGCAAAAACAAATATTCTGTCGCATTTCTAAATGTTTCTCTCTTTTCTTCTTGTACACATTCTTGAATTGTATATGTTTGCTTTGCATCTTTCAAGTGAGTTTTTCTCAATATAGTCCCCCTTATCTTGCTCACTGGGGTTATAAGGCAGTATTCTTAACGCAGTACGTAAGCTGCTTACATGCATTTATTGTGAAAGTTGCTTGTACAAATAATTTTTTATTGAAAATGTTCTTCAGGTTTATACATCCAACATTAAGTATTGCCAGTTTAAGTTTGGAAACAATATGTTGTATTTATACTGTCACACTTACTATTTATCTAACAGTTTAAATGTTTTTTCATACATAAAAATATATAGATGGCTTTTAGGAAGGGGGTCCCTCATAAAAGGTTTGTAATATTTGGGGGTCCTTGGCAAACCCCTGCTTTAGACCACAATGGAAACGCAGACAGCAACAAGTCTGGGGGAAAAAAGGTTCCTGGGACAATACATTTATATAATATAATATAAAAACTGCATGGTCATATATACATATAGACTGCCTTACAACCCCAGTGAGCAAGATAAGGGGGACTACAGTGAGAAAAACTCACTAGAAAGATACAAATCAAACGTATACAATTCTGGAAAGTATGTGTACAAGTAATAAACAGTTAGAATGTTTGGTAGATTTTAACCATTTTTGCTTTGTCTTTTTATTCTCTGAAAATTTCTGGGGACCCCTTAGAACTTTTTGGAGGACCCCTGGGGGTCCCCGGACCCCAGTTTGAAAACCCCTGGTCTAAAGTGATGTAGGACTGCGCTTGACTCCGTTGGATTTCGTCATCCGCATATAAGCCTGAACCTCGTTGTTGGTCCGTCTGTCGGATTTTTTTAACTCCATTGTTGATTCCAATAGCAAACAATTCTTACCACACGCACCACAAAAGACTTTTAAAAATGGTGGTTGAAATAAAATGCTGCGTGGAGTAGGGGTTGCACAGACGAATGCTCTGCAATGGCGCTTTAAGCTCGACGTCAACTAGTCGCTGGCATTTAGAGGGCACAACAGGATAAGCCATTTCCTGACAAGCATGCTCCGTTTCCAATAGTTAAAATGACAAATAAATGCATACTCAGAGAGCTCTCCACAAGACATGTTTGATTATGCCATCTGGATGCTCAAAATTGATTGGGAGAATGCATGTTTTAAACCGTTAATCACCGTTCTAAACTAATCCGGTGCTGCATTGTAACGCTCAGACATAGCTTGCACATCACGCGGAGATCACGAATGCACATAATCATTCGGTAGCGTAAAAAAAATTATTGTCACCACTTTCTGTGATTTATCAATAAAATAGCTTAGAAACTGAAAAGTTCTACCATATATTTCTTGATAACGAAAACTCACAGCTTCACTATTAGTAGAGAGAAGTTCATATAGATGTAATCTTTATTGTGCTAATTTCTCTGTATCTGATTCAGAACGAGCAGAAATCGGGGAGAAATATAATGACCCAAAGACAAAACAACTGATAAAAAAGCTGTTATATAGGAGCAATAACCTTGTGGGCAGCGCTGTGTCATATGCCATAGCTGTGCACAAAAAAAAAAAAACCTGTGTTCACATCTCAGGTCAAGGTTCTGGCTTATTTATTAATTAATGACGTCATCAGCAATTAGTCGACGCCGACTTTCATCACATTATGTCGACTTTAAAAATTCTGAAGCCATTACCCCTAACGTGGAGTCAACCAATCAAAATGCTACATGAACTCAACCAATCAACATGTTCAGCGCCCTAGTCCCACTCCCCAAATCTTCCTGAACTTTGATAAAGTACTACCTCGAGAGCAGGGACTTTCTGATGGGGACATTTTTACCTGGAACTTCATTTAGACCCTGGTCCCTAAGGTCAAACACACAGAGTACCACCCAAAAGTCCCTAGTTTCTGGGGAAAGTTCCTGCATTAGTTTGTTCTGGACATTAGTTTGCTTGTCACATGTTTCCTTTGTTCTAGTTTCTTGTCATTCACCACCATGGACATTCATTAACAATCACACTTGTCTGTTATGAGTTCATCACCATGTCTAAGTTGAAGTTCCTCTTCAATTATCTTTGATTATCTTTGTCTTAGTCCGCTATTGTTTGTAAAATGAACACAATTTCAAAAAAAAAATTAAAAAAAATTTGATGTTTGCTCCCTTCTTTGTGCTGTGGTTAATAAACCTGATTGTTTATTGAACTATCTTCATTTTCCTTGGATTTATATTATAAAATATATTTAAATATAATATAAAAATATATAATATAATCTAACAAAACATATACACATATACACACACACACACAGAAAACACACACACACACACACACACACACACACACACACACACACACACACACACACACACACACACACACACACACACACACACATATATATATAATTTAAATATATTTTATAATATATTTATATATTATATTATTTTGTATTATATTAATTATATTTTTACACATTTTACAATCGATGACTGCTACTCATTTTTGTCCATCCAATTTCATGCATTTTTTTTTACCTATTGTATCCCCAGATGCAAGTTTAAATAAATTTTTGTATGGTAAATTATTTTGTTAGCAGTGTTTTGTCACCAAAATCCTGAATCCCAACCACTAATTTAAAGTATTACAGCAGGTTTGTCCATGAGCTGTTTTGTTGACCCTCTAAACCTTCACATGGCCAGTGTTTACATTACATTCTTCAAGCTCAGCTGTCTGGGACAATAATCCAGTGATGCTTTTGAACTACAAAAGACATCAAAGGCATTTTACCTTATTCCTCTGCTCGTTAACGCACACTCATTGTTTACGCTCACGTTACAGCTACGTGACTATCACCTGAAAATAGAAGTAAACAGGCGACTGTAAGATAAAGAAAAGTGCCTAATTACTGAGCTTCATTTGATCTTTGCCTCTGACATGTCGGCAGGCTGCATGGGTGGTACATCCCAGGGGCCTTTGAAGTGGGTGATTTTGTAAGAGATTTGGATCATTACACAATAAAGAACACTTCATAAGTCATGAAGCGAGTTGGAGAAATGATGGTTAATGATGTTGACAGCAGTTCAACTCTATAGAATTATGCCAAGATTTGACTGGACTTGCCTCTTTTAATGATTCCTGCCTTTTCTAAGGTAATGAAGCATTGGCAGAGAGAACAAGAATAATCTCACATCAAACTGAACTTCAGTTAAAATTGCATAAATCGTCCATCACGTGCCTCTTTTAAAGTGGCGTGCCTGTGTATTAGAGAGGGCATCTGAAAATGAAAAAGAGGCCTTCCTATTTCCTCTTAGATCTGAGTGATGTAGGAATATATCAATGTCTAGGATGGCTAGACATGGAAAAAAAAGGGCTATAACAATAGGAATATCATGTTTTGTGTGCAATGGACATTATTAAAAGACATGATGATTGTTATGCAAATTGTTGCCTTAAGTGTTTCCAAGTGTTTTTGACCGTAATGTCTTCAATAATCATCAATGTCATCAATCATCCTTTGACCTTCAAGACAACCACAGTAGACTGACATGCTAATGACTGACACTCACACCTGCTGGTTTAGTGTGGAAGATTTTTTATTATTTTTATTTTTTTATGGAATAAAAAAATGAAAGATGTCTTTACAAACCGGTATGACTTTTCTATCTGGTGTAAAACACAAAAGAAGATGTTGAACAGAATGTCTGAGCTGCTCTTTTCCATACAATGAAAGTAAATGACGACCACAGCTGTCCCTGGTCCCCATTCGGTTTTACTGAAAAGAGCAGCTTGGACCAGACCCAGCGCCAGACACAAATTCACGGATGGGCATTCAATTTTTTTTCAGGGGGGCACAAATGAGATCAACCTTATTGTATGGTAACATTTAAGAATTAAATGGACACAAAAAACAAGGTAGAATGAATGTACCACTCCATTGACACGATACAACAGAGGAGCCATAAAGCAGTGGACCTAGCCTACTGAAGCAGTCTAAACACACGCAGGGCTCGACATTAATACTTGTCCGGGACAAGTGGATTTTTTTAAAGGTGAATTTAACTTGCCCGTCCGGACAAGTAGCCTAGCCTGATTCAAATGGCAGTAACAAAAAAATAACTAGGGAATAACCAATACGTGATAATGATTCTGCATTCATTTAGTGTAAGTGGCAATCAATAGTGCATAATAATATATAATGTATAATGTACTGACGCTAACAAGGTTGCACTGTTGACGCTCACGCAACCTCTTGAAACAAATGAGCGCCGCTCACACAGAGAAACTCGGTTAACTTACTGCTGTAAAATACAAAATGTCGAGTTTTTATATTTATAACTTATGATACAGTTAAGTAACATCACACCACCAAGAGTGTTGTTTCCCTGAATACCATCACAATTAAAAATGTGACATTGATTTCTATGACAGTTCAATAAACAAGTAATTAATATGAAGTCACTTACATTTTAGACACAATATTGACTCTTTTTGTTTTATTTCAGCAGCGATGAAATAATTTGCCATTGGCTAGTACATTTTTTAGTTTAGTCACCAGACGGATATACTTTATTATATATATTATATTATATTAAACTATACATATAATTCCACCAATTTGACCAATATCTTTGTAAAACAACACAGCTTTTCTGAACGTACACTCTTAACATCAGTCAATCAAGCATTAGACTATATATATTATGATAATCAAGCACTATTTAATGATAGAACTTTAGTAATTAGAACTAAAACTGTTGTTAACCGTATATGCATATTTGTCATTTAACTGAACTTTGGACTGGTGGTGGTGCTTAAGATATTGTTGGTCATTTCAGTGTTTCTGTAAAAAAATAGATAATACTAATTATATTATATAATAATAATAATAATAATTCTACTACTAATAACAATATACAACACACTAAGGATTGATGAGCTGCTAGGTTCATGAATATTTATCATGTTAGTAAAAGATGAGCGCCAGCCAATGAAATTGCCGTTTGCGCATTTGTTCCACCTTCTACCGGAGAAACCCGGATATCTTCTGCTTGTTCTTAAAAGCTGAATAATTCTAAATGAACTCTGGTATTTTGACAGGAAAATACAACAAAGAATATTGTTTACATGTAGCACGTTGATTTTGCGTGGTATGTAAGACTCTCGCGCTCTCTCTCTTTGTGTGTGTGTGAAACGCTCCTAGCAACGTGACGGCGAGTTGTGCGCCTTCACACTAGAGTTTACGGTATATCAAACACAGGTACGCTCGCATCTAATGAGATTAATTGAAATCGTACATATCGCTTGACAAGAGCGAAACTCTCAAGTGCTCAGTTAATGTTCAGCGAGTGAAAATATATCTATGCTAAACGTATTCTTAGCCTCTAACACACACCCACTGGCGAGTAAAATAATTTATTAGCCAATGGCTAGTGATAGATATTATTTAATTGCCCAGAGTGAAGATTTAGTCACATATGCGAGTGATTTACTTGCATTGTAGAGGGTTGAACATTTCCGCGCTCACTATCCTCAAACCAATCAAATCCGTTTAAAAAAATAAAAAATTTAAAACAGACCAAGCACATTTTTATTTTTATTCAGGAGTTATGTATATACAAAATAACTTTTGATAAAAGTAGCCTTTCGATTAAAAAAAAATTAGCAAACGAGTAAGGACTGGTGGTTGGTGGGACGTGACGTGGAGTTGGTGATGGGAGGCTTGTCCAGGGCGAGCACTAGCGGGCACTAGCCCATGGCGCGGGGCTGGCTTGGACATAACAGCTAAATTACTATATTTTGACTTTCCTATATGAAAAGAAAGTCCTATAGGTTTGGGACGATTTGAAGGCGAGTAAATGATGAGAGAATTTCTGGATGAATTTTTTGGATGAACGATCCCTTTAAGTTGAGTTCTGTTGATTTATAGGGATTATGTAATGCATAATTAGCTCAAATTTATATTCACACCATAAAATGGCGATGATCGCTGTTCACCTTCCTTTTTCATCCTTACGTGTACAGGTTATTCTGAGTCCCAGAAACATTTTATGTGATATATTCGTGACAGGGCGTTGGAGAAGTCAAACTGTATGTTTGATAGGGGAAAAACAGGCTGCATCAGGAGTTTAATTGCTTTGAATATGCGTCTAATTATCACATAGGGTTGGTACTGATGCAGAAGTAATGTAATTATCATTTTGTAGCATTGTATAATGATATTGCCTTTTGCTCGTCAGGAGGAGAAATCTTCATACCTGACACTTTACTGAGCTACGTAATGATATGGTGGAGCGACAGCTAATTACAACATAATAAGTGAGTGATGATGGAGTCAGGGTGGATATGCCTCATATATTTAAGTGGTTGCAAAGCACTGCCAATGTAGAGAGACTTGCAATTAAATCAAACCACTCTTCATTTAATTACAACCAGATTTATTTGCGTATACTTTTACTTAACAGAAATGAACAGACTAGCCTATAAGTAACAGGAATATCTGTACTGGTTATTTGTATGTGGAGAAGCTGAGTTTCTAAATTGGCTGAGGTGCAATTCTTAACTTTAATTCTGTTAACCTATTTTCAATGTATACATAAATTGTAGACAGGCAGCATTTACATGTGACAGCTACATAAACAAATCCTTTTATAGCTTCAAAATGTTTAAAACATACGTTAAGCTGTCTAACAGCATTCCTGCGTTTTGCTCGTGAATTAGAGATTGGCGAATTGACTTGAAACCCACAAGTTGTATGTGGTGCGGCTGTATTTTTGTTTATTTTAGTATTAAGGATTGTGCTTCTATATTTTGCGAATGATCAGTTAAAAGATATCACTCTGGCAGGTTGCCTACATTTAGTTTATAATTTGTTGTTTGCATAGACTAGACGCTGCGATAAAACTGTGCATGATGAGGAAATGTGCATGACATGCAGATCCGTAGATAGGGGAAGTTGATGGCAATTTGGACGGGAGAAGAGCGGTGCTCACTGACTGCTTGAAACCTTTTAATTAGCATTAATTACCCAGCAGAAAATGTTGGGGCTTGAAAGGATTTGTGTCAGCAAGTGAGAGATCAAAGATTGCGGTGCTCGCATTTTAATCTGCCAAGTAAAAACTAATAAGGGCCTTGTAATGGGGCCCCAGAGAGTGACAGCACAGGTGGGGGACCGTAATCCTCCCAATTAGATCATCAGATGATTTAATTTCACTCTAATATTGAAAAATTACGATTTCTTTTCTCAGTGGCCATCAGTTGGATAAAGACTGGTTTTCCTTCCTTTCTCTCTCTCTCTCTCTCTCTCTCTCTCTCTCTCTCTCTCTCTCTCTCTCTCTCTCTCTCTCTCTCTCTCTCTCTCTCTCTCTCTCTCTCTCTCTCTCTCTCTCTCTCTCTCCCTCTCTCTCCCTCTCTCTCACGGAGCCCCTCATTTATGGCTTTGAGAAAGTGAAATGAAAGCTTTTTTGGAGGAATGTGTGGTTGGCCATAAGGCACGGAATCATGGCTGTCTCATGTGGTTGTGAGTGGGGATGGGAGTGATGCAGACCACGGGCAGGCCCCTGACAGGGTCATCCATCAAGTGTCATTGATCATTTGCCATGAAGTGACAGCAAGGTAGTGATTATTTGCTATTAGATAGATGCTCAAGCATACAGGGCTGCAGCTTGACAGTACAACAGCCTCAACCCCAGATATCTGTGCTTTGTGTATCCCAGTCAAATGCTTGCTCTTTAGGAACAGTGGACATGTTTATGCACATAAAATATTGAATTAAAATAGTATGTTTTTTTTTTTTTTTTTTTTTTTTTGTATTCCAGTTATGAATGTGCCATGTAAATGTGTTAATCCTGATTAAGCTGTATTATGATTTTTAGACAGCTGGCATATGTCTGTTTTTAACAGAAGTACAAAACTAACAAAAGTAATTATGGTTACCAGTAGTAATTATGAATATACTTTTCCTTTCAATAATGATTATTTTTAGATCATTAAAAGAAATGAGCATAGCAGATAACATGTTACAGTTGTGTGCTGTTGACAAGGGCACACGTGAGAGTTAATGTATTGATCAAGTTACTAGGTAGAATTAAAAGTAAAAATTAAGTTGAAATAAATTGCAAAATCAAGCATATACTGTATTTCCACAAAAGAAGATGTGTATCGATTATCATGCTGAAATATGTAAACATCTTTTTTTTTTTACTTTACTTTTACTCATAGTAATTCCTCTGCTGCAAATGCCTAATGGTTACATGTAGTTTGCCATTCTAGCCATTGATAATATTTTCCCCCAGTTACTGCATCATTTTCAAAGTCATTGATTTTACTTTTTGGTATTTATCTAAATGCAAAGTGCCTTAAGATTCATTTCCCTCGCAGATAAACATTGATGGCAGATGACTGTGGTGCCATCTGTAAAGAATAGAATTGATTTTCAGGGCAGCGGCACGAAAGGGAGAATGCATTTGTTTTGCGAGGAGAGGTATAATCAGTCAGTGGTGTCGTTTAAAAGAAACTGGGTTGCACCAGAGACAGGGAGGCCATGAGGCATGAAGAGAAATGGTGTCGACCATTTCTCTACCAGGAGACCCATATAAAGTTACGCTGCAGTGCTTCCAAAATAAAGTGGCTGGCTCTGTTTTTACTTTAATCTTAAGAATAACATCTAGGTTTTACATAATGTTAATGATTTTGGTCTAGTAATGCTGCTTACGTTGTTGTGTGGTTTTCGCTTTGGAAAGTTTAGGCCTCAAAGCAGGCTATCCCCCAAATTTTACATAAGAATTATTTTATATTACTGAGTTGAGTGGAGTATGTGATATCAGTGATATGAGTAATTTTTGTTCGATATTCAATGCATAAATGTCTGTAATATCCATAATTCATTTAAATACTGTACACATGTAAAGTAATTCATCAAATAAAAATTTCAGAACTTCATTGACACAAACCAAAAGATATGCGTGACAAAAGTGTGTAAACGGCTGTTTCACATTACACCTTGAGATAAATTTAAAATAATAATACATTATAAATATGATTGGATGAGTTGTGTTTGAAACTATTTTAAAATCGCCAATGTAAACACACTTGTGATCGCACATAGTTGAATACAATATTAATGCACCACATTGCAATGTTGCTTGGCAACAGTATTTTCTAGTGTCCTTGTTACACGTTACATGTAGTTACTGAAGTAATAACTATAAATTATGCATAATTATATGCAACTAACCCTAACCCCATAGTAAGTACATGTAGTTAATTATTATTACACAGTACTTAAATGCATAATTACACAGTAACATGGACACCTTAAAATAAAGTGTAAGCCAACCTTTATTTACACCCTATTTACACTTGACACAAGCGGAATGTTGTGATGCGTCAAAACTAAACCAATCCCCATTGCAATCCAAGAAGCTGTCTATATTGGAAGCACCCATCTGCAACAGTCAATACTTTCCCTTACCATTTCCCATACCTTAACTATCTGTGGTTGTATAGTCTTTGCAGTGTCTGTACAATTGACACAGTCTTACTGTATATACTGTCAGCCCTCATAAGAAAATGTATACATCAATTTGAATGTTGCCATATCCATGATGATGATGACCAAAAAAAAATGTCTTGAGGGCCGGATGTTGAATAGCACTGCTTTAGATTTTTGCATTGTCAGTTAAAATGATTTGCCACTCAGTTTAGACAACTACAATTTGTGTGTATTTGACCCAAAAAACACACAAGCTTGTTCCAGAAGCTGTCTTTTGAAGTACAGGTTGTGCCTTTTGCATGACTGAAGTGAGGGTAAGTGATTAGACAGCGATTGGACAGACACCCTAGGTACTCTGTAACACAAGGTGATTTGTGCACATTGCAGCTCAGCTCATGAAGTCCAGGTTGCCCCTGACAGGGCCCATCAGGTCAGTCAGACTTGGCACTGGAAACAAAGTTTGCCAGGGCCGGGGGTCAAACCCAGCTTAAAGAGTCAGCCCTGTCAAAAGCCTCAGACACATTCTTACCTTACGGCCAACCTCGACTGATCCAGGGCTATTAATCACAGCGGAGCGGCTCTGACCTCAGCCCCTTCTCCCTTTGAAGTGTGCTGTCCTTTGCCGCATGAGGAAATCATTTGCTGCCTGATTCAATGAGCCGTCAGCCGAGCCAGCGGACCTAATGACATGTGAGAATATTAACCTCCTACCACTGAGAGCTGTGAATCTTGAGAGGCAGTCTATAATTCACCAGGCGTTTCATCCCTAGCCTCAGTCCTTCTTCTGGTCGAACCCCCGCCCGCCCGACCCGACTCAACCCCACCCTAACCCAGCACACCATTGCCTGGTCCAGTCAGAGGCTGCCACAAAGGGATAGTTCACCCAAAATTGAAAATCATCTATCATTATTTACTCACCCTCATTTCGTTCCAAATCTGCATGATTTTATATCTTTTGTTGATATTTTGAGAAATCCTGTTTTTCCCTCTACGCAGTTAAGGTCAATGATCACATGAGGGTGAGTAAATGATCACAGAATTTTTTTATATATGTATAGAATATTTGACCTAGACATTTTGTAATTTGTAACCCTGGACCACAAAACCAGTCATAAGGGTCCTTTTTTTTTAAATTGAGATTTATATATCATCTGAAAGCTGAGGGTGCAAAAAAGTCTAAATATTGGGAAAACATTGTCTAAATGAAGTCCTTAGCAATGCATATTACTACTACTAATAATTTTTTTATATTTACGGTAGGAAATGTACTAAATATCTTCATGGAACATGATCTTTACTTAATATCCTAATGATTTTTGGCATAAAAGAAAAATCTATAATTTTGACCCATACAATGTATTGTTGGCTATTACCACAAATATATTTAAGCCCTGTTTACACTTGGTATTTAGTTTTGGTCGATCGGAAGTAGATGAGGGAAACATTCCCATTTACACCTGGTACTTTAGTCTCTTTTGTCCACTTTCAACCACTTCTGTCCTGATTTCTTCAGGGGGAGGGTCTATGGGTGGGTAAATGTATGGGTTTTTCAGATCTTTTAGTCTAATGGACAAAATAAGCTTGCGCAATTTACATATGAACGTGCCTGGAGACGATGGGAAAACATACGGAGAGCAGCAGCTTTCGTTTCTACTCTGACAGCCTCAAGACCAAGCCGAACATGAAGTGTGCATGTTAGAAATCAGGAATGGTGAGAGAGCATTGTGCTTGGTACGTTTTTCATCTTCAAACCAAACAGACTATATCCCGTCTGGCTAGCGCGCTTCCCATAATGTTTGTGCATCAAGTCAGTAGACAGTCCTGGCAGTTCGAATGCATTTGACCACATGAGTGTTTACACTACGAAAGCAATCCGGTCAAATGTATTTCCAACTACCTCTGGAAGTGGTCAAAAGTGGACGAGCTCAAAGCCTTTTAGATCCCGTTTACACCTGTATTTAGCATAGGCCACTTGTGATACAATCGATCGTAATACCAGGTGTAAACAGGGCCTTACGTACTTCTAACTGGTTTTACCGCAAAATTACTTTACTTTTTCTGTGAAATACAAAATAAGATGTTGCTCAGAACATCCAAGCTGAAGAAGTGAAGAAAGTGGATGGTGGTTTATAAAGGAGCCATAACCATAAGATAACCATAAAGTTATCTCAAAAGTAGTTTAAATTGCTCAAGAAAAATAAAAAGCTGAAACAATATGAGTAAATTCCAATACTTTTTGGGCCGCACTATTCCTTTAAGTGACCTTTTGTTATCTCCACTTATAATCCACTGTTTAAGACAAATTAAATACTGTTGATTTATTCATGGAACCCCATGTGTTTTTTTTTTTTTTCTCCAAAACACTACTGGCTCTTTATATAACTATTTGTTATTTATATGTATAATACCCAGTACTGTAATGATAGTTTTGTTAAATGGAGCCAAATTATGCACTGCAGGTTTGTGAATATCCACGTAAATAACAAACCAAAATGTACATTATATATTGGAAGAAAATCACCCAACCAGTGGGCGTCCCCATTAAAACTGCAGGATGGCTGCTCCATAAGCCTTTAACACATGTAAATTGCAACATATCTCAAGCCCATTTCCTTACACATGTGATCTGTAAATTGCTGCCACCCTAGGGCTGGTGACATGTTTGATGTCGGGGGGGTGGAGGGGCTGAGATTAAGCCAGATAATGGTTGCCTAATACTGCCAAACTGAAGATTTATAGAGCCGCTGCATCCGAAGCATCGTGTTTTTGAAGATTGAAAACAGAATTGCATGCAGGTTGAAGGTAGGAGTGCATCTAAGCTCTTTTGGCACATATATTCTGCATGAAGCTGGTGTCAAGATCATATTCAAGGTTGTAAGGTTGATTAAAAAAAAACTCTGAGAATGACACAATAGGCAGATGTGGCATTCTACCTCACGTTTATCACAACTGCATATCATCCTCTGAGAAATAGTTGATTTACTCATTTTCTCTGTGCGATGAGAAGTTTGTCATGTCCTCTGATGGACAGCTTTGCAGTGTCATGTGCATTTTTTCTTTCTTTGTGTTTTTTTACATTTATTAAAACCAGTGCAATCCCTGTTTTTACAGCCCCGCTTCCCTCTTTCATTCATTATAGTTTCTTATCTTGGCAGGCAATCAGAACTGCCAGGCAGCCAGTCCATTATGCACATATGAAGCCCATCACTCCAACCGGATTGGCCAATTCATCAAACATTTATCTATTGCCCTGTGAACAGCGTGTCAATTTGCCTGTCACTCCCAAGTCTTCGCAGCCTCTTCGGAATAAAAACATTACTTTTCCCGCACCGGAGACCGCTTTGATGTTAAATCTCCCCTCTTTAACTTTAAAACAAGGCCTGAAGTCAAATTTAAATTCTCACACAGGAAAAGATCCCAAACAATGTGATCCGGGTAGCCATCCGCTGTTGACCATACTTTGAGACCGAGCTGTGGTGCTGGTTGCAGATCAGCTGGTATACATACCCCTGGCTGTTCTGGGACCCAGTTTTGGCTCCAGACACATGGGTGACACTGTGGAGCCGAGGATATGAGAGAGACTGATATCAAAGGATGATCAGAGCTGCTCTGTCAAGAACAGGCACACTGGGGACTCAAAAAAGAGAGCAGAGAAGAGAAAGGCCTTTTAAAACCGGCGAGCAAACAAGGGAATTATTGGCCATAGCAAAGGGAAATATCAAAGCTGGGAGTATCATACAGAAGGAGGCTTTTGCTGAATGTGATCACTGCTGGAACGCAGACTCGGAATACAAAGGCAGCGTGAGTGCTGTGTCTGAGAATATGTTATTTGCGGTTAGCGCTATTTGCTAACTCGCTTGTATCAACTTAGCAGGTTTATCTGAATTCTCTTTACTCTTACTCGCTCTGTCTCTCCCTCCCTGGACATGTGACCTGCAAAAGCTGGCTGACTAATGGCTGCAGTGACTGACATTTCAACCAATAATCACAGAGTGTTTTTTTCCCCTGTTGTCAGCAGCAGTTTATCAATCAGCATGTCCGCATTAGTATTTGTCTATCGATCCATCCATCTCTGTCAAGCCATCTCTGTGTCATTGTCTGAGCTCTTGTCCTCTTGTTTGGTTTCTTTTGAGGATAGTCTGCATAGTAATTTGTTTTACAGGCCCTGGCTTTGAAAGGTTGACTAACAGCATTTACATTGCAGCCGTTTGAAAAGGCGTGGAAGCAGACGTTCCCAGTGAGCGCTTGTTTCACATGTCAGCAAACTGTCACCATCTACACAGGATTTTTTTTTAACATAACCTTTGGTAATAATCGAATCGTTTGACCTTCTTTTAATTCTATCGACCTTCTCTGTCAGTATTTTTTCCTCCTCATTCCAGTAGGCATTATGTTTAATAATGGGATTACAAGACATCCCAATTTTATGAGCAAGATTTACCGTCAGGATGTTATTTGTCCAAATAATTAGCCACATCACAAGCTAGTCTCTGTATCGCAGTAAAACTAACCATGTCACATAAATGTGAAGAAACACAGTGATGTTCCCTTTTTTCATTTTGATGGCTTAATGAGGAGAAGATTTCCAGAAATGTGTCGCCAAGTAGATTTATAAAAATAAAAAATAAACTCTAGATAAAGTTTGGTAGTACTAATTTCATGGAGGTAATATTTGTTAGGAGAAAACATCATTAGTCGTATTTTTGATTTGATTGTTTGTGTCCGTTACATCAGCAAGGGCTTGGCCATCATTCTTACGGTTTGTCTTAATATATTATGCTTTGGTTCCTTATAAAGTTTCACAGTAAATACATTTTATTTACTCACTAGCACTTTTGGTGCTTGCCGAGTTTCAATTTCGGTCGTCGCTCAATCGCCCAAATAATGTGATTAATGTGTCCAAAGATTAGATTTATCCAAGCTTTTTTAATTAAAACATTTATTTTCCTTAAAAATACTTTTTAATGAAAACATTATTGTAAATCACTCAATGCCAGATTAAAAAGGTGTCACCGACACAATGTAGTGTTCGCATTATCCACCAAGCCATCTCTGATCTGTCCTAAATTTGCATCATGATCATTTGGTCACCTTATTTATGATGTGTAATCACGTGTTTTTCCAGCAGCAGTTGTTTAGCAGCTGGGTCTGCGAGCCATGTGCTAACTCAGGCAAGATAGAGCCAGACACGCTGCACTGGCAAACACGCTGAGATATTCACTGTGACAATGAGCTTGATCATAATTATCTTAACAAGGAGTGGGTTCATCGGCGTGGCTCGTTAAATCTATCTCTCTTTCCCACTCTTGTGTCTTCCTGTCCATCTCTCTCCTTCTTGCCTTAGATCAGACGGCGCTCTCTGCATTGTGCTATTCTGTCATTGTTGTGTGACTTTGAAGATGGTGGTGAAAATGTGCAGTCAGTTTTGGATTCCCCTTGGGGACGAGGTGCGAGTCAGAGAGGTTCCTACCTGAGAGTGTTTTGTGGGTGATTGAGTTTTAGATTGCTTGTGTATTGACTTACAGATTTACTCACCCTCAAGTTGTTTTTTTATTTTGTGGAATACACTTCTTTTTTTTTTTTTTTTCTGTAGAACAATGATCAAAGTGACCTAATGATTTATTTTTTTGACTGGCATAAAGTATCAGTCTATATATACATGCATGTGTGTGTATTTATATATAAACAATAATTATACACAGTACACAGACATATATTATGTAAACACAAACTTTTATTTTGGATGCAATTTAATCGATTTGACAGCACTTGTATAGAGTGAATTCAGGGTGATTGGGACACTTTTTGCCATTGAGATGACTTGAAGTATTCCAATCACCCTGAATTCACCATACAGTTGCAAGAAAAAGTATGTGAACCGCTTGCAAAATCTGTGAAAATGTTAACAATTTTAACAAAATGAAAGAGATCATACAAAATGCATGTTATTTTTATTTAGTACTGTCCTGAATAAGATATTTTACATAATTTTTTTTTACATATAGTCCACAAGACAAAAAAAAAAGCTGAATTTATTAAAAATGACCCAGTTCAAAAGTTTATGAACCATTGATTCTCAGTACTGTGTGTCGTTACCTGGATGATCCATGGCTCTTTTTTTGTTGTTGTTGTTGTTGTTGTTGTTGTTGTTGTTGTTTTTGTGATGGTTGTTCTTGAGTCCCTTGAGCAGTTAAACTGCCCAGTGTTCTTCAGAAAAATCCTGCATATTTTCACATTTTCTGCATATTTGAACCCTTTCCAGTAGTGACTATATGCTTTTGAGATCCATCTTTTCACACTGAGGACAATTGAGGGACTCAAACACAACTATTAAAAAAGTTCAAACAGTCACTGATGCTCCAGAAGGGAACATGATGCAGTAAGAGCAGGGGGTGAAAACGTTTGAACAGGATGATGTCCAAATGTTTTTATTTAATTTAGTACCGCCCTTCAGAAGCAACAGAAGATACTTATATGTTTCCCAGAAGAAAAATTAAGTACAATTTACTTTGATCTTCAAATTCAATACGTTGTCAACCCCCGGCTCTTAATGCATCATGTTCCTTTCTGAATGTTTGAACTTTTTTAATAGTTGTTTGAGTCCCTCAATTGTCCTCAGTGTGAAAAAATGGATGGGAAGGGTTCACTGCTGGGAAGGGTTCAAATATGCAGAAGATGCTGGAAAAATGAAAACAGGCAGTTTAACTGCTCAAGGGACTCGAGAACAACCATCACAAACCCCCAAAAACAGCCGTGGATCATCCAGGTAATGACACACTGGATTAAGAATCAATGGTTCATAAACTTTTGAACGGGGTCATTTTAATAAATGTAATAAAAAAATTCGTCTTGTGGACTATATGTAAACAATTTTTTTTTAATGTAAAATATCTTATTCAGGACAGTACTAAATAAAATAAAAAACATGCATTTTGTATGATCACTCTTATTCTATTATTTTGTTCAAATTAGTCACATTTTCACCGATTCTGCAAGCGGTTCACATACTTTTTCTTGCAACTCTGTGTATGTATATGTGTGTGTGTATGTATATATATATATATATATATATATATATATATATATATATATATATATATATATATATATATATATATATATATATATATATATATATATATATATATATATATATATATATATATATATATATATATATATATATATATGTGTGTGTGTATGTGAATGTGTGTGTTTGTGTGTGTGTATGTATACACATATATGTACATATATATATATATATATATATATATATATATGTATATATATATGTATATGTATGTATGTATAATATATATATGTATGTGTGTGTGTATATATATATATATATATATATATATATATATATATATATATATATATATATATATATATATATATATATGTATATATATATATATATATATATATATATATATATATATATATATATATATATATATATATATATATATATATATATATATATATATATATATATATATATATATATATATATATATATATATATATATATATATATATATATATATATATATATATATATATATATATATATATATATATATATATATATATATATATATATATATATATATATATATATATAATAATATATATAATTCCCAATTTTATATATATATATATAATTTCCCAATTAACTTTTATTTTTTTCTCAGAATTGGGCTTCCATGGGAAAGAAATGAGTAAATAACAGAATGTTGATTTTCAGGTGAACCAATCTTTTAAACGCACTTGCCAATTAATCATTCAGTTAGCATTCATTTAGAAAATTTTTCACGTCTGCACTGTACAGATGTTGTATATAATGGCAGCACAAATGTTTAGGCACACAGTGTGTTGTGGGTAAATTAGGGTTGAATCCCTGTTTGTTGTTGTGAATGTGATTTGGCCGCTCCCTTGGCTGTGAATTTAACTGATTAAATCACCTTTTGCACACAGCAGTAGTGACACGAAAACAACAATTAATAAGCAACCCCCCTGTGACGCGCGGATGCCTCTTAACTAAGCGGCTAATAACATTACACCCGCCCAGATACAGCTGAGGCAAACAGGTGGAGGGGGCGCGCAGAACAGCTTTCATTTATCGAGCAGGGACGTTTCTCTGTATGCTCAGAGTTTTGTGTGATTTGACTACCCAAATAGAATGTATTACTCTTGTGGTTGGAGTTCTTGGCTCTTTACTTATATGTTTGTTTTCTTTCTCTTCGATAGCCCATAAAATTTCATCAGCCATGTTCTACACGATAAGAGTGAGGTATTTGCATAACACAACAGAGAGTTTTATGAGACTGATGGCAGGACCGATTTACAATATTTGGGTGTCATCCAAAGACAGACTTCATCTGGCTAGATATCAACATCTACTCCTATGAGCACTTCCCAGATTGCCATGGGATTTTCCATGCAACTGTACCACTAAAGTTCTCACAACAACAAATTCATAAGATTATGATATGCAGGTGTTATTTTTCCCTTTCGCCCCAAGAGTGCCGAAGACTAGCATCTAGTTGAATCGAATTGTTCTTTGCTCAAGGAGGCTGACAGACCTAAATGTCAATTAACTAAGGGTGGACACATTAACATTGTAGGTTGTCAGCCTCTGCCTTTTGAGGGATTAGAAACACACACCCCGGCTTTTATGCACCATCCATGCCATGAACTTTGCAAGGCCCCGACATTACCCTGAGCTCCACCCTCAATCATGTTTATGCCAGCACAGGGCGAGGAAAAGACCCAGACAGAGAGAAAGACCTTGGGGACGGTGTGCGTGCGCATCTGTGGGGATTTGGTGTCACAATGGGGGAATAAAGGGAGAAACGTCCAACTTTTCCACCCTAAAAGCAGTTGTTTTTAACTGTAAGTGGCTCTTCTGAGAAGTTGCAGAAGTTGTACTCATTCCGTTTGTGGCTAGGCATTAGAGTTGCGCTGGGAAAATGATGGATGACGAGTTAAATTTGTGTTGGGGGAGTGAAGGTGAACTGTGACAGAGTTATTTATCTTGGGAATGGAGGGTTAGGGTCAGGCAAAGCTGGGTGCCTGAAGGCACAAGACATTGACAAATTCATCCCGCACACTGCATTTCTGAAGCCCTTTTGTTTTGAATCCTGGCTACTCACGAGTGACCCTCATCACTCACACTGCCAGCATGTGAAGGATGCCGCACCATGCCAGAGGATCTTAGCACCACTAATTCTTATCATTCACTCTCCTGACAGTCCCAAGCCCAAACTATTCCGGCCCGTGAAAGGGCCAGCCTGAAATATTTATTTCTGCACATAATGGCTGCCCAGATTTAGGGCCATATCATTTTTCCTCTCTTGCCTTATCATTGCAGGTCACTGACAGGCCTGAAAGCGTTCAGCCAACTGGAAGAGCTGATTGTGGACAACAATCTTCTCGGAAATGACCTCCGGTTGCCCAGGTTACCACGGCTCCATACCCTAATGCTCAATAAGAACCAAATATCCTTTCTCAAGCTTTGCTTTTCAGTTCATGCTCGAACAAAATGACAGGAAATGCTGTGAGTTTCTGTTCAATACAGTGTATGATCTCCTTGTGCCAGACTTTGTCTCTTTAAATGATGTTATTTTGTTAAATTGAGCTCCTGTCTAATGGGGTTGCTTGATAAACTCACTTGAGTTTGTGCCATGGTGACCTCTAGTGGAGGAGAGGCAAAACAAAATATCCAGTACAGTCCCATGACTTGAAAGATAAAGCCCCTTTAGACCATTTTCTAAGAAACAGATCATATCATATTGACCCATCTCATAGCATAGAGTCACATGACCAGAAAGTGGAGCAAACAGTTTATTAACCAATACTCATACATTTTCAAGTATAGCATTAGCTGTTTAAAAAGCGAACAGAGTAGCGTTCCAGCTACCCCATGCCAAAAGTAAATCTTTGAAGTCAAACTGGAAATTTCAAGTTTTCGGCTGTTGACATTCAGCAATTACATCACTACTACACGTTACATTTAGTTTGTGTGATGAGATGCAAAGAAAAATAAATGGCAAAAGTAAATGTGCTAGCCTGACGAAAATGTATGCTCTGCTGTTTGTCGCTGGATGCTATCCATCTACATAATAATGACGCAGCCTCACCCTCTGTTCTCCAAACAGCTCTCCTCCGACAGAGTGTCAGCAGCTCAGACCCGAATTCTGCTGTGAAGTGGTCTGCACATGCTAATGGGCCAATTATTTACATCCTGTAGTGGCCTGCTGCCATTGAAATTCAAGTGCTGCATTAGTGTGGTTGTATTTTGACACGTTTCGGGCACCATTTTCCAATGAAGTGAATGTATTAGTGATGAATTTGCTGTGAAGTGGCTGTTTGTTTCCCTGTGCTGGGTGAAGGGGAGGGGGTGTCCATGACTTAGGGAGTCACTAACTGTTTTTACCACAAGGCATCCATCATTTTGTCAATGTTTTTAATGTTCTGCACCAAGCCACCCAGGAAATGGGAAGAGGAACGGGGGAAGAGAACAGCCAAACTCGCAGCAAATGCCAAAATCTCACCCTTAAATTTACCCGCTCTTTGTATTCTAAAGAATAATGCCTATTGAGCTCCTTCAAAGGGTTTGTGTAGATTTGACAGAGATGTGCAAGGCCAGGGGAGAGTGCAGAGTAAATGCTAATGTAATTAACAGCCTGGTTTCCTTGACCTCTGCCCCGTGACACTTCACTGACATCGAGGCCCTGCTGGAGCATTTGGTGGAAGTGACGCCAGCCCTGGAATACCTGAGCCTTCTGGGAAATGAGGCCTGTCCCAACCAGCTGGTCAGCATGGATAAAGATGAAGACGACTATCAGAGATACAGGTCAGAACACTGATGAACATGCACAGTAGTCATATTGGATTTAAGATTTCTCTCAATATCTGTATTATACAGAGGTATGTAAACATATGACACCACATTGAAAATTTGGGATTTTGGGACATTGATAATGTTGTGAAAATTGAATGAATAAATAAATAAATAAATAAACAAAGAAAAGTCATGTGGTAAATAAATTAGGAATGTTTCAGATTCTGCAATATACACACTACTGTTCAAAAGTTTTTTGATACAAAATTAACACATTTATTAAGCAAGGCTGCATTAAATTGATCAAAAGTGACAGCAAAGACATTTATAATATTACAACTGTTCTTTTGAACAATTCAATTTCCAAAATATTAAGCAGCACAATTGTTTTCCAAATTGACTGACATTCAGCTTTGCCATTGCAGGAATAAATTACATTTTAGTTATTTTTAAATTGTAATCATATTTCACAGTATTACTGTTTTTACTGTATTTTTGATCAAATAAATGCAGCCTTGGTGAGTATAAGAGACTTAACATAAAAAAAAAAAAAATCTTACTGACAGCAGACTTTTGAATGGTGAGATACTGTATACACACACACACACACACACACACACACACACACACACACACACACACACACACACACACACACACACACACACACACACACACACACACACACACACACACACACGTCTGGTTTACTTAGATGTAATGTTTTTTTTTTTTGTTCATACTGAACTAACTGTATATTCTCTCCCCTTACACAACCCTACCCCTAAACCTACCCATCATAGAAAACTTGCTGCATTTTTACATTTTCAATAAAATGTTGGGTTTCCATGTATTATGCATGATGATGTTTTAGACATGATGATTTGTATACTGTACAAACTGTATATTTTAGTATGATTTATAAGCTTTTTTCCTCAAAAAAGTCCCCATAAGATCAAAGATTTCTGGCACTGCTCCACGTTTAAAGGTTTGGGGTTGGTGAGATTTTTTTTTTTTTCTTTTCCTTCTCTCCTCTTTTAATATTTTCAATGGTCTTGACCTCAACTTTATATGAAATATCTGTTATCCTGAAGCAAAAAGGTATCCTGAAGGTACTCATGAATTTATTTTGTTTTGCTGATATGCTTTTATTTCTTCTGGAAAAAAGAGAAATACCCCAGGAGTGTGTAGTTTGGCAACTTTCAGTAATCTTTTATTTGGATGAATGGCTGTTGCACAACACCATAAATCACATTGCACAAGCAATGACTGATACTTTAGGCTATAACCACACTCTTCTTAAAGCTACTCACCTCCTTTTTTTTTCTTTTTGTAGACTTGCAAAATCGATTTCAGGTGTGAATTGTGATAACCACAAATGAGTGTTTGCTATCCTTCCCTACAAGATGAAATGATGCATTCATTATCAAGCCCAGGCCTATGGGAGTGCAATGCCACGCTATGTTACCACCATTTGTCAGGTTTTCAACATGAAACCTAGCGGTGGGAAGAAGGGAGGGAGAAACACATTCTTTTTGTCTACCTTAGACCTAAGTGCCTTTTTCTTGACACTGTTCAGTATGAATCATTTACTATACAGATGAACCCAATAGGCGCCACTCTCGCGCAATGTCTCCCATGCTTCGCTTGGTGCAGAGGACGACCATTCTTTCCCTGACTGACAGCAGCTGTGTGTTTGTGATGTAATATTCATAATGTGTCACATAGTAATACATCAATTTGAGCATAATGCAGATTTTATGTCTGACAGGGTTAGGCGAGCACTCAGGTCATGGCAGGACTGGCCTTGGGCTATGCACTTCTCAGACTGCGTCCTGAGAACAACAACAACAACAAAAAAAGATTGCTTCATAACGTGGTGAAATATCGCACGGCTCTTTGTGCTCTTTTAATTAGTCAAATGAAATGAACAGCCATAAGTACGCTCGGCTGTATTTTACAGCAGTCGCTCGGCTCATTCATCATTGTTTACTTCTGGGGCTCGTGGATTTTTTTTCCCCTCCCTTTAGCTAAAGTAGTTCAGCACTCGACACAGCGACAGCCATCTGCGGTAAAGGATGTATGTCCTGTCTCTCTGGAATGCTCTCCAGCCCATGCTGTCTGTGATTTCATGTTTGTCTCTTGACATCATGACGTGTATGTGAGGGCTTAAATATCTGTGTTTGCTGAAGATCAGAAAGTTTAGGGCCCATTTTGCCTGGGGTGCTTTAAACAACACTTGCTGCAGATCTGCTCCAACCATCTGTTAGATCAGCACAAACAATTTCACAATCATCAGGAAAACACCTGCATATTTCCCACTAACAGTCGCTGTTATTATGTTTGTTTGTAATTGAACAGTAAACTAAGCATAACCACACCACACTGATCCTAGTCACTCAAGAGGAATTTGTTAACTTAAAATTATTAGTTGTTTTCCTAAGGCAAGTATAACTGTTACTGTTGCACATATTTAGAGTTAGGGATTTAAACAAACAAAATAACTCTTTAAACTGTTAAACTCTTGAGTACCTGTAGAGTAGTATTGCATCCTTCATATGTCCAAAGTGTCTTTTAGTTTGATCATATTCATAAAAGAATATGAATACAGATATGCTGTACAGATTCTTTCCGAAAACAGCCGAGCTCATGAAGGTGTGCAGTGGGTGGAGCTAAAGAGACACACACGCACACACACACACAATACATCATGGCATTATCCCTGGATAACTTTCGATTCACTATACGTTTGTGTTGTTTACATTATATGCACTTATGTGCCGATTGCCAACAAAACACGGACATTTGATGCAGTTTCACTCACCGCCTGCAATTTCGACTCGTGACTGGGAACAAACAAACACACTTGCAGAACTCCATCGCTGCTCCGGAAAAACAAGCTGCATCCACTGTTCCCTTAACTCTGGATTCTTTGGGAAGCTGAACAAGGTTATCTTTCCCTCACAACCAGAAACACACTTCTTTAGTGACATTGTCTTGGTCTAAAAACAAAATGACAGTGCTGCCGATGGCTTCTGTAACCCGAACGAAGCTCATTGATGGACGTGCTCTTGTTCTCGCTCTGGTTGATGTGCGCACGCTCATCCGGGAGAAGTGCCCATACAAGGAATTCTGCTATGTTACCACCATTTGTCAGGTTTTCAACATGAAACCTAGCGGTAGGTACGTCATGCAGGGCCATACTCAAAACAAACTTTCCGAAACTTGTCCGAACAGAGTGTATTTGGCACAGAAATATTCCATATGTCCAACTCGTTTTTGGAAATTTTGGCCATGTTTAGCATGAGAATCCAACTCTTTAACAGTATAAATAAGTCAGAATGCACCCTTTAAGCATTGGGTAACTTGTCCTGCAGTGTTTGTTCTGCTGACAGTGATAGTGATAAATTGAGGAGAGTGCAAATTTACTTTTTAAGAAATAATACTTTTTGTCAGGCAAATAAAACGGGCATAGTCTACATTAATCCAGATACATCAGTTTTGTTTCAAAACTCTCTCTGTCCATACTAGCGTTTCAAGCCATTTCCAAAAGTTTCTCATCCACACTGAAACTTCGGAAAATGCTAAATTAACCTTACTGCGCATGCTTAAAAGCTCACTGAGATGATACAGGTTGCACTCAGTCACCATTATATTTTTGGTGTAAAACTGCTCTCATATTTTGCCACAGGACAGCAGTTGCGAGTAAATTTTCTGTCATCTTTACAGGACTGTGATATGAAGAGTGTACAAAGTAACACATTTAGGTTCAATATGCGTCACATGACAAACGTGTCATTGTTATCAAAGTCCACACTACAATTTGAAAACAGCATTTTAATTTTTTTTCCAAAAGCTCAGTTTTCGCTGGACAAAACAACGCCTTCGCAGAGTGGACGGAAGGCCAACACAAAGAAAAAACATGATAAAAGTTGTAGTTAGTAACGTAAACCATTACATGACACATTTTAGGTACTATAATCTGACACACAAATCTGAAATGCTGTTTTTTTAGGAATAATATGTTGTATAAAATCAGGCGAATTGTATATCTCCTCTTCAAGATTCAAGATTCAAGAGTTTTATTTGTCACATACACAGTTATATACAGAATATACAACCGGCAGTGAAATGTAAACAGGTCCTCCATGGACAGTGCAAATTCACAGTTAAAAACACAAGGGGGAAATTATAATAGAAATAGAATAAAAAAAGTACTATATACTTTTGCATCTGTAGAATTATAAATAAATCAAGTCAGGTAGAAAAAAAATAAAAATAAAGAAGTGGAATAAAATAAGTGAAGTAAACTGTGCAGTGAGTAAACTGTAGACTTATAAATATGTGGTTAACAAATGTACAAAGTAGTATGATGTGCAAACAGGCTTATAACAGGTTGTTACACAGTAACAACGAGAACAGAAAGTGCAGTGCAATGTCAGTATATCGATGGTCACGTGATGTTAAGTGACTGAGTTCAGGAGTCTGATGGCCTGGGGGAAGAAGCTCCTCCTGAGTCTCTCAGTTTTGGCCATCAGGCTTCGGAAGCGCTTACCAGATGGTAGCAGCGTGAAATGAGGGTTTGCAGGGTGATTTAGAGTCCTTGATGATTTTAGTAGCTCTACCTTTGCAGCGTTTGGTGTAGACGTCCTGCAGAGATGGGAGAGCTGACCCTGAGATACTAGAGTTAATACACTTTCTGTCGCCCCTAAATAGAAAGTTTTCAGGATAGCTGGTGAAACCCTGAATTTCCTCAGCTGGCGCAGGTGGTACAGTCTTTGCCTGGCTTTTTTCACCTGTATCTGAATGTGAGCAGTCCAGGTCAGGTCCTCGGAGATGTTTACACCCAGGTACTTGAAGCTGCTCACTCTCTCTACTGGTGACCCGCTGATCATGAGGGGGGAGTATGTCCGTTGCTGTCTCTTCCTGAAGTCCACATTCATTTCTTTGGTCTTGCCAACATTCAGAGAGAGACAGCTGTCCTGGCACCATGATGTTAGATGTCAGATTCACCTCGTCCCAGTTTGCCGTCTCGTTGTTGGAAATGAGGCCCAGGACAACAGTATCATCAGCAAATTTGATGATAGAGGTGGAGCTGTGTGTGGACAAACAGTCATGTGTGTAGAGAGAGTAGAGCAGGGGACTCAGGACACAGCCCTGTGGAGCTCCCACACTCAGGGTGATGGAGGTGGAGGTGGACTGGCCTATTCTCACCACCTGAGGCCTGCCAGTGAGGAAGTCCTCAATCCAGTGGCAGAGAGAAGGATTCAGGCCGAGATCCAGGAGTTTGGAGGTTAGCTTGGTGGGAACTATGGTGTTAAAGGCTGAGCTATAGTCAATAAATAGCAGCCTTACGTAGTTCCCACTTTTGCTGTCGATGTGAGTGAGGGAGGAGTGGAGGACATGAGAGATGGCATCTTCAGTCGATCTATTGGGACGATAGGCGAACTGAAGAGGGTCCAAAGTGTCAGGAATGAAGGAGCAAATGGTGTTTTTAATGAGTCTCTCAAAGACCTTCATGACTATAGACGTGAGAGCCACTGGACGATAATCATTTAGGCAAGAGGGTTTACTGTTCTTAGGGACAGGGATGATAGTGGATTTTTTGAAGGAGGTGGGGACCACAGATGTAGCGAGGGACTCATTAAAGATAGATGTAAACAACCCGACGAGCTGATCAGCACAGGACCGCAGAACACGGCCTGAAATACCATCCGGCCCAGCAGCTTTCCTGACGTCCACACGCTTGAGTGCCCTCCAAACTTCATCATCCGAGACAGAGATCACGTGGTTGTTGCTGCTCTGAGTGATTCCCTCTGACGCATCACTTGGCGGAGTCGCGCTGCCACGATTACAGTCAAAGCGAGCGTAGAAAGAGTTTAACTCATTCACAAGTAACGGATCAGCTCTCACCTCTGCAGAGGATTTAGATCCAAAAGAACAGATGGACCTCAGTCCCTGCCACATGCGCCGCGAGTCGTTGAGTTGGAAATGAGACTCCACTCGATCCTTATAACGGAGCTTTGCGGCTTTAACTGTAAGCGGCAGTGCGTGTGTTCACTGCAGCGCGGATTGAATTGTCCACCCACGGTTTCTGATTTGAGAAGGACGTTATTGTTATTGTTTGCGTGGCTTGCTCTGTAAGCGTGTTGATGAAGCAAAGCGCCACATCCGTGAACTCGCTGACGTCAGATGAACTCGCCGGAACATGTCCCAGTCGACGTCATCCAGAGCTGCCTGTAGCGCGGTCTCTGAATGGGCTGACCAGCGTTTAACTTCCCACCTCACCGGGGGTTCCTGAACGAGCCTTTGTCTGTATTCAGGTGTGAGGAAAATGGCGGCATGATCCGATTTGCCGAAAGCTGGAAGTGACCGCGCTTTATAGGCATTCTTAAACGGAGAGTAGCAATGATCCAGTGTGTTTGCTCCTCTTAACCCCTCTTTAAAAACCTTCAGAATATGGATAGGGATACAACTGTAAAATTTGATGTATGTAAGCTGAATTAGAGATTTCTGACTCGTTGCAGGAGAAAAAGGTCATTTTAAGAAAAAGACCAGTAATGACATTGTATTGTAATTGAAATCTACAGATGCAAATAGATAAAGTGCAATAAAACCAACACTTAAAAGTGTATTTTGGATGTTTTCTTTACACTAGTTTGAAACAATACTTTAGCCCAAGATCTCAAAATTGACAGATGCATGAAAAAAACAAAACAGTTTTTGCCTGTAGTGTCTCACCTTAGCTTTAAATCTGAGGAGGTACTTCAAATATATTAAGTCAAAGAGGTTCAGCTGACAAACAAGTTTGTGAATCTATGCATTTTAATGTGTTTGCTGTTTTTTTAAATTCAGTGGTCAAATTTTCTGTGTAATTATAGCCAACTGAATAGTCACTGTTCTGTGTATGCAATTCCACAAAACTAAAGGAACTTCGGGAGAATCAATAAATTGTGAATAATTTACTGCCATTGTTTGAATAATGTGTAATCATGTAATCAATATAAGGTTACTATAGCGACTGTATTTACTGTTACGAATATTTGAAAATCTAATTACACGTACACAACTCTTTCCCTGCCATTGATGGAATTTTTTCTTTATTTATGAGATGACGCTTCCATTGATGGAATTTTCCAGCTTTCTTTGTTTTCACTGTTATATGGTATTTTCCAAGTTCCTGGATTATTACGCAGGAATGAGAGTATAGTTCCTAGCCATATCGGTCTAGAAAATTGCCTTTTCATTTTCTGTCGGTCTTAGTACACAATGTAACTATACACATCACAACATGTAAATGGGAAAATGTTGGCATTATTTTGTCACTTATTGAGCAGTAGGCTAGCTGGAGCCGTTTACCTCCAGTCTTTGTTCTAAGCTAGGCTAGAGGTGGGTGCATCAGACAGAGATGAGAATGGTATGTATGGACTTATCTAACTCTGAGGGATACGGTGAATAAGCTAAAGTCCCCAAAAGTCGGTGTGTTCCTTTCAATTAAAACTTCACAATTAAAACATTGTACAATAGCAATTTTAAATAAATAAATTCTTCTGAAAATATTTTTTTAAAAGTCTAGATTTTTCTAGAGCTATATTGTAAATTTGAATTTACAAAAACGCCTTACACATGCAAAAGATACACACTGGGGTGTTTATGCAAATAGAGTTTAACTCTGAATAGATGTGGTGGAAAACACATCCCACACGTTTTTGATTCAGGCTTATCTTAATAGGATCAATCTGCAATTGTGCTCTCTATGATCCATCAGGAATAAACACGTAGCATGGGTTCGCCTTCGTCCTTCATCATTGTCATCATCATGGGTTTGTTTCTGGCTTTTGCATGAGAGCTCGGTTGGGAATCTGTCACTGCCCATATACACATCTGTTCACACCCTCCACTTAGTGTCTCTCTCTCTCTGTCTGTCTCACTCTCTTTCTCGGTCTCTCTCTCTTTCTATCTCACTCTCTGTTTGAAGTCTTGACATGCCTCTTCCTCCATTCCAGTCAGCCTGTGAAAGAATCTGTTGTCATCTATGTATTCCTGCTATTATCTCACGTCATTTTCTCTCCCTGAATGAAAGACAGCGAGTGTGTGAAAGCGTAAAGAGATATCTGTGAAGCTACCGAAATGACAGCTTGGCAGATTCTGTCAATGTGGGGTTTTTATCTGTTTATATGTTGGTCCTATTTTTTTTTTTTTTTTTTTTTTTACATATTTGGAAGTTAATTACCCATTTACAAATATTGCTACAGTTTATTTAATGCATTTTGAAGGAAATGTTTGTTTAAGTTTTATTTTATGTGGTTGCCTTGCAGATATGAATCAGAGTTCCTTTCTTCCTTTAAATCTGCTGTACACTTATTGACACTGCACTGGATATGGATAGTCAAACTTAAATATAAAAGCTGCTATGTTTTCATGTGGACAGCAGGGGCTGTTCGTGGCCATTCGTGGACTCGCTGATTAGTATTAACACTATAAATTACTATAAATGCCCTTGTTTGAGGTGTACCATAAAGCTTACTTGATAATATGATGGTAATAAGCATGTACCTCATTTGCCAAACAATGGTAATTTTCTTCAAATCTGCCTCTCACTGAGAGTTCCAGGTAAGCGGATCCACAGCAGCTTTGGCATCTACACTCTGTTGTTATGTATCGTCATCATTGTCGCGCATTCTCATTGGTTTGCTGGCATATAGGGGATTTAATGCGCAGGGGAAGCTGTCCGTGAATCGCTCGCCCAGGAGGAAAAATGTGCTGTTACTACCAGTGTCAGGGTCCTGCCCTTACAGTCTTGTCTCTGTTCAACGTTTGTTTGTTTGTTTTGTGTCTGATCACATGGCTCTGTCTTTGTTTGTGTTGGCCATGTGTTCCTCTAGTCCTGCCTCCTTGTTTCCCATTACCACGCCCCCTTGTTTAGTCCTTGTCCAGTCCTTGTTTGCTTGATTGTGTTCACCTGATCCTCATGTGCTCTGCTCCCTTTATATTGTCCTCCTTCCCTTGTTTCCTTGCTGGTTCGTTGTGTCTTGTGTTAGTTGTGTTGCCTGCTTCCTGATTCTCCCTGGCCACAGTTCTCAAGATGGGGAAGTCAGTCTGGTACTACTTCAGTTGCAGCTCTAAGTATCAAGCCTCTGGTTTCTCAAGCCGCTGCCTGATCGCCAGGGTTGCTATTGTCTGGTGCTGCACCTTCTCGGCTCTCCAGCCTAACATTGCCCAGGTCTGATCTCAGCTGTCATCTACTGTTCCCCTGTTGACTGCCCTGTCCTTCTGTCTGGATTGTCTTCACTCATCACCATCCTCCTTGTGCCTTGTCTTGTCAATAAATTTCACTCCCTTTGTCATTCTGCATCTGGGTCTTTTTCTAGTAGATTGCTGTGACCTAACCCTGACAGACAGATCACCGAAAATCACATCGTATTTGATACAGAATTAACTAGATTAAATCAAGTGGAAAAAGTCATAACTGAAACTATTTTAAACTCTTCTCCATAGAGAAATTTATTTTTAACGAAAACATAAACTGTTAAAGACAGACCTACTGTAAGCAGACCTACTGTAACTATCCAAGGCTGTTAATCGATAGTCTATGCGTTTAAGTCATCAGTTTGCATTATTTCAACTTATTTTTTAAAAGAATGCTTATATTGTTATACTTATATTTATTCTAATATTTTATTTATAATAGACTACTAATATTTATTATATTATTCTTATTTTTACTCTTTAAAAAAACACTTCTGGCATATATTTAATTTTAAACGCCTGTCATGGTGTTTCTTATTTGTCGTCTCTGATTTGTACCGCTGTACTGTTTAAAAGTGAAGCATGTTGTTTTTGCGACATTAGCGCCACCTAGCGGAATTACAAAAATACGGCATATTTTGCAAACGCCCCTTTCGTGCATCGCTCCTGGCTCAACACAAACACAACTCAACAGCCTTTACGCTGTAGGCTAATTTCAAATGAATGGTCAAATATATTAGGAAACTTTTAGCTGTGTTGCTATGTGTCATAAGAGTAAGCAACTGAGAAGCTAACAATTTATTTGTGTTCAATTTGACAGGGTCCCTACGCAGTGTTCACTGCTCCCTACTCCCTTAGCAAGGTATATCAGTTGAAGTGGACTTCGCTGTCAATAATCGCTCATTTGGAACGCCCTGCAACATCATCAAAGAAAGGGGTTGCACAAATTATGATATAAATAAATATTGTAATTTAATTTTAAATTTAAAATCATATAATAGGCATATACATTTACAAAACACACAGTATGTATCTAAAAAAATATGATTTGCAATGACAATTGGGTGATTTTCATTCCCCACTTCCTGTGAAGTGATGTATCGATGTTCCCTTCTTCCCTACACCGTTTGCAGTGCCCTTCGAACTGAATATGTTCGGATATTCAGGATTGGAATCTCACTTAAGATGGCGAAATACCCTGTGAAGTCCACTTCGCAGTCCATATACGGTCGAATAGAACGCACCTTTTGTCTAGAGTGAATTCACTTATAAACGTGCAGGTGAATTTTTTACATAACACGCCACCTAGCATACCCGGGTAAAAAAGTCACTGTTTGCCACTGAGACCCATTCTTACTAAATAAAAAAATAATAATTAAAAAAATGTTGTGCTGGACAATCGATTAATTGTGATTAATCGCATACAAAATAAAAGTTTGTGTTTACATAATGTGTGTGTGTACTGTGTATAATTATTATGTATATATAATTACACACTCCTTCATGTATACATTTAAGAAATATTTGCATGTATATAACATGTATATATGTATGTATAATTTTATCTTATATATAAATAATTTATCTTGTATAAATATAAAATTATAATAATAGTAAGCATATTTTAAAATTTAAATACTAGCTTTGTTTTCAGTATATTAAATGCAAAACAAATGACTAAAATATATTATCATATATATTACGCCCCTTTTACAAGATGTAAAATAAGTCTATGATAACCCCAGAGTGTGTCAAAATACCCCACAGATCATGTTTTATAGCATGTTAAAATTGAGAGTGCATCTTGTCTGCAGCCAGACCCTATTGACTTTTTGGGGTGAGCAAAAACACACCGTTTGTGTATGTCCCTTTAAATGCAAATGAGCTGCTGCTCCCTGCCTGTTCTTTCAAGAAGAGGGCGGAGCTTCAATAGCTCATGCATGCAACAACAGAACACGTCAGAAACGAATGGTGTTCAGTTCGAACCTGAGTCTGACAATAACATTTACAGAGCCAGAGAATATATGCTGCATAGACATAGAACAGGTATAGTTTAGTTTAATTCCGGGTTTAACATGTGTTGCTATCTTGCTTTTATCCACTAATGCTATTAGTACAAGCATGTTGTAGCGGATCCCGTCCGAATGATGTCCAAAACTATACTGGTGCGTTTTAAGTTTATTGTTAATAACACAAAAGATGAAGCGTCTGTTTTCACTCTAGAAAATCACTGTACGAGCTAAATAAAACACAGTAAGTTACAAGAAGTGCGCGTTATCCATAAACACCCTCTCTCCCTTGCACTGATCAGCATGCACAGCAAATTACACAAAACACTCATAGTAAACAAATATATACAGACCATATGCCTTTTCAGGGGTGCTTAATAAACTGGTAAACTTTATATCTGTAAAACAACTCCGATAAAGCATTTCTCCCTTTCATTACTGCCGTGACCAGTATTGCTCCGGAGACTTAAGCTGGTAAGCTGGATCGCGAATAGTTGGTACTGATCCATCCTTGAGCTTTAACTTTTTAGCAAAACCTGCCTTGAATTATCCCTAGTTCAGGCAATGCACATGCATTGCTTACAAGACATTGTTGTCACTAACGTTAGCTGCTCGAGCACGGAGAAAATGGCGGATAGTGTAGAACTGGCTGAGGGCGGAAAACTATGCTAATACAGAACAGTCTGTCAGTGCCAAAGGTGGGAGGTATGTCAAACCCAAGAAAGCAGGGTAAGTCAAGCCCGATTCTGAAAGAGAGGTAACTTATACTCAGAGTCAGTTACCATGGTAACTTACTCTGTGAACCTAACCTGGTCTGGAGCAGGTTTCCTTCAGTAAACCCAGAGTTTCTTTCGGTCTCCTCCCCTTTTTAAAGCGTCAGTGGTGTTTAATTAAATAATTTGTTCATTCACACTGCACAAATGCTTTTCTTACCAAGTTTTTTTTTTTTGTTGTTGTTGTCTTATTTCAAGCACAAATATCTAAAAATTATAAATTAAATCTAAATCTAAAGTAAGCGCATTTTACTTAAAACAAGTAAAATTATCTGCCACTTGGGTAAGAAAAATGATCCTAATGCATACAGAAACAAGATCTCCACTGGCAGATAACTAGCAAAATAAGAAAAATTCCTTAAGAATCTTTACATATTTTGACTGGAAACAACCAGACAAAGTAAGAAAAGCATTCTCTGCAGTGCAGGTACATTCATTCATTCATTGCTCATATTTTCATCATGGACACAGTCAAAGTGACAAAAATGGCATGTCCTTTTATACAGGATCCTGACGTTCACTTGATAAACCTCTAGAAGTAACCTAATAATTAGAATTTCCTTTAGTTGTCATGGTAAATTGTAATTTTGGAGCTCCATTGATCGTGGCTTTTCATAGTCGTCAGTCTACTCAGAGTTGATTGAACTACCTCAGTTCAGCTGTTCTGAAACCCAAAACTCAGAGTTTCCCATCTCAGGATGAGTCAACTCAGAGTTCAAGTTTAAACTCAGAGTCGGTTGAACCTCCTTATTGAAACAGGCCCCTGAAATGCAGCATTAGAAGCTGTAATATTATAATAGATCCCCTTCTTACATCAGAAGGGGAGAGAAATCTGAGCGGCTCGTTTTTCCCATAGACTGTAAAAAAAAAAAAAAATGGATGTAGTGTCTGTGACGTCACCCATAGGTTTCTGAAGAGCAGTTTTGAAGCCTCAAAGTCAGCTGTAGCCATCTTTGCAGCGTTGTCACCGTGCGTCACTCCCAGATAACAGAAAATGGGCAAAGAGGCAGGACGTGGCTGAAGCTGAGGTGACGTGATGACTAACAGACAGCAGACAAATGGCAATCCACCTGTCACTCAAAGTGGCCACGCCCTTAATTATGCAGAACTTGAAGGCTTAATATAATTTAAACGGACGAGTTATAGAAAAAAATAAAATAAATCACCCTCCTCACAGTTGTCCGTATAGACCAAAACCACAATTTGTACCAGGCTGTAAACATGTTTTTTTTTTCTGCTGTAAAGATGAGCATTTTAACATGGGGCTCAATGAGATTCTGCTCCCTTTTGAAGCCTGTCCCTAGCGGCCAGTCGATGAGTTGCAGTTTAAGTCAATTCCGTATTGGCTTCAAGAGAAACTGGGGGAGGTTGCCACTTGTTTTTTTTTTTCACAGGCTTGCAGAAAAAGGATTACCAAAACGAACTTACTGGGTTGTCCTGTTTCACATTTTCTGGGTTGGTAGATGCACGTATAGCACTTAAGCATGGAAAAAGTCAGATTTTCATGATATGTCCCCTTTAAAATATTTACAATTAGTTGATTATATAAGAAACATTTGCTTTCTTCAAAACAATGCTAACACATTTAAATATTATTATAAACTACACAGAACAGTGTGACTGTTTATGTAGCTTAGTTTATTGCAACAAACATTCTTATGTATTTTTTTTTTTTTAATCTGTTTTAAAATGTTGTTTAAAATATACTGCTGCTATATAAACTGCTAAAAAATTGCTATAAAACAACATAAAATACAAATTTTGTGACCTGTAATCTGGCAAGCTGACTGGTTGGTAAAATCTGCTTCGTATGATTTTTTTATTTTTATTTTATTTCATTTGATCTGTAGGTACTTTGTACTGCATAAGCTGACAAATCTGAAGTTCCTGGACACCAGGAGAGTGACCCAGTGGGAGCGGTCAGAGGCTGAAGCACGTGGAGCTTTCATGAAGGTGGTCAAGCCGAAAAATGACCAAGTAAGTACTTTGCTAGAAAGAGAAAGACAGAGACATATGACACATACACTAGAAAGACTGAGACATATGACACATACACATACAGGATCAACAAACAATTAATTTAATCCGAGATAACTGCCTGTGTATCCCAGATTTAGACATTTAAAATGGTCTGTGGTTTAATATGTAACTCAGCAGCCGGTTAAGTGTCTTTACCTTATGTAATGTGGGCGAATAACTAAACACCCTGACCCTGTAAATGATTTGTGTAGCCCTCCCCTTTCTGTGCAGATGACTATAAGAACTTAAAAGGCTAAGGCACCGTAAGATAATCCATCCCACTCCTTCTTAGCTTCCATTGTTTGTTCATAGCAAATTGTCAGAATCTCTTAAGAGGTTACTTGTACGCAGCTCTTTGAAGACGTGGCCTTTCAATCTCGCTTGGCTGTTTAGAGGAGGGTCTTTTTAATGACCACGACCTGACCTCTTTCCGTATGCATGAGCCCAGATCAAAGTGGACGGCGCTTGTCCGATCGGCCTTGCCTCGCACGGCGTGACAACACTCTTGATCGGAGTGACAGCTCACGTTCACGACAGTCACCATCGCTTAATTATCCATTGCGCACACAATTATTTCTCTCTCTGGCTTACATTTGAAGGAGGCCCAATCTTCAAACACATCTCCATTCTCTTCTCCTCTAGAGTCTATGAAGGAATGGCTTTAGTAAGATTTGATTTCATGTAATTGTACAGTCATAAAATATTTAGCTTGTGGTTGAACCAGGTCTTTATCTTTGCTACTTCCCAAGAGCTGTGAGTTCGTGAAGCAAATATGGCTGTGGAGGCTACTCATTTACACATTTAATTCGATGCAGAGTTTAAAAGAAGAGAAAGAACAGAGTGTTTATCATAGCCAACATTTAGAAGACAGTGATGCTAAAGTCACTTTTTTTGTTTGTTTCAGCATTAATGTGACAGGAAAAGTGAAAACCATGCATTGAGTTAACCTCATTCAAGCATGTTTTTAGTTTGGAGGATTTTTTGTTGGTTGGAAAATGAGAAAAGATGACTGTAAAGTGGAAAATAAAGTGTTGTGCAACCTGTCTACTCAAATAAGACAAGACATTTCACGACATGCCTTTTGAGAGTGATTGAGATGAATAAATGACCACATGTGAAATAAATAAAACAATTTCAAATAAAACAGTAACATAATGCCACAGTAGATCCATTTTAAGCCTAACCATTGAGCAGTTCCAGCATAGTTAGCGGGCACAGAATAGCGTTCCAGAATAGTTAGCAGGCACGCTGTTGAAATAGCAAACTGTTTTAAGTATGTGGGAACCGACTTACTTAGTGTTTATAGAAGTTATGCAAAGTTTGTGTCTGATCCAAAAGATCTGGAACCTTTTAGAAAAAGTGTAAAAAAAAATTACAAAGCGTTCTGTCTTTCAAAATGGCATTGTGTTACATACACTTGACATTATTTAACATTATACGTCTCGCATGTTAACCGTTGCATCATTTTTTTGTTTCTCTGTTTCTGGAGCCATGAGCATTATTGAGTCATGATATTACATGCATAGCTAACTTGTCATGGTTATGTATTTTATTGTATTTTTAATGCTATTGTATTATTTGTATGCCTTTTGTTTTTGCATAAAATGCTGAATATTGTGAAGTAATAACATAACCACGTTTCAGTCAATGTTACAATAAAGTTCAGTTTGTTAATATTAGGTATCATGAACTAACAATAAACTAACAATACTTATGCAGCATTTATCATTCTAGGGACTTTATACAACTTGTAAAAATGCATTAGTATATGTAGAATGTGTTAACTTAGCTTAGTAAATCATGTAGAAGTGTCCTTCATAGTTAGTTCATTGTACCTTAATGCATAAACTAATGTTAAAGGGATAGTTCAGCCAAACATGAAAATTTTGTCATTAATTACATACTCTCATGTCGTTCCAAAGCCGTAAAGACACTTGTTCATCTTCAGAACACAAATTAAGATCTTTTTGAGGAAATCTGAGAGCTTTCTGTCAGCTATACATCTACCACTTTGACGCTTCAAAAAGTTCATAAAGAGATCGTAAAACTAATCCAAATTAATCAAGCGGTTTAGTCTAAATTTTCTGAAGAGACTCGATCACCTTATATCAGGAGTGGGGAACGTTGATCCTAGAGGGCCACTCTCTTGCAGAGTTTAGCTTCAACCCTGAAAAAAACACTCACCTGCCAGTAACTTTAGGCCACATCCACACGAAGCCAGAGCTGTCCCTATCCGATCTTTTTTTTCATCTCAAGAAATATCCATGTACACACAAAACCACTGAAACCGACTCAAAACGATGTAGTATACATGCCAGGCCAGTGTGTGGCGGTGTAATTCTGCCACAGAAATACACAAAAAATGGAGAAGAAGAGTTTTGGCTAGAAGGGGTAAAGCAATGGTAGGAAGTGAGGCAAAATAATGATATAATAACAATAAATTTGCTACTTACCAGATTGTGTAATATTAACGCCTACACCTACCCCATACCCTTATAATAATGCAAATGCAGTAATTAAATAATGCAATATTGATGTGCAAATGCCCAGTGCCCGTAGCTGAATTCCTTCTAGTCTTTACCGCGCGGGACG
Source organism: Paracanthobrama guichenoti (assembly GCA_018749465.1). Classification (NCBI taxonomy): domain Eukaryota; kingdom Metazoa; phylum Chordata; class Actinopteri; order Cypriniformes; family Gobionidae; genus Paracanthobrama; species Paracanthobrama guichenoti. The sequence continues at coordinate 31,373,207 of CM031955.1, forward strand.
TAGTGTGATGATATCACTGTTTCGCAAATATACGGATTGGCTGTACACACGAAAACACAAGGGTGTCGGTTTTAGATTTATCCGATCTGGGACCCAGTTTCAAAAAATACCGATTTCAGGTTTCCAAAACACCGGTTCCGTGTGGACGAACCACTGATACAATACAAATTTTTACGTATACAGCTAAACGCGTCTCCATGTGGACGGCCTTAGTAATCCTGAAGACTTTGATTAGCTTCAGGTGTGTTTGATTAGGGTTGGAGCTGAACTCTGCAGGACACTGGCCATCCAGGATCAACGTTCCCCACCCAGGCTTTTATTGACATATAAACATTGATTAGCAAAAATAAACAGAAGCTAAACCGAATCTGCTTGATGTGCGAGAACAAACCTCATTCGTTCTTGCTGAAGCTCAAATGTGCTACGTAACACGAGAAGGAACCTCATTGGTTCTGTTTTGTCTGATGTGTGTGTTGATGAATGTTTATATGTGAATATAAAAGTCTAAATTCAATCTGTTCATCATATAAAGTGATTGAGTCTCTTCAGAAAATTTGGACTAAACCGTTCAGTTCATATGGATTAATTTTAGGATCTCTTTATGAACATTTTGAAAGGTCAAAATAGCAGTTGCGTATCTGTCTATGGAGGGACAGAAAATATCTTAATTTGTGTTCTGAAGATGAACGAAAGTTTTACGGGTTTGGAACAACATGAGGGTGAGCTATCCCTTTAACAAGTTGAACCTTGTAAAGTGTTAAAGTTTCTAAAGTCTGAAAGTCTACAGCAAAAAGACAAGAATATCTCTGGCCTGTCCACTGTCAGACACTTAAGCAGATTAAATAGACTCTGCTGTAAGGCCCCTGTCCTCTACATGATAACTGCTATTGTATGGGCCTAGTGAGAGGGAGAAAGTTGGCCGTGCTCTCTTGTCCCATGTCTGTGCCTGACGCAGCTGTCACGCCAACGTTTCCCTAGCATTTGTTTTGATTTAGATGAGACATGATGTGGCAGCCATAACAAGCTCTGTGGGGCATGTGTACTCTCTGCCTCTAATTGGCTTCATCATCATGCCGATTGTCTACTGACCAATAGTGCAGGTCACCAATTAATGAGCGCCAGCAACAAGCTAGAAGATGATGGCATAATTAGTTATTTGTGTTTGCTTTTATTCTCCATCCAGTAGGGTGTCTTACGTTTAAAGACATGCTGGCGTTAACATTGTTACAGCAGACTGTAATTAGCTCTTCCTGCTTTCCAAATTCCCCATCAAACCGAACCCTGTACACGACAGCTTGCTGTAGTACCATTGTGGTAGTCTTTGAACGTCTCATCTATGCCTGTCTGCTAGGTCTTACCCGCTGTTTTCTGTGTCTGGTTAGTTTTGCATGTTTAAAGAAAGAAAGAAAAATCAGAATTATATTTATGCTCTACTTATTTATAAAGTACATGTTAATAGTACTGTGTGCGTGTACTACGTTACACTGTGTCAAACGAGATATAAATACAGATTTGTGAAGTTTGGGTTTCTTTTAAAAAAATTTTTATCATTATTATGCTTTTTGACTTTTTCAACTTTAGTTAGTGTGTTGTTGCTATTTGAACATAAAAAAGATCTGCAAGGTTACAAAGCTCCACTCCAAAGGGAAATATTTTATTTAACAGAATCCACTTTCTAAGAACTGCGAACGGCTTGTTTGGCCTACAACACGATAGTTTCCAGATCTTGTGAAGTCACAATGTTACTCATTTAAATAATCTTCACCCATGGAATACCCAAAACAGGGGACGGGGGCTAGTTGAGCTGCATTAGAGAAGTCAGTGTTATGTCAAAGCTGTTTTTTCCACCCCATTTCCAAAGCTCATTTGTTTGAACTTCCTAAGACTGACGAACTTAGAGTGGTTAAAATGTATTTTAAACACTGTTTCTGAACATTATAACCCCAACGTTGATCTGTGTGCTGCACATTTTATGGAGAACAGATTCCAGAAACTAAGAGAGTACAATGCAGGTTACACACAAAAGCTTCTCCTGAAATGGAGCAGTTTCCACTCGGGACATTCTGTTGTTTGTAGATCATAACTTGTAAGTATTTCTTATTATTTCTAATTCCGCTTTCTATTAACAGTTCCAGTTATAAGTTTTATGTTGTTGTTACAATTTGTGGATTACATGGATGTACAACTAATGTAAACCTGCTAATTGCAATAGTTATGTAGCGTTTACTGTAGCATATTTGTAAGCTCTGGCTTTTTGTAAGACTGTTCACCGCCCCTTAGGAAAATTAACCATGTTTTGTGATCGATTACTGTTTGTATTACTATAGTTTTCCGACAAGTATCCTGATCAAATGCTGTATAATTTTGTATTCAAGTTTTTTTTATTAAAGTTTGAATTCAACATGAATACCATAACAGTAAAACTTTTTCACCGTTTCCAGGAGTTTCAAATTATACCCAAAGCATAAGGCAAATAGCTGGACAGAAATTGCTCTTATCACATTCAAAGAGTTTTCACTTTATTGTCTCCCAAAGTGACGTTGCACTTACTGAATGTGTTGAAATGTTTAGCGTCTTTGCAATTTAGTCCAAGGTGACATTTATTACAGCCTGTTGCAAATCTCTTTCTCTTCTGCATTGATTTTTTTTCCCCTCCGACCATGCACTGGTGGTCCTACAACTATATATTAATGTAAGTGGTTGAAAATGAGCTGTCTCGCTGTTGTTGTCTGGTGTCTCTGCATGGCTGATATGTGCTGGAAGGGAGGGAGGTCGTTTTGCAAGCTATAGTTATGAGGACAGCGTAATTGGGCCTGTGTTTTATTGGATTTCTAGAGTGGTGAAATGGAGTGATCTTCCAGCTTAGAGAGAGAGAGATAAACAAGGGATAAACAACTACCTGCAGTAAACAAGGAAATTCAGAAACGGTATTTAGGATTTTTTTCCCCCACATCCTCTCCCAAAGACATGGTTAAGAGAAGCAAAGTGAAAAGCCTTAAGCTGTACTTTTGGGAAATTGGGCATGTAGGAATGCCATAATGTGATAATTTTTTTAGAGGACTCAGAGGTCATGGAATGTGATGCTGTGAAACCACACACACACACACACACACACAAAAGTTGTGGTTAAATTTTGTCTCCTTGAAGTGCAGCAAACCCTTCATAGCATTGTTAATCTTTCATGTCTAGCAAAACTTACTGACAACGTTTGTAACCTATTTCAGAATCTCTTTTGTATAGTTCTCAGCAAAAAAACAAAAACAAAAAAAAACTCAATCAATGGTATATTAGCAACTGAAGGGCTTTTTTAATGAAGATGAACGCGTTGCTTCACAGCATATCGTTTGGTAGCTACGTAAGAATATAATGGTTTTGAAATGTCAACTAGATTATGCTTGGATGAAGCATATGACTTTTCTCACCACGATACACAATTTCTCCCACATCCTCCTCCTGGGTAATGAAAAACAGACGGCCCAACTGGAGGAGTTCGAGTCGGGGCTCAGTCCCATCAGTTCTAGTCACACAAACTCGGCTCTCCGTAATCCATGTTGACAGAGCCAAGAAAGTTATGAGGTCGATCTCCTCTCTGCATTTTTCATATTAATCTGCCTCTCATCAGTGAAGTTCATATCAAGACAGCGAAATAAAAGAGCCAAACTAAGACAGACCACCTCAGTGAAGCTGTCTGATAGCGTGCAATGATTATATTTTTCAGTTTGTAAGCTCTGTAGAAAGCTAGATGGACAGAATGCTTCTCTTTCTCTCTGTGTCATCCCTCATGCGGCATGGTGCCTTATTCATCTCTCTATGTGAGAATTATGACTTCCCTAAAGCATTTAAACATAATAAACAGCAGGTTGCAGAACTGAGCGCCAATGTACCTTCAGTGTTTGCTGAATCATTTTATGGATAAATCTTTCCTTGAAGACACTTATAAAAATATTACTGCAATGGGAAGTGCAATTGGCCAAACAGATTGTTTAGAAACAGTCATCTCTGCCATTTTCTACAGATGTGTCTCTGAAATGAACTTGTGACAGGTATCTTAAGTTGTGTGATTCAGTTTAGCCAATCCACAAAGATGTCAATCAGTTATATTGCATAGTGCATACATTCTCATCAACACTTTGTTAAATGAAACCAACCACAACTGTGCAAACTTGCAGCTGTGCATGTATGCAGGTGTACAGCTGGAGTGTGCATGCTTGTTTTGTTGTTGGTATGTGTACTGTTTTCTGATAACAGGACACACATACACACATCTGTCTGTCTATGTATCTATCAAGACTGGAAGATAATGTTTTATTATATTTATTTTTTTATAATATTATAATATAAAGTACTATTATACAAATTATATTATAAAAATACAAATATTCTAGCGCTATTATTTTTATTATTATTATGTTTTATTATTTTATATTAATATTATACAAATTACATTATACAAATATAAATATTCTTCCAGTCATTATTAATAATAATAATAATGTTCTAATATTATTACTATTACTATAAAGTTTGTTTGAGTGCTTTATATTATAATATTATATCTATATCTTATCAAAAGTAAAAATATTATTCCAGTGATTAATAATAATAATAATTAATTATTATTATTAATTTATGTTATTAATATAAGTATTAATAATAATAGCACAAATAATTTTTAGTGCATTTGAAATAAAAGAAGAACTTTAATATAAACATAGCATCAAGTCACTGCGGTACGGATCAAAATCACAGTCTCTGTCCATCATCGTCTTTACGATCCCTGTACTTCCTGTGTGGAAGAGCATAGCTGTGAGAACACTGTCTCCCCCATGTGTCAGAAAACACGGTTTGGATTTCCCCTCATCTCTCCTGAGGGGCAAGGGCTGGGACAGATTTTTCCTTCTGGCCCGAGGTGTCCAGCAGCGAAGTGTTTGGACCGCAGTGGGATCAGGCCTCTGAAAGTGCTCTGGCAGCTGGAGTTTTTGGGAGGTCGCCGTGAGGGCACAGTCCGCAAAAACAGCCGCAATTAGAGTGAGTGACTCATAGTGTCCACATAAATCACATGACATTGCACATCATAAACAGACTGTAAAACTTTAAAGCACAGTTAATTGTTAGTAATAGCTGCACGATTGATTTATGACTCTGTACAAAGCCGAGAGATAGGGGCGGATGACCTCAATGTCACGTCACTCTTATTACACGAGTGATATATTGCATATTTTGGCCTGAAAACAAGCAGATGTTTTTGAGGAGTTTTGTTTGAACAGCCACAATGATGTTTCCCATTTGCATTGCTTAATGGAAATTGAGGGAGAACGGCCCATCTGTCTCTTGCGTTTGCTCAACTGCTATGAGATATAACTGAATGTACTTGTAAAAATGACAGTGTTGAACTTAGATGATGTCAGGGCTTTGTTCCTCGCTTTACACAAAACCAAAACAGAGGGAAAATGTGCTGTATCATTGACATCAATCCTTACAAATACAGAGTATTTATTACAGTAATAACCATAGATGTTATCCTGTAATAGATTTTGATTTGCATAATTTAGATACTGCTTAGTCATAGTTAGTCTCATCTAATGTACCTTATATAGCACACAAAACTTGACCGTGCTTATTGATCTGGATAGCATTTATTTTTTTCATGCCAGCGTATTATTGTAGTATAATCTATTGTGGCACTTTAAAACAGAACAAACTGTGGTTGGTGTCTATATGTCAGTCAGACTGTCTCTTTCTGTCTGAGTGGGCAGTTCCTGGCCTGAATAAGTAGCATTGTTTGTCAACTTTTTTCCCCCATTTAGTCAAGGCCTGGCCAAGAGAGAGTAGTAATGAACTAAAGATGACTAGCTGGAATTTCTCTAGCTGACGGATGCCCTCCCTGCTTCCACTGTTAGCGTGGAAGTGGACAGCGCAGTTCTGCTAGCACTACTAAGTGAGCTGTTGTTTTTTTAAGTTCCAACACTTATTCAATGATGTTTTTGCAATTACAGAGACACAGACAAGCATGTCCCACAGCGCCAGCACTCATAGTTTAATTACAGTTTAACTTTTCAGTTTTCCTCTGATGATTGTAAGATGTTGCCAGGCTAATTAAACACAGATGGCTTATTCTGAAAGACCTCAGCATGCGTGCGTGTTGCCGCTCAGGACCGTGCCAGTGTTAGAGTTTGGAGATAGAGCCAGATCATTAGGCATATATAAAATAATCCTGCGTCTGATTGTATCATATGATGCTAATTGTGTCATTGTGATTTATAAACATATGCAAATAAGCCAGTGCCGCTAATGTTGCAATTGTAACATGCAATTTGTGTTTCATTAGGGTGAGGAGATACTGATAGCACTTTCACTCAGTTGATCTGCCCTAAAGGACCCCAGATAAAATGTTATACCTCTGGAGAGTGTTTCAGTGAGTATGTAACTTTGATTTAAAGGAAACACTGCTGCAAATACCACCAAATTCCTAACTATGGAGTATAGAAATGACTAGGATTAATATCAGTCATATACAGTGTTTTTTTATTTATTTATTTATTTATTTGTTTTTTTATTAATTGATTTATTTTAAAAATGATATTTAAAAAAAAAAAAAAATCCATGTAATCCATTACATTTATTTATTTATTTAAAGGGATAGTTCACCCAAAAATGAAAATTACCCCATGATTTACATGATTTAATCGATGGGTTTTGTAAGAAGAATATCCATATTTTATGGATACTAGATATTTTACTTTTAAATAGTTTTAAATATGGATATTTTTCTTACACAAACCTATTGATTCGCTTCAGAAGGCCTTTATTTACTCCCTGGAGCCGTGTGGATTACTTTTATAATGGATGGATACACTTTGTTGGGCTTCAAATTTTGGGCTGCCATTCACTGCCATTATAATGCTTGGATTAGCCGGGACATTTTTTATTATAACTCTGATTCGCCTGAAAGAAGAAAGTCATATACACCAAGGGTGGGTGGCTTAAGGGTGAGTAAATTATAGGATCATTTTCATTTTTGGGTAAACTATCCCTTTAACACACGTTTAGTATTTTACAAAATAAACAAAAGTTATTGCAAAATGATCAAAGTTTTTAAACATTTTCAGATTTTGTTGTATTTTGCTTTAATGATCATTCTGAAATTTAAATGTCCATTCCATTCCATTTTGTTCCATCCAAATTGTTATATTGCAAATATAATTTGTAAATACTTTTTCTTAAATTTTACACTTTATGTTATTTATATTTCCTTTAATTAAACATAAGTTTTTATTTTTTCCAACAAACTTTTACCTAAACATCTTCATATTCACATGTAGCAGAGCTTTGCAAGAGCAGTACTAATTGTATTCAGTGCTCGGTGGCAGTGAAAGTGGCCGTGACAGAGATTGAGTGTTTTTCTGTCCCAGGGGGCTCTGAGCTTTTCTCACCCCATGTCATTGGCTCCCTATTGGGGTCCTGAATCTCAGACCTGCAGGAGAGCTGGAGCCAAAAAGACAGCAGGAACTCTTATTACAGGGGCCGGTCGAACCCAAACAAGCCTTCAGACCCGATTCCCACTCAGCTCTTTTCTGAGCCCACTGCTACTGAAAACAACTAGCAAAGATCACATTACACCTCCACTTCTCTAATTCTATATGGAGCCGTATTACATATAGCAGATTTCCAAGCATGAACAAAAACTAGGTGCCTAAATTCACATGTTGTGTAGGAGCAAGTAATTGAAAAGCTCTTTGTAGCAGCACTTTGACTGGCCCGACAAAAGGGGCTGAAGTTATGGGAACTCTTCGCTCAGAGCAATACTTGTTGACTTGCAGAATTCAAGGAGGATGCCAAAAGGAAAGTTGCCCTATTCAAGTTTTTGCTTACACAAGGCCTCTTTGTGGTTTTTAAAGCTTGTCAGACACGTCAGGCCCGGTAAGAAACAGTATATTGTTTCCAGCACTTTGGATTCCTTTCCTTCTGACATCTGCCAGTCTGTAAAGATGATAAATTCTTGCCTCATTAGCCAGCGGTGTGGGATTACAGCCTGACAACACATTAATCACTTGCCTCTGTGGCAGGCCCCACTTGCAATAGGCATTGTTAACAAAACTTTTCTAATATGTCACTCTCCTCTCTGACAGGCCGTAATCAATCATCCTGATTGACAGAGCTGATAGATTACACTATTTATGCTCTGTGTAATGAAAGATAGCGTTTCCACCTACTGTCATTCCTGAGATAATGATAGCCCACCTCTGTAAAGGAACATACACACACAGTGCACAGAAGAAAGGAGGAAGAAGAAAAGGCAAAGCAGACAAACGCTGGCATGCATTGTGAACTTTAAGCAGACAATGTTCTACTCCTTGGTGGGTGTCTCTTTTTGTCGAGCGGCATTGTTTGGTAATACGGGCTCGCTTTAAGGAAGGCTTCGACAGCTACACCATCATTGTGAGCTCGTGTTCTGGCAGGGAAAAGTCGACTTTGTCTACCTGAGGATTCAGTTTCCGCTGCCTCATTGTGGAGGCGAAGCTTTTGTAGGGTTTTTTGTTTTTCCCGTCGGGAGGGAACGCGAACGACGAATCTGTGGGCCGAAACGCAATGATCGTGTGATTTATAGCGCACGCCTTATGTAAATTTTTCAAATATTGGCAAAATTACCAGTAATTTGCGCTTTCTCATTTTCCGTTCGGCATCGTTCGCCTGTGTCTAATAGCGTCTAATAGCAGCTAATACGCGTTCTGGGCTTTGTTTATAATCTGGTTTACTTCATTGCTTGTGCATTTGCACTGAATCTCCACATATTCTTGCTGAAGGGGCTGCTGTGAGGAGTGCCATTTCAAAAAGAGGAAGCGAATGAAAAAGAGGAATAGTCCATCATGCACCTGACAGCTAGCGAATTTGGTGCTTTTCTTGTGAGACAGTGAGCTGTCAGGAAATTAGTTAACTGGAGCATATTGTGGAGAGGCAGGTAATTTAGCCTCATTGATGGCATCACATAATGGCTCACAGGAGTCAGCTCCCTGACCTGCCAGTTCTTTGTGTATAATGCAGAATTTAGTGGCATGCTCAATGCATTCTGTCAGCTGCACGATTGGATTCTCAGCCCACTGTATCTCAGCCTGCAACATATTGGTCAATTATTTCTGAGGCTGTCAATGCTAGGAGGCACTGTTATTTAGTGTGTGTTAACTTTGCATCATTAAGACACCGTGCGACAGCGAGAGACACTCCCGAGTGTAATTTATTTTGATACGGGCGCCGATAACCTTCATATTGTTTGACCTCCTGTTATGTTATGGAGGAAGAGGGAAATTCAACAGCTGTTGATGGCATTGCGTTCAGATTCTTTTTAATCTAGCGCTTAAGTTCAATGCTCTTAGCGTCAGTACCTATTTGTTTTGTTTTGTTTTGTTTTGTTTTTATGGTTAGCCATCAGACAGCTCGCATTTCCCCGTCTCCGGTTAGCCCACTTGTCATCCCTGCATTGTTATATCCAGATATAGCAGTGCTTTATGAGATCCCAACAAGAATATAGCTGCTCAGTATGCCATAAAATAATCAATCACTCTCAGCACTGCGTATGCATACTGCGGCCCTGCCTATGACGTAATTGCATTAGTCAATTAATATTCCCTATTTACGAGACAAGCCATCGAATAAACCGTATTACTGCTTTGACAATGTTGACTTTTATTTTAGATGAGTTTAATGGCTACTAACAAGCCTAGCAGTAAATAAACAGTCTGTGTGGGTGGTGAAGAAACGGAGTACAAGAAGCCTCGGGCTGCTGAAACCGAATGAGTGTGTGAACGTTAAACGTGTCCATAAAAGTAGTAATTTAGACATTTGGATGGAGAAGATTAATGAGAAAGCTGAGTGAATGAAGCAGCATCAGCGTCATGGCGATAGATGAAGCCTACAGTCCTTTTTCTCCTCAGCAAGCAGATGGGTATATAATTCATGTCATGAGGGGTCAAGCAGGGTAAACCTGTGCTAATAGGTAGATGTGCACACATGAGCACAGGGTGGAGTGAGGTTTCAGATCTGCTCTGTTTGAGAACAAACAGCCGAGGCCTGCGTGAGATTAACTAGACAAGTGCACTGCATTAAAGTTCTCTGTTCTCATCAGCAGTAGGTCAAAGCTGACAAACCTTTAACATATTGATGCAAGACTGCAGTACTTATTGGATGTTGGACATTTATATATGTTGTGCATATCTGTTATAAATGTAACTCTGTTCTAAATGTTAGTTCACTGGCTTCTTGTGGCAGCTGCGTTCTAATCAAAAATGAACCTCATAAAAGACAGTTTTTGGAAACTCTACATAGGCAGCAACTTCATCTGTGCTTTTAAAATACAGATACAATAAAGATCCCATGCTGGACGAAAAACAAAATCATATCTTGGTCGTTTTTGGCTGAATACGTGATATGTGATATATCTTGGTATTTTCTACATTTTTCTATTTGGATAAAAAAAAGCCATACACACTAACTGTATCTTACGAGTTATTAATAAGCCCTTAATATAAAGCATGTCTTATGTTTAGGACATAATGGATGATACACTTTCCCTCGCAGCAGCTCACTTTGTGTCCTCTGCTAATATCAAACTACTGTATATCGATATAAACGGTATTGCATCATCCTATATCGTTTATACAAATATATTGATATATCGTGCAAACTCGATACCGCACAGCCCTCACTCAGGGACATATCCAAATCTTTACCCAGTGAAATGCTCTCTAGAATTAATATGCATATTTTAACTTTCAGTTATTTTATATTTTTTAATGAAGACTGAAAGAATTGTCAGAAGGTTAGGATGGGGACGTTTAAGTAATGCAACCGTGGCGTAGTCTAGTCTAAGTTTAGCTTTCTACTTGTGCTGATTGTACTTAGGCTTGTGTTCGTTTGTGAAGCTCATGTTGAACAAATCCAAAATGTAAGAATCATAAACTTGTTGGTCACAGAGCTTATTTTCTGCAATAATCCGAAGATCATTTATTCTACCCCACCTTAAAATAGCATTTAAACCAAGCATTTATTTCCAAACTGCAAAATGACTCATCTAATGTAAAACACGATAATAGTAGCCATAAAAGGTCAAATACATGATATTCAATCAAATGACCTCATCTTTTGCTGTCAAACCAGACTGCATCCACACAAGCAGCGTGCATATGATAGGTTGCATGCAGAATGTGCTGCCTTAGCAAATCACGTTACATTACTGCCATTCTCGACAATGCACCTCTGTAAAAGTGAGGTTTTAGCACTTACTAACATGAACACTGTATAACTATAGACAGACTGTGCATAGGCCGATTTAAAACTCGAACTCTCTTCAATTTAAAAACATACCCTGTGTGAGTTCTTGTTTTTAACGTATATATAAGCAAGAATGCAGTTTTTTCCCTGAATATCCACACAATTGCAAAAGTGACATTGTTTTACACAACAGTTCAACAAACAAAAAGGTAATATTAAGTGATGTACATTTTAACCAGTATTAAACACAGTATTGTCAGTATTGCTTGCTCTATTTTTCAATGAAATAATAGTTCCAAAGAAAGCCACAGCAGAAGTGTTCTGAAACACACAGCAGTGTTTCATTAGTGAATGAATCTGTGGCTTTGAATGAATCGGGAGAGTCAGTGATTCAATGGCCCATTCTTAAATACAGCTAATTGCTTTGCTACTGAATGAATGAATGAATGAATGAATGAATGAATGAATGAATGAATGAATGAATGAATGACTCTCTCATTAAGACATGGACTTGCTGCTACCTACTGGTGATTTTAGTTTAATACATAAAAGTATCACTTCGATGTTACCATCATTTCATATTTCTCTATTTAATTTTTTTAAAATTTAAAACATTATCTCATAACATTATTTATGTAATTGTAATTGCATCCAGGCCACCTCTGAACAGCATTAAACTGTGTGTGAATACATCTAGATGCAGCTTGTGCCACTTCAGTGCAAAGATGGCTTTTGTTTGGCTTTTGTTTAATTGAAACTATTAATTTAGTTTAATTTATTGCCTTATTTATTGTATTAATAATTAAATTAATGGAATTGTAAGAATTTGACATAAAACATGACATACATTTTATAGGGTTAGAAAAAGTTAAAAGTAAAAACAAAAAAAATGCACCCTTTAAATCAGTTTAAGAGAGCAAATATCCTCCCTTAATGGAAAAGGTGTGACAGGAGTCTAAGTGGAAGAGAGGGGGTAGGCACAAGGATTTTAAATGCGGGGGGTACGCCACTATAAAGAGTTTGGGAACCACTGCTCACACAAAAACACAAAAGTGTGAACACCATCTCAGGTGTGTATGTTTGGGACTGTGAGGGTTAATTGTGTTCATTATTCACTGAGCATTCTTAATGCAGCAGCCCTCCGCATTGTTGAATGGCCTGTGAGAGGGAGGCCCATTCTCCTCATTCACACTATGAAAGGAGAGAGTCTCTGAGCCATCAGAGCACAGGCCTCCTGCAAACCCTGTGTGCCTCTGGGGTCGCCCACAGGTCAGCAGGGTCAAGTGATACTCACACCACATTCATCCTTTACTTAGAAGAGACAGAGAAAGAGATTGAGGGAAAGAGAAAGACCCCTTTCAAAACCTCAAACCCTAATCTATTCAGATTGGTTGCATATCTCACCCTACACCATTAGTGCTATGTACATAAAAGATATGTCAAATTGTGCTGCTTGCTGAGGAGTCAGAGGAGTAATTTTGTCAAATTTTTTTTGTCTCAAAACATGTAAACATTTACAATGTACTAAAAAAAAAAAAAAAAAGATACATATATATATATATATTTTATATATATATTTGTTTCAAAGTACACTGTAAACGTGTATGTGTGTATATATATTATGATAATATGTCACAATTCTGTTTTACTGTATTGTTGATCAAAAAACGGCAGCCTTGGTGAGCTTAAAGATCTTAAATGTTCCAAACTTTTGACCGTGTGTGTGTGTGTGTGTGTGTGTGTGTGTGTGTCACGTTATATATATGCTTGAAATATGCTTAATTTTCTCTCATTTTAAATGGGTGTTTAAATAATTGTGTTGGAAATTTTTATGAAAAAAATATTATTTCAAATTTGTCAAAGGTTATAATTGTGTTCTGAGAATATATACATTTTTTCTTACCCTTTTTATTTATTTATTTATTTATTTATTTTTTATCAAATTGCAGAAAATCTTGTTAGATTTATGCTTGAAATATGCTAATGGTTTAAGATAAATCTAAATAAATTCTCTGAAATAATCATCTTAAAATGTGTTTTTGCTCCTTAAATATCTCTTGTTTTAATATCTACGCTCTGTAGATAATTGTGCCTGGGGGAAAAAAAGATGGTAATTACTAATTTAAAAAATAGAAATTTATTTATTCTTTCATTTCAGTGTTAGCTTTGGGCTGGTAAGTAACCCCGAAAATACCCTAGCAACCACATAGCAACATTCAAACAACCATCCAAAACATCCTAGCAACCACACAGTAAACCTTAGCAACTGCCTGGGCAACCACCCAGAACACCCTAGCAGCCACGTAGCAACACAAAACACCATAGCATTGGGCAGCAAGTAAAAAAATAAATAAAAATGTGGTGAATGGGCACTGGGCATTAATGAATGGCAAATAGTACATTTTATTTTTAAGCTTGACTGGTATTTTGAAAGTTTAAGTCATTTCTTGGATTTCCTCATGCTGGTGAAGTAATACATTAGCATGTTGATGTTTGTAACTAGAGAGGACGCTTTACCCAGTTAAATGTTGGAATAGGCTTTAACTTGTTTTTTAATTAACAGTATATTGCACAGGTGTTGAGGACAGTTGTGACTTCTGACATTAGTGTCTGGCTATTAATACCCAGCATGTGACCTTCGGGAAGCTGGCATTCACTGTGGAGCTGACAGATTCATGGCTCTGTTGCCCTGAATAAGGTTGTCACATATTTTTAAGTGCTTGAAACAGGTCCAGGGTGCCATAAACCGCAGACATTTTAATTCAGGCTGAACTGTAAGTCAGAATTTGCCGTATAAACGTTGGCCCTTGAATAATACAGACAAGGCTAATAGCTAGGATTAAAGCATTACTTGGACTTATTCAAGCATGATAACATCCCTGAGCAGCCATCAAGTTTCACCCTGTGTAAACCATAAATTCCAAATGATGTGAAGTCATGAGGTGAAATCGCAGTAGAAACTCCATTGCGAGCGAAACTCAGCGGTTTAGCTTCCGTGCGTGACAGTCGTGTCCCGCAACTCCGCCCGTGAGAAGGATGTGTCTGGTTATTGTGTTTGATCAGCATGCTCTGGACGGCTGGTTGCATTGAGGGACTGCAAAGAGAGAGTAGGGTTACGGCACCGCCGCTGCTCTGTTGACAGAGAGAAGGGTGGATGAGAGTCAGTCTGCCCTCTCTGCAGGTGTTACAGTGGTGCGGATTCCTTTCCAGCCTCCGTTCGTCGCTACCAACCAAATGCTGAGATGCAAACTGACAACAATAAGCTATTCTTGAGGCTTTCTTCCTCTCCTAGTGTATAAAAGTCACAGTTGTAACCCTGCGCTCCGACACGGGATAAAATAATATCTCTGTATCACCTGATATTGGCAGAGGGAACAGTAGCCTGCCAGTGGCACAATAGCCGCTGCCTTGCCGTGTTTGCTTGCCAGCTGGAAGCAACAGTCGACGGGCTTGTTTAAGGTAATGTGATAAGTGGGCTGCTCCTACTTTCATCACACCTCTTCCAAAAGCACAAGGGATCTGGCCCTTTTCTCAGCTGTAAAGCAAGACGCAGCCGTTAAATCAGATAGGTTTACCGTATCCTGTCATAACTCATCAGACTTCCAGACAGCTCTCCTCCATTCCGCAGACATCGAAACGGTAACATGTCCCTACAAAACGCTTCATGTTTTTCTAATTTTCACTCAAATAAACCTTACTTGATACACGTCTTAGAAGTGCTTATAAAAGGTTGCATGTGCTATCACAGGAAAAAACGAAAAGGAAAATAATGCCACGGACTAGACGTAGACGTTTTCTCTGATCAGAAAAAAAGAAGCTTCTGACTGCTTTCATCAGTTTCCAGCGCTGTTTTTGGGGCAATCCTGGATGTCATTCATGTCAGGACTGGCTGACACCTGTCTGGTGTGTGGGGCTGGTCTGAGCTCTCTGTGTGTCTGTCAGGCGCTTGAGAGACTGTTTGTTTCCAGGCCGCTTTTGAGCCAGACGCCTTGCTGGCGCTCCAGGCCATGACCAGACTTTGAGCTCATCATGGCAGACATGACAGGCCTCCTTCGCTTTGGTGTTGAGAGTGAGTACGCTCTGTAGCCCAGTGGGGGAACCGTTTCAAAATGGCGGCTGGCTTTTTTTTCATCCAGCTTCTCTTGAACTGCACATCACAGGGAAGATCAATATTGTCTGTGCTAATATGATTCTCTTGTAAGTTCAGCGAGAACTTGTAAACATCCACCTTCACTGTATACTACTTCCAGATTTGTGCAGTATGGGAAATTGTGTACTTTTTCTCAAAATAAGGAATTGAATTGACTGTTCTTTAATCTTTAACATTAATATGAAATGCGCCATTCTTTTTACTTCTGTTATCTGATGTATGTATTAATTCCCCCCCAAAAAAAATACACACACACACACACACACACACACACACACACACACACACACACACACACACACACACACACACACACACACACACACACACACACACACACACACACACACACACACACACATATATATATACATAGCACAGGACTTGATTTTATTCATCTGGAATTGATTAGATCATTTACCAGAATCAGGCCTGGTGTCAAGGTAATTTGACATGACTTTAAAGGTAATTTTGATTTAATAATTTAGGTATTTTACACCATTTTCATCAGAAAGCGTCTTTATTTATTCCATTCATCCAGTTTTTATTTACTAACCTGTGCTATCTTTGATTAGTCTATTTTGATATAATCTCTTTAACACTGAGGGATATCTATGTCATGACTTGGGCTGGCAAGCTTGCCATCAGTATCACATTTTGAAGGCATCTGCTTGCCTGTCTTGTGAAATGAGATATAGTGATGGTTTCATATTCTAACTCAAGATTAATGTGGTTTTTTACAGCCTGCTGGGAGCTGCAATTGTACATGTCACTATAACATAATATCTGGCTTTAAAGACATGACTATTCATTTTAATGGCCTTTTTCGACTCACAATTGAACATTACAATGCATACTACTCGTCTCAGAGCTCAATCATCACTCATTATGATGTCAAATCATCATAATGCACAATTCCATGGAAGTTCATGCCCAGTAGAGCTTGCTGTTAGTCAACTTCCTTGTGTTTTTCCTATTAGCTCTAAAGGAATTTGATAAGGGATTGGCACTACCGGTATGATACAGAGTTCAGAAGTTCATTTTACTTTTGTAAAATGTCAAATATTTCAAAAAGTGACGCTGGTTATTCAGTGACTTGATTGACTGTTCTCAGTCAACACTTTAACAAAGATGTTTGCAACAGGGAACACTGCAGAAAGAAATCCAACTGCTGTCTGACAGATTTGTTTCATGAATATAACCCATCCATTTTCCCAGTCTAGTATTTTCCAGAGTTCCTTAAAGCCAAGTTTGACTGGTCAATGACCTGGCATGTCTTGCCTCTTTGAATACTCTTGTTTATCTTCAAATAAACAAATCTTTAACTGAATAATAGGCTTAGAACTGCTTACACGAAATCTCTCGCTCAGATCAAATGTTCTGTGTTATTTTTCTTGAGTTGTTGTTGGATGAATGCGGGCCATCGCTGGCTGGTACAAATATTTTCGGTTAGATAATCCAGTAATGTTTCGCTTTGCACTTTGTCCAAACACACAGCTCTTTTTGAGTCCAGCTGCACATGACCAGAACGCTTTGTGGGAGCAGAGTTTGATTAAACAGAGCCGCTAATAGCCATGAGCTCATGATTTGTGGTGTACATCATTTATTTAGACATTACTTCATAGTGGCTGTTTGCTCTTTCGTAGATGTAAATTGTATCAACATTAACATATGAAAACTGATTTATTTAGCAATAAGGTGCAGTGACTATATGACGTGTCTACATTTTCTATGATTCTATTATTTTCTTGCAAAATAGCTATATGTATTATTTTATTTTATTTTATTTATTTATTTTTTATCTCTACATATAGGCTACACTTAAATGGTTCAAAAGTATGGGGTCAGTAAATTTAGAAAAATATTTAGCAAGGACACATTAAATTGATCAAAAGTGACAGTAAAGACAAATAATATTACAATAAAATTAAAAATAAATTTTATAAATTCATAAAATAATCCTCAAAACCAAATGTGTCAATGTTTCCACAAAAATATTAAGCAGCACAACTGTTTTTAACATTGATTATAATAGGAAATGTTTCTTGAGCAGCAAATAAACATATTAGAATGATTTGGATTTGAAGGATCAAGACACTGAAGACTGGAGTAATGAAAGTAAATAATATTTTAAAATACATTTAAACATTTATTTTGAAATTGTAATAAAAATTTCACAATGTTATTATTTTTCTTTTTATATACTGTTATACTGATCAAATGAATGCAGCCTTTCTGAGAATAAAAGACTTCTTTCAAAAACATAAAATAATCGAACTGTCCAGAAACTTTTGAACAATAGTGTGTAAGTGAAGCAAGAGATCAAGCGCCAGATTTACTAAATTGGGCAAATTAGTGTGCGAGTGCAATTCCAAAAAAGGGCAGATGGGAGTGGAAAGTTCTGTGCGTGATCTACTGTCAACGCGAAAAATTGAACACAGATGCAGCCGGATAATTTCCATAATGTCCAATGCAATCTACCAGTTAGCGTCTGGTTTAAAATGTGCTTTTTTGGGGTGGTGAATAATGGCACAAACCTTAGTAAATCACATTGTGTGATTCATTTAAATAATCTCCTCCCATAAATTTTGCGTCTGTAAGGGAAACTCCTACAAATGCATAATATGTTCAGCCCCAAAAATAACCGTCCACGCCTTTTCAGCGCACTTTTTCACTGCTTGTCTTTAGTAAATCCTGACAGTAGTTTTTTAATGCCAAAAGAGGGTTTTGCGCTGGCGTAATCTGTTAGTAAATCTGGTCCCAAATTTTATAGTAGCTGTGTCAAGCAAAATGTTATGTTTGATTAATTAAAATTCGCTTTTTGCTAAAAAGAATTGAATATCAGTTAAACAGGCTTCATCAAAAAATTTTGTTATTTTAATTATTAAATGCATTTGAGAAGGTCAAGACATTTAATATGCTTAGAACTAAAAACGCTTGTTTTTTTCACTCTAGGTATGTATGTATGTATGTATGTATGTATGTATGTATGTATGTATGTACACACACACACACAAATATATACAGTAGCTGTTGAGCATGTATTTTAGCTGGCTTGACCAATCATTGACCAGAACATTGTTTTATAATTAATTTTAATGCATGCTGTCCAACTAAAATGTTGTCCCCTCAGGGCTACACCACGTTAGCTGTGTTTAGGGCATCTCAGCGGTGTGTTTTTGTGGTGTTATGTCACCCCCTCTCAGGCGATGTTTGTTTAACGCTGCCCGCAGGCCCGAGCAGCACGGATTGTGACCTCAGCGAATTTCCACAGTGCATGTCACAACGGGGCCACGCCGCTGCAGGTATACATGTGCCGCCACGCTGGGTCTCTGATCTATACTCACCCACACAGCCGAAGAGGCCACTGCCGCTGGTATATCCACTCTCACAGATTATGCTCCTTGCCCAGGAGAGAAAGATAAGGATGAAATAACCAAGCGTATTCTCTAGCACGGTGCTGTGTAAACATCTGTGTTTTACCTGTCATTTCCCCTGAGAGCTGTCTCATTTCCTTTATCTCACAGCGCTCAGCGTTCTGCATGAAATTTGATCCTGCCCTTTCTCCTGCTCTACATGAATGCCATTTTGTCAAACAGGGAAGACATTCTTCATGGGATGAGTCGTTTAACATTTGTTAAATGTGGCATTCACCAGTGTGGTGGACCGCGGTTTAAATCAGTGCTTATTACTGTGATTTGAAGAGGCTTGTGTACTCGGCTTTGCCGTAGGTGCGAACATGCGCCGTAGCTCTTGTTTTGCTCAACGGTGTTGTTTACACATTCATTAGCATGCTTTGGTTTCAGACGAAACTCAAAGCGACTTATCATGGTGCTTTATCACATATATCCATGACAACATTAGTGCCTTTAGAAAACGTCTGTGACTGGGTGGTCCACCGGTGGCCTTTCTGAGAGTAGACGTGGAGCGTCGAAACAGAACTCAAGTCATGTTTCAATTATTTAGAGAATAACTATGCATTTTATGAATTTTTTTTTATTTTTTTACTTTTAACTGTAATTGTTATCATCTTGAGTGTCGTGTTTTTAAGATGCTGAGAAAGCTACAATCAGTCAGTTTCAAATTGAAAGAAAATAAGCTGGCAAAAAGACAATCCAATATTTGGTGACAATATTGCATAACGACTATTTTTTGTAGACAGTAATTTTTGATTTTGTGCCATTTTTAACAAGATAAAAGCATTTCAAAACAAACTTCCTGGTTAAATATTAAAGCACACTAGTGTGATATATTGTACTGAATATTATAAAATTGTATTCAATATTGCAAAAATTACCCACAAATTACCCTTTTTTTGGGGGGAGGTTAAAAATTTAGGTGCATTAGCTCAGATAAAGGAGGATCAATCAGATCCAACAAAAAAAAAAACCCAAAAAAAACCTATGCTAATTGAAAGAAAACAAGTTGACAAAAAAATGTAATCCAATATTATATATAGCGTAATGACAGATTTATTAGCAATTTTTTTAGGCCTGTAATTTTTGACCGGGCACACCACAAGTGTAACAAGATGGGAACAAAATGAAGGGAAAAAAATGGATGTAGTTATACCCTACTCAGTCAGTAAGTTATATCCTAAGTCAGTACGTTTTAATCCAATGCGATAATGTTAACTAGCATTTTCAGGGAAAAGAAAATCTTTTCACAAAATCAAACACAACCTGAGGAAATGGATACTTCACACAAAAATAAAAATTCTGTTATTAACTCACCCTCATGTCTTCCAAACATGTATGACTTACCTTAAACACACACACACACACACACACACACACACACACACACACACACACACACACACACACACACACACACACACACACACCATTTTTGCCCATATTGAAACAGTGGGGTCAAAATGTTGCTTTGGACCCCACTGACTTTCATTATATGGACAAAACCCAAGACAATCTCACTCCCAACTCATCACATATTGAGGCTTGGTCAGGACCCCTCTGCATCAAGTTTTAACACACAGGGTACCCCTTTAGCGCCATTTTTTTCCATTTTTTTCTATCAGATCAAGACGCATTTAATTGTTTGCATTTATAAAAGTAGACATGATTTTATAAATAGTTATAGACTACTTTTATATACTAACCCACTCCTACCCTAAACCTACCCACTTCTCAACAAAATAAAACATGTAACGTTAACAGGCAAATAAAAGTACAGTGACGGGTATTTATTGCAAAAACTGACCAAAAACAGTATAAAAGTATTAACTCATGTTGCATTCCAAGTCTTCTGAAGTCATACAATATCTTTATGTAAAGAACAGAGTTGATCTTAATGTTTTAATCACTGAAATGATGAACCCGCTGCTCTGTGAACGCATGCACACACTCATCAAAATCAGTCAAATCTCATTCAAAAGATACACCTGACTCTTTAGCATGACTCAGTCAGTCATGAGACACATGAGAGCCAATGACATTTTTAAGTCAAAGCTGACTTAATGACGCAATTCGTCACGAGACATACGAGAGCCAATGCAATTTTTCTATCAAAGCTGACATAACGTTTCTTTGGATGTGTGCCTGATCTTCGCCGGATGGTGACGCTGATCGCTTTTGGGTATTTTCTTCACACAAAATCAATCGTTTGGCCTCGAACACTTGAAATATTTACACTTTTTGAATAAATTGTGCCTGCAGTCATATCTACCTGCTATATCCTGTGTTTTATATCATATAATACACAAATGGGTAGGTTTAGGGATGGGGTTGGTTTACGTGTTCAAACGTGTCTAAATAGCGTAAATATTATTATTTTTATTTTTTTTTATTATGCTGGCTGGTTAAATTGAGTCACACTCCAACATGTCATAATGGCAAAATCATATCCCAATATATAAGTTCATCATGACGATTAAGGGTGTAATGATGTTCAAACCGAACCGAAAAACCACGAT
This sequence comes from Paracanthobrama guichenoti, assembly GCA_018749465.1. Classification (NCBI taxonomy): domain Eukaryota; kingdom Metazoa; phylum Chordata; class Actinopteri; order Cypriniformes; family Gobionidae; genus Paracanthobrama; species Paracanthobrama guichenoti. The sequence goes on from CM031955.1 coordinate 31,394,557, forward strand.
ACACCACCCACGGTTCGAACCGCGGTACTCTCATGTTGAACCGAACGCGCCCGCCCCCTTGCTGCCCCAGCCCAGCTCTCACTTCACCTTATGCCACAAAGTATTTTTTTTCCTCCTTGACATTTGATTAAATAGTCATTAGTACACTTTTAACAACTAATAAGAGCTGTATTTTTCGCGAGCCCTATCATGCTGTATATTACAAGCGCAAGAGAAACTACGAGCATGCAACGTTACGATGTCAATTAGTAATTCATGAAATAAAAGTAAAGTACCAATAAATAACGTAACTGGTTCAACGCGTGTTAGCTGGGAAGGCATACAGGTATGATGTTCATTCTGTTCATCAGGAGCAGTTTTCATCTTTCATTATCAGTTCATGAAGTATTGTGTATTCGCCATGGTAACCATTATTTTGTTTATTTTTAAATTAGTGTGGTGGCTATAGTATTAACTATAGTATGACTATAGTATTAACAAAAACTGCTATTTAATATCTTTAACTTATAGGCCTATTTATTAATCAGTATTAGTCATATTCATACAATTAATGTGTTTAAGTAGGCTACAGTGGGACATTACTTGTGTGTGTCATCAATTTTTATTAAATAAATGTGTTTTTTTTAAACATTATGGTAAATGGTAAAATGTTTAAAGATTATTTCTGACTAGTCTACAGTGTAGACATTTATTTCACTTGAGTTTACTTAGGTATGCTAACTGCTCTAAAGAAAATGTGAAGCAAATGTATAAAGTTGAATTATTGCTGTTGTTATTAAGTTAAAAGTGAATCTAGTGTTATTATTGGTGGTGCCCTGCCATTAACCATGACTCCACAGTGAACCGAACTGAACCGAACCGTGGCTCCAAAACCGTGACATGAACCGAACCGTGGCATAGGTGTATCGTTACACCCCTAATGACAATTGCATTCCCATGCCCAACACGGTTCCCACACCAAAGGTTTCACATTGAAATACCCTGCACGTCGAAAAATTACGCTAAAGGGGTACCCTGTGCGTTATAGTGAATGACGCAGAAGGGCCTGACCAAGCATCAATATGTGACAAGTTGGGAGTAAGAACGTGTTGCCAAAAACAGTTCTTCAAAACATTTTCTTTTGTGTCCATGACAAACATAAATGCGTTCAAAAAGTGAAGTAGGGCTAAGTCACACAGGTTTGTAACATTATTATTATTTGAGTTTGTAATTATACAAGTAAAGCTACAAATTAATATACAAGTAAAATTATGCTTACATTTTAAAACTATACCTTAAATAAAGTTCAACCCCAAGGTTGAGAACCTGTGTGGTCATGGCTGCCATGGCTGGTTTTGCAGTTGTTGTTCTTTTAAAGAGCCTGCTAAATACGAATCAGCTGCCAATGGAACTGGGGCTTTGACAGGCTTTTCTCTCTCTATGTCTCTCTCTGTCTCTCTCTCTCTCTCTCTCTCTCTCTCTCTCTCTCTCTCTCTCTCTCTCTCTCTCTCTCTCTCTCTCTCTCTCTCTCTCTCTCTCTCTCTCTCTCTCTTTCTCTCTTCCTGTCTCTCACCCTTCAATTCTCTCCCCCCGCCATCTAAGAATGGGCTGTGCCTCCGGGGGCCACATCACTTACCTGCTGACACACAGGACATGATTGATGAGCAGCCTCGGGCGCTGGAGTCGACTTTGTCAGCTGCTCATAATTTATACATCTTATCTCTGTCAAAAGAAAAGACAGAGCATGGCGTATGGAAATGAAAACACAGGCCTTGTTTAGGCTTCCAGTATGCATGGCACACGAATTCGAAAGAACTTTGATTGCTATCTGCCCTCTCTCTCATCGGGCCCTAAGTGTCCCGGCCCCATGCGCCCCCATATACTCTTTGTATGTCTCTGCTTTCTGTGCTGGACCAAACCGTGATTCTCAGCTGACAGCGATTGCCACCGTTTACATCCCAAACCAGCTTTGGACATGCTGGAGTGGATAATACCACAAAATTATGCCCTTTTAGCCATTTCAAATGAAAAAGACATGCAGTTGAGAACCCTTAAAATGGCTCCTTTCTGTCAAAAGTTCATAATATAGAGGCATTTAATCGTTAAACACAAAAATGAAAATCAGTGGTTGCACAATGCATTCTGCCAGTTTATCATTTTGTCTCAGCCTGTTTTGCTAGTGTTACTGAACACTATGTATAGATAGACTGTATAGATCTTATTCAGAGCAGTGCCATGACAGGTATGAAAGCGAGGCTATGAGGGATAGACGCTGTATAAAGCCCCTAGATCACTTATAATTTCCACAGCTCAAACAGTACAGTGTTTCGTCTGCAGAACAATCCAAAAACACGTTAAATAACAGTACGACCCACCGTAGAGATGTACAGTACTGTCCAAAAATCTTAGGCACGTTAGTATTTTCACCCCAAAAAAAAATGGTTTTAAGCTAGTTATTTATATCTTTTGCTGTAGTGAGTCAGTAGGAAATATCATTTTACATTTCCAAACCTTCCTTTTTCCATTAATTGTAATAATCCAGTGATATTTTTGTATGGACACAGAGTCTGACAACAGCCGGTATGCTCCACACAGAGATCTGATCTCACTATCATTGAGTCTGTCTGGGATTACATGAAGAAAGAAAATGAGACACTAAATCCCAAAAAATCACAGAAGAACTGCGGCAACGTCTCCAGGACACTTGAAGAAACCGTAGTTTTAGGCACTTGTGTAAAAATACTGTAAAATGTGGATGCTTTCAAAAAAATAATGTTATAGCTAGAGTTTATTTATCAATTAACTTCTATTAACTAAATCAAATCGATATTTGGTGTGACCACCCATTGTGTTTACAGCTTTTGTCCAGGTACACTTGCACATAGTTTTTCGGGTAGATTTGGAGGTCGATTTCTTCAAGTGTCTTGAAGACATTGGGTGCATCTCAATCAGCTCTCTAGTTCAGTAGTCAGGGCACTGATCAAGGAGTCGGCCATTTTAAGGGCTGTCTCAATTGCAGAATCCTTCCATTGCACTGAAACGTTCGCTCCCTAAAAAGTCCCACAATGCACCGCAAAACCCAGGGTGCTTCGATGCACACGATGTACCCTTAACGGAAGTTCTGTAGTGCGAAACTTAAATCACGTGAGCAGACTCATTACACATAACAACCGATAACGACACGCGGTATGTTTTCAAAAATAGAAACCATTCTTTTATTATATTTCAGCATAAACATGCATGTTTATGTAATGAACATAATCTCACTAACATTTATTATTTATTTTCAGCTGAAATATTGCACGTATATGTAGCAAGCAAAGTATTTATCATAATGTACTTTAAATAACATTGTGTAATGTCAGAAAGATATCAGCTCTGCTGTTTTTCATAAATATCAGTAGTGATGTTGTACAGTGAGAATGGTGGTCACGTTGCCGGAAATAGATTCATCAGTGTCCCAATGTGTCGTGAGCCAGCGTCCTTTACTGTCCTTACCAGTGGCCGAATTCATGTACACGATATACTGATTCACGAGCTCGGGACCTAGGGAACTGATCGAGACACACCCATTGCCACAGTTCTTCTGGATTTAGTCTCTCTCAGTTTTTCTTTCTTCATGTAATCCCAGACATGATGATGGTGAGATCAGATCTCTGTGTGGAGCATACCGGCTGTTGTCAGACTCCTCGTGCATACAAAAATATCACTGGATTATTACAATTAAGTGCAAAAGGAATGTTTGAAAATGTAAACTGATATTTCCTACTGACACACTACAGCAAAAGATATAAATAACTAGCTTAAAACCATTTTTTTTTATGAAAATACTAACGTGCCTAGGACTTTTGCACAGTACTGTATGTCTATCCCTCACAGCCTCGCTCTCATTCCCTTTAAAAATCAAAGATGGCGCAAAACTTTTCCTAAACTGTATAAAATGGAATAGGCTGAAATAATTAAAACATCAATGCAATTGTATTTTACAAACATTTATTTCATACATGGATAGCTTCTGAAAGAAGAGCTAGCGGTGCCATGTAGCAGTTGTCCAAATGATGAATTGTCCGATTGATGAATCTGAATGTAGTGTTTGCATGAACGCTAAACAAAGTGATCTGGTTGATGTGTGCGTTTACATGTCACAAGCTTCAAATTGGAATTGATTTTTTTGACATGCGCACACTGCACAAATATGCAGAGTTTCCTGCTGTTTGCACAAAATAACTATTCTAGATTCAAGATTCAAGAGTTTTATTTGTCACATACACAGTTATATACAGAATATACAACCGGCAGTGAAATGTAAATGGGTCCGCTCCATGGACAGTGCAAATTCACAGTTAAAAACACAAGGGGAAATTATAATAGAAATAGAATAAAAAGTACTACTATATATATATATATATATATATATATATATATATATATATATATATATATATATATATATATATATATATATATATATATATATATGTATATGTATATGTATATGTATATATATATATATATATATATATATATATATATATATATATATATATATATATATATATATATATATATATATATATATATATATATATATATATATATATATATATATATATATATATATATATATATATATATATATATATATATATATATATATATATATATATATATATATATATATATATATATATATATATATATATATATATATATATATATATATGTATATATATGTATATATGTATATATATATATGTATGTATATATATATGTGTGTATATATATATATATATATATATATATATATATATATATATATATATATATATATATATATATATATATATATATATGTATATATATATATATATATATATATATATATATATATATATATATATATATATATGTATATATATATATATATATATATATATATATATATATATATATATATATATATATATATATATATATATATATATATATATATATATATATATATATATATATATATATATGTATATATGTATATGTATATATATATATGTATATGTATATGTATATGTATATATATATATATATATATATATATATATATATATATATATATATGTATATATATATATATATATACACTCACCTAAAGGATTATTAGGAACACCATACTAATACTGTGTTTGACCCTTTCGCCTTCAGAACTGCCTTAATTCTACGTGGCACTGATTCATCAAGGTGCTGCAAGCATTCTTTAGAAATGTTGGCCCATATTGATAGGATAGCATCTTGCGGTTGATGGAGATTTGTGGGATGCACATCCAGGGCACAAAGCTCCCCTTCCACCACATCCCAAAGATGCTTTATTGGGTTGAGATCTGGTGACTGTGGGGGCCATTTTAGTACAATGAACTCATTGTCATGTTCAAGAAACCAATTTGAAATGATTCGAGCTTTGTGACATGGTGCATTATCCTGCTGGAAGTAGCCATCAGAGAATGGGTACATGGTGGTCATAAAGGGATGGACATGGTCAGAAACAATGCTCAGGTAGGCCGTGGAATTTAAAGCGATGCCCAATTGGCACTAAGGGGCCTAAAGTGTGCCAAGAAAACATCCCCCACACCATTACACCACCACCACCAGCCTGCACAGTGGTAACAAGACATGATGGATACATGTTCTCATTCCGTTTACACCAAATTCTGACTCTACCATCTGAATGTCTCAACAGAAATCGAGACTCATCAGACCAGGCAACATTTTTCCAGTCTTCAACTGTCCAATTTTGGTGAGCTCGTGCAAATTGTAGCCTCTTTTTCCTATTTGTAGTGGAGATGAGTGGTACCCAGTGGGGTCTTCTGCTGTTGTAGCCCATCCGCCTCAAGGTTGTGCGTGTTGTGGCTTCACAAATGCTTTGCTGCATACCTCAGTTGTAACGAGTGGTTATTTCAGTAAAAGTTGCTCTTCTATCAGCTTGAATCAGTCGGCCCATTCTCCTGTGACCTCTAGCATCAACAAGGCATTTTCACCCACAGGACTGCCGTGATACTGGATGTTTTTCCTTTTCACACCATTCTTTGTAAACCCTAGAAATGGTTGTGCGTGAAAATCCCAGTAACTGAGCAGATTGTGAAATACTCAGACCGGCCCGTCTGGCACCAACAACCATGCCACGCTCAAAATTGCTTAAATCAACTTTCTTTCCCATTCTGACATTCAGTTTGGAGTTCAGGAGATTGTCTTGACCAGGACCACACCCCTAAATGCATTGAAGCAACTGCCATGTGATTAGTTGATTAGATAATTGCATTAATGAGAAATTGAACAGGTGTTCCTAATAATCCTTTAGGTGAGTGTATGTGTATATATATATATATATATATATATATATATATATATATATATATATATATATATATATATATATATATATATATATATATCTGTAGAATTATAAATAAATCAAGTAGAAAAATAAAAATAAATAAATAAAGAAGTGGAATAAAATAAGTGAAATAAGCTGTGCAGTGAGTAAACTGTAGACTTATAAATATGCAGTTAACAGAAATGTACAAAGAAGTATAATGTGCAAACAGGTTTATAACAGGTTGTTACACAGTAACAACGAGAACAGAAAGTGCAGTGCAATGTCAGTGTATCGATGTTTATCCTGAAGTGAAGTCACGTGATGTTAAGTGACTGAGTTCAGGAGTCGGATGGCCTGGGGGAAGAAGCTCCTCCTGAGTCTCTCAGTTTTGGCCATCAGGCTTCGGAAGCGCTTACCAGATGGCAGCAGCGTGAAATGAGGGTTTGCAGGGTGATTAGAGTCCTTGATGATTTTAGTAGCTCTACCTTTGCAGCGTTTGGTGTAGACGTCCTGCAGAGACGGGAGAGCTGATCCTGAGATACACTCGGATAAGCGCACGACTCTTTGCAGGGCTTTGCAGTCATGACTGGTGCTGTTCCCATACCACGCTGTGATGCACTGAGTTAATACACTTTCTATCGCCCCTAAATAGAAAGAAAGACATTTCAACTACATTGGTTCTTTATTTGTTTTATACAGCAGACTTAATATTTATCCATTTCTGGTCATAATTTGGACAATGAGCATATGAACCATTTTGCCGTGCTGCTTATATTTATCACGCAGTAAAATTGCCCCTCCCACGCCCCATCTGTGGATGAGAATCCGAAACAAGGGTCCGTTGACGTTGGGATGTTGTCCAGCTCCACTTAAGTGAAAGGATCATTTTAGAATGACGGGACACTCTTGCACTTTATTCAACAGGAACAACAGCTCGTTCCACACGTCATATGTCATTATGCCATTTTTACGTCATTGCACATGCGCAGTCTTTTCAGTTTTGGTTTTCAATCCGATCAAGTGTTTACATGTCCTCTCGATCGGATTAGAAAAGGAATAAACCACCCCTTTCAATCCGATCGAAATTTCATTCAGATCGAGAGCAGTCGGATCGATTAAGGTGTTTACATGAAGGCTTTCCAGTCCGATTGAGCCCGATTACTTGTGTATTGTTTGGTTGCATGTAAACATTCTTTTATCCGCTGGTAGCTCATGGTCCGTGTTTTCAGTGTTCGGTTCACAGTAAATGCTGCTCCACAAAAACTCCTTCATGAATGCTCGGAGTTTGCGTTGCTTGTAATGTACATTAGAAAATGCAACTCATGTCAGACATCTTCCCAGGATTGTTATAAAAAGCATTTATAAATCTGTTGTCAACAAAAGGGCTATACCTGTGATTTTATATAAAAATATAAGCTCTATGGTTTAAAGTTTTACAATCTAAAATTGGTAGATGTATTGTTCTCTAAAATAAAAGTATTATCATTATTAAATACTTGTTTTTAGTTTACAGTTCAATATTATTTGTTTAATTTTTATAATTTAAATGATAATAAACTAAAATAAATATTTTGTTGGCTTTTGATGTTAAATAACAGATGCCTTATTTATCATCCATTGGCTCTAACAATGAATGTATTTAATTTTCTTCTACTCACAAATATTTTAGTCTAAGCGCACCTAGTCAAAATTAAACCCGAAAAGCAGAAGTGCAAATTGCGTCTCCAATGATGCGTCACATCATCTTTTCAACACTTGTTTTCTTTAATTTGTCAGTCTTATTGTCAGATCACTCATCCATAACTTGTTATTTTAATTCTGATGACAGATGAGTGACGCTCCAGTAGGTATCGCAGTCAGACACCCTTCAAACCCATTGTGTGCTTGTTTGCAAGAGATGCATAAAAATAGTCACATTGTAATAGAAGCCTTGCACATAGGTACGACACAGTTGACCTGATCTAATAAAATGAATTTCGCTTAACAGAACATCTCTTAACCGGTCTGTTAATTGTTTGAGGTTGAATGTCATGTCAGCTTTAAACTGACTTGACTTCTCTTGCCTTGTTTACTGGCTAACTGTGTAGCTGAATCGGAAAAGTTTAAATCACTCAGCTGTAATCATTCTTCACTTCTTGTGCTTATTTATGTTTGCTCAAACCCTTTCTTATTCAATATTGTGCTCCACCATTTTTGTTATTTTTTTAAGAAAAGCTTATTTTTTTGGTAGCATGACTAGCAAAGCAGCTTTGATTTCATAACCTCTTCCTGCTATTGATCTTTTGTCATAGATAAAAGAACTTTCCTGAAATCATGCATTTTTCATGTTGATATCAATGGGTTCAATTGAAGTTTTTGTATTTGGCGCTAAGGTTTGCTTAAAGCTATACTTAGCAATGCTGTCTGTTTTGCTCTATTGATTCAGTAGTTTTGTATCTTGGATATTGGAGGCAGCGGTCCCTTGACATCATTTTACTTTGCCTTTGATCAACATAATAGCTCTGAGCAACAGTATAGAATCAAGCAAATTAGACTAATTATGAAGTTTTAGGAAGATAGTGTATTGTGTATTGCATTAAAATTTAAAGAGATTCAAGCTGTCCTCAGAAAATGTGCGTCTTGAGAAATTGTTTGAGGCTTGCTCAAAACACATGCTTGATGTTCTCATGAACTACATGCTCAACTGAGAAACTCATTTAACCTGCCTCACTATCAAATAGATGATATTATTAGATCATAGAGGTTTTGCGACGCATTAATGCCAGTTGTGAAAGATAGTTTTCAGTTATGGCGTTATTTTTGGCATTTTGCAGGAAAAACAATCTGAAAGTGTTAATATTGATTGACAGAGTTACAGTTTCAACTGCCTCCCTAAATTTGCATGATTAGTTCTTTAGTGTAAATAATGCATAATGTTTCGCATTAATACATCTGTTTATATGGTGTTGAAATATTAGATTGACACAATTGAGTTTTATCTATTTAGTTGTTAATTAACACACTTTTTGGAAGTGATCTTATATTTTAAGGTATCCTGATTTTTGGAACAGCAGACGTTCAAAGACAGCTACTTTTTATTGAAGAACAGTGAAGCTGTTAATAATTTTGATGTGACGAACACACTGACAATGTTCACACAGAAATAGGTGACAGACATATCAAAAAGCATATTGCTGGCACCTTCTGCTCAGTTGATTGAGTTCTTTATTTTTCTTTTGTTTCACTTGCTCTCTGCAAAGAAATGTAACACTCAAGATGCTGCTTCCAACTACGGTCATGTAATCTTTCCTTAATGATTCACTAAATTGTATTTTGTATGTTAATTTATTTGTGGTTTATTTAGCTAATAATTATTATTTTAGGTTATTTTACAACCTGTTATAGACTATTATAAGCAGTGTTGGGGAATGTTGCGTAATGCGATACAGTATTGACATTACTAATTAAAAAGTAACTAATTGTGTTAGTTACTTTTTATGGAAAGTAATGTTACGTTACTTTTGCATTACTTTTCTCACCTAGGCTGGGCTTGCTTATTTGTTTTGTAATAACAAAAAAAAAAAAATCTATTTTTGCCAAATGTAAAGGTCCTTTCGAACCAAAAGTGAAATGATTAAATGTGATGTTTAACTAAAGTCATTTTTGCTTATTCGTATGGTTGAATTGGATCATCAAAGGTCAGCAGAAAAAGACATTGATATAAAGTGAGATTAAATACATAAAGTATATTTGTGTAATTTAACATTTAATTATTGCAGGTTTGTGTAATATTCTGAGTTTGCTTTCAGTTTTTATTCATATTCATATTTGGGAATACTGAATATTGAAATACTGAAGAAAAAAAAGTTGTGCAAATGAGATGAGTAAATGCAGACTCAGAAATTATCCTAATTCATTAGAGTAGGTGTTTGAAACCAACATGTAAGAAAATACTCATTTGTGTAATTGGAGTTATATTTAATGCTGCTGTTTTAATGTGTTAACATTTTGTGCCACATTTATGAGAGTCATTGTGCCATATAGGCTTGTCTTCAAGACTACAGGACCAATTTAAGACTAGCCCCCACAGGAAATAATTCCGAAATGATGTTGTTGCAGAGGCGGCGGCTGCTTTTGTTGTCAGGTGTTAAATAACACTTTGGACCAAGGACAGCCAAATGACAGAGTCCTCTCTGGGAGAATCTAAAAAGAGGAAAAATATAGTGCAGAGAGGCAGGAAGGACTCCTCAAAGAGGTGACCATCAGCACAGCACTGAGATGTTTGGCAGCACACTGCTGCCATGGTGTAATTGGAGAGAAAACATATATGGGTGCAAATTACCCCCTGTCAGTGACATTAAAAGGAGAACCGATGATGTCTGAGCAAGAGGGAGCGGGAAAAGAGAACGAGCGGGCGGGCAGGGAGAAAAGTGGAGGCTAAGTAAAAAGCAGATCAAATGGAAACATGGCGAGAACGAGGAGCGAGAGAGCGCATGAAAATATTTCGGATAATTGTTAGCCAGTCGGTCAGATGGTGTGCTGTTTGCAAAACCAGACAAAAAGAGTTAGGAAAACGGACGTTTTGTTGTTTGGAGGTGCTGTGATTGAGTTGTCACATTTTCAATGTATGTACATTTAAAAGGGACAAAAAGGAAACATTAAAGAGGACTGAGGCAGCACAGCCACTCATCTGATGTGTGATGTGTGTACTTAAGAGCCCGAACATGCATGCTAGTGGCAGAGGCGATCAAAGCATTCCCTATCATTAGAAGCAGATAGCCTGTGCCTTCAGCTTTCAGCTCAGCCCAGTGACCAAGAGCTGTCAGAGAATGAGCTGGAATGTATGACCATATCAACTTCAATGGAAGCTACAGCCGTGATCTTGGGCTGGAAGTTGGTGGGCTTTTTCTGCATTTTCTTGTGCTGGATTTCAAAATGGCAAACTGAGAATATCCTGTTAGTGGCAGGAAGTATTATCAGATTAGCCAAAATATAAACTTTGTGAATTACATGAAATCAAGTTATGTGGAGTTCAGGGCACAGATTCTCTGTGGGCATGTTTATAAGTTGTGGAATTAAACAAAACAAGAAATGTAACTACACCAACACGGTTTCACTTGTAAGGAATAGCTTGTCAGAAAAAAAAAGTAAAACACATTTCAAATCAAAATAATGTCATGATTTTTTTTTTTTTTATGTTATTCCATTTTGCCAGCATTAACTGTCATAAAACAGGTAAATATATACTATATTGCCAAAAGTTTTGGGACGTCTGCCTTTACATGCACATGAACTTTAATGGCATCCCATTCTTAATCCGTAGGGTTTATTGTGGAGTTGGCCCACCCTTTGCAGCTATAACTGCTTCAACTCTTCCGGGAAGGCTTTCCACTAGGTTTAGGAGTGTGTTTATGGGAATTTTTGACCATTCTTCTAGAAGCGCATTTGTGAGGTCAGGCACTGATGTTGGACGAGAAAGCCTGGCTCACAGTCTCCACTCTAATTCATCCCAAAGATGTTCTATCGGGTTGAGGTCAGGACTCTGTGTAGGCCAGTCAAGTTCCTCCACACCAAACTCGCTCATCCATGTCTTTACGGACCTTGCTTTGTGCTTTGCACTGGTGCACAGTCATGTTGGAGCAGCAAGGGGCATCCCCAAACTGTTCCCACAAAGTTGGGAGCATGAAATTGTCCAAAATGTTTTGGTATGCTGAAGCATTAAGAGTTCCTTTCACTGGAACTAAGGGGCCAAGCCCAACCCTTGAAAAATAACCCCACACCATAATCCCCGCCCACCAAACTTTACACTTGGCACAATGCAGTCAGGCAAGTACCGTTCTCCTGGCAACCGCCAAAGCCAGACTCGTCCATCGGATTGCACAGAGCGTAATTCGTCACTCCAGGGAACACGTATCCACTGCTCTAGAGTCCAGTGACGGCGTGCTTTACACCACAGCATCCAACACTTTGCACTGAATGAATGATATATATATATATATATATATATATATATATATATATATATATATATATATATACATACACTCACACTCACCTAAAGGATTATTAGGAACACCTGTTCAATTTCTCATTAATGCAATTATCTAATCAACCAATCAAATGGCAGGTGCTTCAATGCATTTAGGGGTGTGGTTCTGGTCAAGACAATCTCCTGAACTCCAAACTGAATGTCAGAATGGGAAAGAAAGGTGATTTAAGCAATTTTGAGCGTGGCATGGTTGTTGGTGCCAGATTTCACAATCTGCTCAGTTACTGGGATTTTCACGCACAACCATTTCTAGGGTTTACAAAGAATGGTGTGAAAAGGGAAAAACATCCAGTATGCGGCAGTCCTGTGGGCGAAAATGCCTTGTTGATGCTAGAGGTCAGAGGAGAATGGGCTGACTGATTCAAGCTGATAGAAGAGCAACTTTGACTGAAATAACCACTCGTTACAACCGAGGTATGCAGCAAAGCATTTGTGAAGCCACAACACGCACAACCTTGAGGTGGATGGGCTACAACATCAGAAGACCCCACCGGTACCACTCATCTCCACTACAAATAGGAAAAAGAGGCTACAATTTGCACAAGCTCACCAAAATTGGACAGTTGAAGACTGGAAAAATGTTGCCTGGTCTGATGAGTCTCGATTTCTGTTGAGACATTCAGATGGTAGAGTCAGAATTTGGCGTAAACAGAATGAGAACATGGATCCATCATGCCTTGTTACCACTGTGCAGGCTGGTGGTGGTGGTGTAATGGTGTGGGGGATGTTTTCTTGGCACCCTTTAGGCCCCTTAGTGCCAATTGGGCATCGTTTAAATGCCACGGCCTACCTGAGCATTGTTTCTGACCATGTCCATCCCTTTATGACCACCATGTACCCATTCTCTGATGGCTACTTCCAGCAGGATAATGCACCATGTCACAAAGCTCGAATCATTTCAAATTGGTTTCTTGAACATGACGATGAGTTCACTGTACTAAAATGGCCCCCACAGTCACCAGATCTCAACCCAATACAGCATCTTTGGGATGTGGTGGAAAGGGAGCGTTGTGTCCTGGATGTGCATCCCACAAATCTCCATCAACTGCAAGATACTATCCTATCAATATGGGCCAACATTTCTAAAGAATGCTTTCAGCACCTTGTTGAATCAATGCCACGTAGAATTAAGGCAGTTCTGAAGGCGAAAGGGGTCAAACACAGTATTAGTATGGTGTTCCTAATAATCCTTTAGGTGAGTGTGTATATATATATATATATATATATATATATATATATATATATATATATATATATATATATATATATATATATATATATATATATTCTGTTTTCTCAGTTGATCTTGACAGTTATGAGTGTGTACTTTTTGTCTTTGTGTTATAATTGTTATTTTATGATTCTCTTGTCATCACATGACAACAAAATGGCTTCCTGCTTGATAGTTATACCACTAAATTTAACTATTAATATTTTAAAACAAAAATGGTTCTTTAAATTAAATAATTATAAAAATTATGGCTTTTATAGGAATAGTTGTTTTACTTTGAACATCTTGACATCTTCCCAGGCTCTTTTTGGAACACTCGTATGAGATTATAGCGATGTGAGATTTGTAAGCAAATTGTTCTTTTAAGTTGGATCTTTTCAATGAAGTTCAACTCACTGGCTTACTGATTGATTGTAGCAGTTAACAGCTCAGTGAATAGCGGCCTACAGTCTGTTCCTCACACAAAGCTTCAGGAGACTTGGAATACCGCACTATATGGAATTCTGTCTAATACCTTCAGTTGGTGTGTTTTAGTCCTTTTATTTTAGGTTGAAAGGACTGGTCCCCAAATATGGCAGATTTGTAATTTTTGTGTTATCTGTCCCTTTAAGAGATTTTTTTTTTTAAACTAAACAACTACTGTTTCCTGTTTTGTTTTGGGAGGGAAAATCCACACAGCTCATTCTAGGCCCTTCCCATTATCTGAGTCTGGCATGTCCCAGTGAGGGCCCCCTGCTGGGGCATTTACTGCAGGCTCAGTCTTTCTTTGTTTACCCACAAAATCACTCAAAAAGCAAGTCAGTGTTTGGCACGGCTCTCTGAGGAAGACTCCAAACTATTCGTCGCAGTGACGTGGGCTTCTCTTTGGCCCCCAGGTTTTTTTTTTTTCTCTTCTCACACCTCTCAGCAAGAACGTCACTGAAGAATGTTTTCCTCTCGCAGCGCATCGGCGCGTCTGAAGGCGAGTCTGACCCCCACTCTCAGCCGAGCGTGTCAAAATGTTAATGAGGAGCTTGCAAAGCAGTGAGGGGTTAAATAAAGTCTTCATAAGCTGTCGGGTAACATTTATTTATTTATTTACGTGCAATGTTTTGCCACTTTCCTCAATTATATCCCCGGACAGAGCTTGTCTTGTTTTTTCGGCAGCTGTGCGGGCGGCCATTGTCTGGGCTCAGATTGCTGCTTTAGCTCGCCAGCCACCCTCATTAATCATCCCTTCAGACTATTTATAAAGCGGGAGCCGCCGCGCCATTGGCTTTTGTCATGGTGGCACCCCGTTTGGTGCCGAGAGGAGGCCTAATTATTAACTGTTAAAATGACAGTCAGCGCCGTTCTGTCAGCCGCGCAGACTGACAGGTAGACTGAGGGGAAGGCCACAAAACAGCAGCGAGCAACCTGACCCATTTTTTCCCTCCGAACATCCCCGCAAACAGCTTCCTCTTTTTGTCTTTCTCAGCTGTCTGCTATCTAGTGAGCAAACAGATGCCACCGCGCTCTGAGGTAGATGATAGATGGCATTATGTTTCATTTGAGCTTGATGATAGCAAGAATTGTTGGGCTTGTTTATTGTTTGACAGGTGAACGTAAGAGCGAGTTAGTTTAGAAATGTAAATGGACTGCGTCTCAAAATAGATGCATCGCTGCAATTAGTGCTTGATTCGCCTGACAGTCGCAATTTCGTTCCATTGTATAGACGGTGTCGTATTTGAGCGAGAACGGTGTCATCCTCTCTTGAGCTGCCAATAATGTCACAATAAACTCACAACATCATTTAGACAGCACAATGACTGTCAATCAAACTACAATGACTTATCAAAAACTTGCGATGACTGCAGCGCAGGTAAATGCCGGAATCGCGGCAGCTGCGTCCTAACGGTTTTAAGAAACCGAGTGGACCAATGAGTGGAAGATTGCCGGAGAACATGAGCAGGATCTCTCCTCCGCTGGATGACAGTCTTTGTTATTTGTCTTTTGACACCATGGCAGACAGCTATCAGGAAGAAAGAGAACTCACTGCAAGCTGGTAAAAAAAAAAAAAAAAAAAAAAAAAAAATGAGAAAAAAATTTGAGAGTCAGACTTTTTTCTCTCCTCCCCTCTCTCAAGCTTGAGATCCCCAAATAATGAAAGGGATCAAGTTGCTGTCACTGTCACAGAACAAACATAAACTTTTCTGGCACCTAATAAATAGGCAGCGTGGCATTGTTTTCAGAGCCAGACAGGTGTGTCTGGTACACTGCTGATGCCTTCTATTATTCTGCTGGGGAAGCGTGTTTGCTTTCTTGTCATATATTGTCACACATCTCTCTCCTGAGAGGAGGGCGGCTTGAAAGATGGCCAACAGTAATTATACAGATGCCTCCTGAAGCTGCCTCGTGTTTTGTTTTGTCTCTGTTAGCAGCCAAACTGTTAACTCTCAGCCGTATTTCACACGCCGTAGAGTGGAATGGACATATGTTGATCTGTTTTTTTTTTTTTTTTTTACGCCTTTACATTTCCCATAGCCGTTTAATTGGATGTTGATGGTTAGCTCATTAGCTTGTTTTTGCCACGGGGAGGAGGCCGAAGGCACGGGTTACTCATCGCCTCGGCGCAGTTAAAAGCCCTGATCCCAATGCGGGTGATGACATTATTTGCACCTGAATAGCAGGTACATCAACATCTCCTTGTCAGCATCTGAAAAGGATGACAGTCGAAGCCTTTGTTCTTCCCACAGCCCACTTGGGGCTTTGACAGCCTGTTGATGGATATTATCATTCTTAATGTCAGTAAATAGTGCCATGCCAGATAGGGGATCTGTTTCCCTTCAGTTCTCTACCGTTCATTTATCTTGCAGCAGTTCTGGCACATTCCGGAATGAGAGCCGGATGTGGGCGATGACTTCACATTGAGGGAATATTTATTCTGCGTTTGTGTTTCGTCTCTAGTAAGACATGATGACAGACTAGCAGCATAGCCATTTTTTTATAGATTTGGGCCACATCTGATAGGCATTGTTGTCGTGGTTATTTAAGTTGTGTATGAAGAAAAACACCAAGAGTGACACATATCTTAGGGAACTAGATTTCTTCACATGATTGTCCCTTAGAAAAAAATGCCATTCATTGAGAGAGTGAGTAATCCAAGCCGATTCAGTGAGTATACTATATATGTAGTTTTTGAAAGAAGTTTCTTATTCTCACCTAGGCTGTATTTATTTAATCAAAAATACAGTAAAACATATTATAATTCAAAATATTTTAATGTATTAAAATTGTGTTTATTCCTATGATGGCAAAACTGAATTTTCAGCATCACAGTTTTTAGTGTCACATGATCCTTCAGAAATGATCCTAATGTGCTGATTTGGTGATTATTTTTTTTTTTTTTATGTACATTTTTTTTATTAACACATTGTTAATAGTTGTGCTGCTTACTTTTTGTGTAAACAGTGATGATAATTTTTTTGGATTCCTTGATGAATAGAAAGTTTAAAAGAACATTTATTTAGAAATATTTTTTGCAACAATTTAACAGCCCTTTCAAACTGAGCATGACACAATGAAGCGAAGCAAAATGCTGATGATCGGTGCTTTCACAACGAACTGATTGATCGCCTTCGGGCTAATTCACACCTAGACGATAGGTTGTGCTGACAGAGAATGCATTTTTCCTCTTGTAGGTATCTCGTAGGTTTTTCCATTTGGCTTTAACCTTGTCCGCTGCACAACATAACAGTAAATTAAGATAAATTACGTTTGGTACTACACCAGAAACACAAACTAGCTATAATGCTTATGAGACCTTTCTTTTCTTTCTTTTGACCAAATACATCATAAAATTGCAGCTGGATTCATGAGATTATTACTGTTTTTGTTCAAAACCCAGTTTAAACCATCATCGAGTGCTTATAATAACTAAAGTGGATTTTGATTATATAATGGGCAGACATCATTTGTAGTGTTTTATAATGTACTGAATGCTACACCTGCTTAGCGTTTCTCATGTAAACATCCTTTATTGTTATAAAAAAAATATCCTGAGCCGTATGAAAAACATACATTATGATCATGTAGGATTGACAGATCTAGAGCGAATGAGCTCTCTCTGACTCATAACACACACGCACCCGGAAGAAAACAGACACACAGCACTGTTTCAAGCTCTTCAGATTATATAATTCAGTGGAAAATTAATAGAAATGATATTCTGTAACTGTATAAAGAAATATTAAGTATACGTGAGAATAAATCTGTTGTCAGACACCAGTTATAACAAGAACACAACTATCTATTCTCTACTCTCTTCCTGAATACTTTTTTCGGAGTTCACTGGTTTTCAAAACAGCGCCACCAATCTTGCCTTTTTTTGAAACAGTAGCAGCTCCAGGCACATGATCTAATGCTCAAATCTGATTGGACAGTTTGTTTAATCTAGCTGCGATTGATGTGTGAATAACTTCTTAGAGATCTATTGTTTGGATTCAAGAGCATCATCGCTTCATACATTCACGTTGCTTAATCACGCTCAGTGTGAAAGGCCCTTAAAAGTCTTTACTGTCACTTATGATAAATTTAGTGCATCTCTTGCTGAATAAAAGTATTACTTTTTACATTGTAAAGAGTAACACTTTTATTTAGCAAGGATGCACTAAATTGTAAATGCACTAAAATGCACCTTTATTAGTGTACATGTATTTAATATGTAGGCCTTACTTAAATGTATGAATGCTTTTAAATATACAACAAAACATCAAAGAAATTGCCATTTAAACAAATATAGCTCAACATTTTATGTAAACCCTTTTCAAGCAAAAGTGTTCACTAAAAGAATTTTAAGTATCAAATAGTACTGTATTTCAGAGAATGTACTGATGCTAAGATAGTACTGTATGTGACCTAGAAACCATGGTGTTGTTATGGTTTATGTAAAAAAAAAAATGTATGGCTATGATATTGTGGCGAGGTTGGCGCCACAGATATTACCATAGTTTTTTTGTTGCTACTTTTCCCCCCTGTTGTTTCCAGAGATTTTGATCAGTTGTACGTGAGCGTAGGTCAGAGAGTCATGGAACTTGTCTAGTCTGTCTGCCTGCCATGCAAAACGAGTCGACTCGGTCCATTCTGCTGTCGTTCCCTCCCTCTCAATGTCTCTCTTCTTTCTCAACATCTAGTTGACAGAACAGCTCATATCCTGCACAGAGATGATAGATACGTCATGTCTGTGAGAAATGTGTTTGTCTTCTGCAGGTGCTTGGGCGTCCTTTTTCTCCGAGCAGACGGTGCACATGACACTTTTCGACACTCTTCTCAGATAGTGATTTGGCATGAAGGCATTATCAAAGAGGGATCTTTCACATGCAATTATGGCAGAAAATAAAGGTGATGAAGTGTGCAGCAGAGAGGGAAGCAGCGGATCAAAAGGCTCTTGTGAGCTCTGATTAGAGTAAGAGGCCACTGCTCATCCCTGGGAATTCCACAGGTCTAGCTTGAACACCGGCGGACAAGATAATGAAGGCGTCGAGTGACACAGTCTGCTGATGAATGCATCTCATCTGACTCAGCCAGGGAAACAGACGGCTTGTTTTAGGGTGGAGACAGGAAGAGAAGGCTCCATTATACTGGCCCATTTGGTTTTTGAATTTGCAAACTTATAAACATGACTACACTAGCTATGTTTCCATCACTCTGTTTTTATGCAAAAAATCCTGCTGACATTGTCTTTGATAATATCTATGGGGCTCGACGTCATTATAATGCCCTTGCTGCTAGTGCCTTCATCAAAAATTCTGTATTTCTTCTTCTGTGCATAGCATTCAATTTGTCGTTTGTAAGCTGCATTTCTAGTAAATTTATCATGACTAATTGCAGTCCTGTCTCCATTTCTATCAAAGTCCCTTTAAGACAAGTCATTTCAAACGTCTCTCAGGCATGCAAGTACAGCTCCTATCTTTTTGAATGGGGAAATTCTCCAAAACTGTTAGCCAAGCTTACGATTAAATTTCATATTTGAAATCACCATTGGTATCTGACAACAACTGTCTCATAAATTTTGTTTCTAAACACTTGTATCATGACAAAACCTGCATTTTTCAGCCTGGACAATGCGCATGTGCAGTCCTAAGAGCAGCATTTCAGAACACTGCCTGTTTCTATAGCAACCGGAGCTTCCAACAGCAGTGACATGGTGACTTTAATAATCAACGATTGGCTCTTTTGTTTAGAAGGCGGGGCTTATTCACCATATTGGGCGTTGCAGTTTCTACCATTAATAAGTAATAAGTCTTCCTATATATAAAGCCTTTGTTTCTATGCTTCCCTTGATTTATTTACCATTGGTTGCTAGGTTACCAAACTCTCCTAATTCGCATTTGTTTGTTTTTTTGTTTTTTTGTGAACTTTGAAAAGATTCTTTACATTTGGATGGAAACCCAGCTACTGTTACAGTATGTCTATTCCTGGTACAAAGGCAAGCTCTTTTTCTATTGTCTGTGATTATTTATGGATTTCCTTTTGGGTCCTTTTATTTTTTAAGGGAAAATAAAGGTTAACTGAAAACAAGAGACAGAAGAGCTTGGAGGAAAATGTGATCGCTCTTTCATAGCTGAATGGAGTTTCATTTATACACTTTGTATGAGATTTTCTCCTCAAAAAATCATTTAGAGAAGAAAGACTAGACATAAATGAGATTTCTGATGCATAATAGTACAGAGCTTTGAAATGAATGTGGATATATAGTTCAGATAAATGGTTTTGGCGGTTTTTAATGTCAAATGTTCAAGTACTACACATTGATATATCTTATGTTTGATTGCAGACTTTAGTATTTTGTCAAATCTAAGCACACATTGAAACACTGTCGAGATCTCTACTGAAACTCATATCGCCACTACCATTGTTTTGCGTCTGTAATGTTTTCATTGCTGATAAAAGTGTATGTACTGCTATATAGTTGGATCTGGTTTGATGTTGGATGATCTCACAGGGATCTTGAAGGTGAGTGTGTCTTCCTGCGGTTCCTCCAGTGATCTCCCCTGCATGCCCTCTCCTTGTTGTGCCCTGAGGCTCTTCTAACTGACAGCTGTCACTCTCCACCTAGCTGTCCTCAATATAAATCCGTGCTCACAGTGAAGACACATGTGAATGATGGATGTTCATACAGCTCTTTTGCGCTCAGGATAAACTCAGCTGACCGCATCTTTGAAGCAGGTCCTGAGGTTATCTTTCACTCAAAGACTCACTGAAGGAGGAGCCTAACCTCTTGTAGCCAGACTGTTGACTAAAGACTGGTTGCCAATGCTGTTTATTCTAATCAGTCAAACCAATCAAACCAACCAACCAACCTACCTACCTATCTATTCTATCTATTATTCTGTCGCTCTGTCTATCCATCAATCTGTCTGTCTGTTTCTATCATTCTACATCGCTCTATCACCCCATCTATCGCTCTGTCTGTCTATTCACCAATCTATCTATCTGTCTATCATTCTATCTGTCATTCTATCGCTCTTTCTACTGATCTATCTGTCTGTCTGTATTGTTCTATTTGTCTGTTCATCCATCTGTCAGTCTTTCATTTTTTGGGGTATAATTAATTATAAGCTACCAAAGTTTTTTAACAGACAGATTTTCTTTTCTAGTTAAAATCAGTTACATTCATTTATTTTATTATTACTTTTTATTTTTATTTTTTACTATGAATTGCAATTGTACCTCAGTTGAAATTCAGCTGAAATTCAGGAACTGAAATAGAATTCTCAGGCATTATCAATTCAATTAAATTCTGAATGCTGTGGTTCAGAACTGACGATTTCAGCCAGTGCTTGGCATTTGACGCCACTACTAATACTCCAGCTCTAGATGGGGACCCTCATGCTGTCTTTGTGTCTACATTAATGCAAATATTGACAACCACATTCTCTAGTGTTCCCTTGGTAACTCTAAAAGATCGTCGGCATGCAGAGAGGCAGTAGAGTGTGTTCCTGTTGTGAAGTGTGAAGATGTTCAGAAGTGTCATCTTCTCAGTGTGATTGTCACATGAGAACAAGCTGTCCAACATGATAGTTCTCGGTCAACCCATTAAAGCTTCAATAAACACTATTTACACTTGTCCTTTCTACATATTGAAGGTGAAATAAAGCGATTGACATTTTAGGGAGCTTGCTGACGAGAAAGGAATAAGTGAAACTATTCTGATACTAGCAATTCAGAATTGAGCATTGCAAGCCATCCTTGTCAGGCTACTTGAGAAAATTTACCATTTTTCATCATCGCAAGTTAGTTGTCAGAGCAATTCTCATTCATCAAAACAATTTGGCTTTTTAAAGAAGGAAGCACACACTGTACAATCAGAGGCAGTGTAGGAGGGTATGAGTGTATGGTGGGGTGAGACAGAGGTTAGAAGTGTCAGTCTTAAAGAGCATCAACCTGGCCATTACAGAATGTCAGAAAATGTGCTTAATTGGAAATGATTCAGCCTTTTAGAAAGCCGATTTCCCCCTCTTTGTCAGCACAACAGAGAATGTGTAATTGTGTTGTATAATCCTTAGTGGCGTTGCTCTTTCATCTGGGTGAGGAGATCCGAAAAGAAGGATTTGCGGGCCAGACCTCCCAGAGCTGCCTAGGCTGCCTGATCTTCATGCGTGCTGAAGAGATTTCTGCCTGCCTAAACCTAACTCTGGTTAGAAATCCCACTGGGGTCAGTGGTCACCGTTCTCTATTTTTAATATTCTGTTAAAATAAAAGACTCATAGAGACAAAAGAGTTTGCAAGTGTTCACACTAGTGTTCATTTTGTCCGCTATTTTTTCTATTTCGTCTTAGTCCTGTCAAATGTACTTTTTTAGTTTTTATCATATTCTACCTTGTCGTGTTTTTGTTCTACTAAATGTATGGGAATTTTTGTTGAGTTTTAGTCACTGAAATCTTAGCTCATGACAGAACACAGATGACTATTGACACTATGACACTTTCATTTAAGTAGAATATCTCAAATGTTGATTGCAAAACGCCAGCTTTCTTGTTTGTCGGTGTTTTCAGATCATCGGCGGTGCTTCCGCAGTGTAGAGAGAGTGTGTTGTTGTGCGCGTGGTTGTCAACTTACAAAGATTAAGTAAAACACCAGGTAGAAAAAATTTCTTTTTAACAGAAAAGCTCTGATTGGGGGATTTACACCCTTGACATCTGGCAAACGCAAAAATAGCAACACACAGCATTTTTAAAAAACAGCACACAGCATTGTTTTGGATGTTCGGTAAGTTCCATTGCCAAATATACTTAATAAAAGCCATCCAATCAGGTTGTGAACATATTCCTATGCCTTTAGGTACCGTATCTTTAGGTTTGGCTTTAAAATGCCAATGTAAACACTAAGCGGACCAGGACTACATTTTTTTAAAAAAATTTTTAGTCCAGACCAAATGAACCAAGCAAACCAAACTACAAGTGTGATCACACCCTTAAGGCTGATTTATACATCTGCTTTGGACCTGCACTGTAGCCTAAATTTTAATTTATACTTCTGCAACCTTGTCTGCAGCGACATGCAGTTACACATGCAGAGGGAGCATGTGTACCCCTGAGGGTTCTGGCAGCGCTCTGCCAATCACAGCGCTTGCGGTCCGTGTAGAATCGATGCGTTGTTACATTTTTGGAGAGGTGCACATCAGGGTACGTTGTAGGCTACGCGTGCAACACACAGCCTATGACATAGCTATGGCGTACACTCGATGCAGAACTATAAATTGGGCCTTAGTCTCATCTTTTTTCATCAGCGATATTGGATGTTGATGTAGTCACAGTTATCATTTAATGACCTTGGTGTCACCTTGCCGTCATCTCATCTTAGTCATGGGAAAAAGCTACGAACATTTTTCATCATAGTTTTTGTTAATGAAATTAACACTATAAGATGCATGGGTAGATACATTTGGTTTGGCTAGATAAAGAAAAAAAAAATAGTAAGTGCCAAACCTCATTGAAAGTGAATGACTTCTGGTTAATTTGTTTATGCATATACTGAGAAAAAGTAATCTAGCCTTCACACTAAAAATCTTAATATAGTTGAGTTGAAGTTTAGAGAAAGCTGGGCCATTCCTAACATAGTTATTGAGCATTCGCTAACAGCTCCCAGTATTCACAATAGTGGTTGACAAAAAGGTTTTCAGTATTTGACTTTCAAAAGAACGCGCGCTCCGTGGGTGTGGCCGCATTAGTGGATAATGAGACACTCACGAACGACTGACATCTCTCTATTTTTAACCAGATTACATTAACAGAGAATATTTGTTTTTGATTTGATTTACATTTTTTAAAACATGACATTTCAACGTTTTTTTTAGACATGCCTCATGCTTGTGTGACTAGTATTCACTAAGTTACAGTTCATTTTCTGAAGAGTATCAGATTGGACTTCATTGACAGAGAGGCTGCGGATCGTGCATCATGTTTGTTTCTTTATTTTGCAAAAAGCACAACATTTTGTTTTTTATTGTGAGTATGCACAAATAAAAATAGAAACTTAACAGATTATAATGATGTATAACACTCGCCTAAATGACCAAAATCAACGGAGTATTTTGAGTCTCTTTCACACTGATAAGAAAAAAGAGACGCCTTTGTCGACCTCAGAGTTAACATAACATTTTTACATCCTTGTGTGGAAGTAAAGCTGTTAATTTCTTAATACCATTGCAATATCATTATTAACTGCATTGCCACGTTGTTCAGTACAGTTTGAGTGAATAAACATTGAAAGTGTCCTCCAGCTGTAAGGAGTATATACTTCCTGCATGGGTAAACACTCAGCTGTCTCACAAACACACAAAACTGCAAATTTCTCTCACGTTTCCTCAGAACATACATCACTTGTTTGTCCCCAGAGAGAAAGAGGAGCGTGATAGAGAGATGCGGATGAGCAGCATGCTTGTGCTCGGGGGTTTTTTTTGGCCTGCTGGCCTGTGTTTGAAGTGAACCGCAGGCCCTGTGAGCAGCCCTGATCCCTGCATGGGGAATCACACCGGTCTCTGCAGGCTCCAGGCCACTTCCAGCAACAGCAGCTGCACAACAAAAAGACGTGAAAAAAGAGAGGCCGTAATCTTAGATGTTCTTTCCTGATGGCTAGCGCTTTGACATCTGACATCGTCAAAGACAATAGACACCCCGGTAACTGTAATACTACCTGATGGAACATGGAGAGGATTATCTGCTTTTATTATAAGTCTAGAGTTTTTGTTTCTTCTCCTCACATTTCAGGTACTTTTTCATTCAACACGGAATGATTATGATGTCCAATCACAAAGTTGTTTTGCTTAAAAGGGAATGGGTGTTTCTTCACCTGTAGCCCTTTAGACAATTTGAAGCTGTGAACAAAACAGGACAGCAAATTCTATACTTCCTAAGGAAGATGGTGTCATTCAGTGTAAGTGTCTCAGTGCTAAGAGTGTTTTATAATTCTTTTATTGAAAGTGGTTTGACCTTTTCCATCACCTACTGGTTTGGAAATGTCACAGTGGAACAAAAGAGTTCGCTAAGGAAAGTTTTAAATATTGCAAGTAAACTACTTGGTATCCCTCTGATAGGTCTAGAACAAATTTACCAAACCAGATGCCTTAGCAAATCCATGAAATAAAATCAGACTATAGGCATCCTCTGTTTAATGAGCTTGAGCCTTTGGGTCGGTGATTTAGGATGCCCGTTTTTTTTGTGTTTTTTAATACCAGCACAGGTGGTAAAATGCTTTAATGAAAGATAGAGTTTTTGTAGTTTACTGAGTGTGTCTCAGTGATGATGAATGTGTATTGTTTTGTCATTTTGATTCTGCGATTTGTATAATGTGTGGTTTTCATATGTATGTACATTGCTTGTTTTTGTGTGAAAATTAATTGAAAGAAAATTTAGTTTAAAATTAAGCAAAACACATTTAGTTTATTAAATGTGTCTGTGTCCAGCAGTGGACATACATGTATCACAAGAAAACCATCATTATTTTTATGAACTGGCAAGCTCAATTAATGTATATATTTTATTTTATAAAGACAATTGCATATTTGAAATAAAACGTTTTAAAAAATTGCATTAGCATTTTGAACACTTAATATTTTTACATACTTTTTATTTTTAATCTAACAACATTTTAATGTAATTTAAAAGATTTAACATCTTGAAGGGAAAAGATGCACAACATATTTTATGATTCCTGATTTTTATTAGTTTTCATGTATTCTGTTTATTCTCAAGCTCTTCATTGACAAACAAATTGCTAAATTATCAAGCATGGTGGAAATTATGTGAAAATTATTTTTACACAAAAAGCTTAAAATGGTTTGTCTATATGTATTTTTACTGTAATTTAGAGTTTTATTTTATAATATTTTTATGATAAATTGTCATATTTTAAGATTCAAAGTCTCTGTCTCCAATGAGGGTAAAACAGTAAAATCTCTGCGTAAAAGGTTGTTTTATTCATAAAAACATAAATTAGTAAAAACTAATAGTTTTAATGTAATCAGTGGTTGAAATCAAATGACTGTTCAATAAATTATTGAATTATCTCCAATAAAAGACCATTTTATTAAAAAGGTAAAAATAAAAAAGTCCCGTAATTTGAAGAAACACTGAATAAACTAATCAAATGTCCACTTCTCTGTCCTATTCTGTGTCGTCTTTGCTCCTTGTAGAAACACTTTCCAGCTTTGTTTCCCTCTATTACGCTTCACTGATGAAGAGGGTGGAGACAAATGACAACCAGGTGCTGTCCATCATGGTTAAGTCATGTTGTTTTACTGAACTGTCCATGAAGTTTGACAGCTGTAATCTGTTGCTTATTTCATAGAATTGCGTGACCCCACACTCGAGCGAATAGAGAGAGTCCATCTTGTCAGTGTGAGGTCTGGTCCAAGGAAATGTTTGGGTCCAGATAAGCTTGTGTTTGACAAGAAACTCCAGATGCTTTTATATTACAAACTGTCATGTTGCAGGGGGACAGATAAAACCCAGTGATGGGACTGTGGACCCTCCTCCAGCATGCAGTCTCGCTCTGCAGATAAACGGTTCACCGCAGATTTACTTTGTTATTGTAGGTGTGCTGTTGGTTGGGGCTATCAGATCTTCATGTGCTTTGTCACACCGTCTGGTCTGTGTTAGCGGAGTATATGGCAGTCAGGTTAGGTAGTTTTGCCTAGCCAGACTTTTGACCGTCGGCAAGTCTGGTCCACATTACAGCTTATTTTGGCCAAGAACGTTCTCGGTACGCTACAAAAAAATCTTTGAATAATATCTAATAATCCATTGTTGAATAACAAGTACTGCTTCCATCAGGGTTATCATTTACTAAAAAAACAGAAAAAACATTACTTGAAATAAAATAAATATTAAAAAGGGTACATAAAACACACAGTTTCTGCCAATCTCATGTTAATCTTGAGTACCTATAAAGTAGTATTGCATCCTTCATATTTCTGAAGAGTCTATAGTTTTATCAGAATTATAAAAGACAGATACACTGTACCGATTCTTTCTGGAAAAAAAGAAAAAAAAAACGAGCTTGTGCAGGCGTGCAGTGGGTGGAGCTAAAGAGACACGCACACACACACACAATACATCATGGCATTATCCCTGGATAACTTTCGATTCACTATACGTTTGTGTTGTTTACATTATATGCACTTATGTGCCGATTGCCAACAAAACACGGACATTTGATGCAGTTTCACTCACCGCCTGCAGTTTCGACCAAACAAACATACTTACAGATCTCCATTGCTGCACTGGAAAAATAAATGTATCCACTGTTCCCTTAATTCTAGGTTATTTGGGAAGCTGAACAAGGTTATCTTTCCCTCACAACCAGAAACACACTTCTTTAGTGACATTGTCTTGGTCTAAAAACAAAATGACAGCGCTGCCGACGGCTCCCGTAACCCGAACGAAGCTCGTTGATGGGCACGCTCTTGCTCTCGCTCTGGTTAATGTGCGCACATGGTCATCTGGGAGAAGTGCCCATACAAGGAATTCCGCCCTTTATGACCTCCTACAGGGCCAAACTCTGAAAAAAAACTTTCCAAAACTTATTTGAATCCTGAAGGAATGTATTTGGCACAGAAATACTCTATCATATGTCCAATTTTTTTTTATTTATTTTTTTTACTTTGGCCATGTTTAGCATGAGAATCCAACTCTTTAACAGTGTAAATAAGAATGCGTGAAATAGCATTAGATTCTCCCCCCCCCCACCCCCCCAACTGAAATAAAACTTGTCAGCTCTTTTAGCAGTGTTTTTAAATTTCCGCTTAGTTAAAGTTTACCTTTGTTTACATTTATTCATTTATCCAGAATGACTTACAAGCGATTTATCAGTTCAAGTACTAAAAAATAAACTTTTTTTATTTATTTTTTTATCAAAACTATATTAGACATTTTAATAAAACTAATAAAGTTGACAAAATAATCACAATTATTTAACTTAAATAAAAACTTAATAGTATTATAGAAAAACGATAGCATATTAATGATACTAAAATATCACTGGTTTCAAATTCTAGTCTTATACAGCAGGTAACACATTCATATTATTTTGGGCCAATGTATTGAACATTGAATGACCTACTGGCTTACAGTAAATCTGATGTGTTTTGCCTTCGTCTGCCCAGTTCATTTCAAGAAGCGAACATGCACTGTAAAAGCCAGCTTGTAATGCTGTAATTCATTTTCTAAATGCAGTCACTGTCTAGACTCTACACTGATAAAAATACAAGGTAATCCACCTTGACTGTCACGCCCGCAACCAATTCATTAGTCCTCAGTGGTGAGCAGTGGGATCTGACTCCACTCCTGTCTGAATTGGGTTTTCAATCTAAGCACTCGGGCCGTAACACGCTCTAACACACTCCCATCAGGGGACTGCATATGAGCTCAGCACTCAAGCTTCACTCTTTTACACCTTTACGTGCTTTTAATTATGACCTCTACAGAAGTGGCACCAAGAGTTGACATGCGGGTGCATGGGTTTTTTTGATGACAGAAGTCAAGGTTTGGTTGCAAAACATTAGCTAACTAATGTAACTTATGCACACAAAAAAATACAGCAACAACTGTAATATTGTGAAATATTAATACGGTTTAAATAATTTTCTATTTGAATAGATTTTAAAATGTCATTTATTCCTATGATGGTAAAGCTGAGTTTTCAGCAGCCATTATGGTACATGATCCTTCAGAAATCATTCTAATATGCTATATTGTTATAATATATTTTGTGCTCAAGCAACATTTCTAATGTCTTAAACTGTTGTGCTGCTTAATTTTAATTTTCTTAATACAGATGACTATTTTATAAATTTGAAATCCTTGGTATCCGTATAAAAGTCTTTACTTTTATGTCAAGTTTTTCTTGTGCGACGGACTCAACAGGGCACTTATTTGGAAAGCGAGATATGACGCAACTTCATTTTTCCTGCATCCATTTTGAAAGCCTCGTCACATACAGGGTACTTCTGTGATATATTGTGATGTTCTGTGCTGTATTCACGGCCAAAATCTTTGGACATACCGTATGAATACTTCTGGCAATCTGTCACTCACGTGAATGACATTGTGTGTCACGTTAGGAGTGAGGAATAAGACAATTATAAATCCGATTTGAGCAGCCAGAGCATCCAGACTGAGATCTGATTGGAATTGCATTCCAAACCACCTCCAAATGTGGTTTGAATCAGATTTGAAAAAAGTCCATGTGTCCATCCTTTTGAACATAGCATACATAAAATAATGCGTCACATCATAAAGCATTTTTAGGATTTATAGAGTATCATTAAAACATATCACTTACAATGACTGCAGGATCCTAGGCAGATTTTATTCCACGGATGGACTGAATTGTTCATCACTCAACAAAAGCTGTTTTTCTTTTTTTTTATTTTCTTTTTTTACTTCTTTGATGTTGACACTCTCATTTAACTCGTTCACCGACAATCTTGCTAGCCTATATTTCATGCTTTTTCAACTCTTTATATATGTTGTATAATGTGAATGTGATTGACGTTGTTATACATTTCTCAATTTGAAAAGGATGAATGAATAATTGGATATATCCATTTGTCGCTGACTGTAGCATTACCTCTGGAAGATTAATTGTGGTGTTTGGATATTCTATGGTCTAGTAAGATCACAGTCCAGTGACTGCTTAGTGATGCATTTCTCCAGCAAATGTCATGGGCCTGTAGCTCCACTGTCACACTATTAGGGTAACGTCATTATGCACGCGGCCTGTCTCATCCTGAAAAGAACAGAATAATTCCTGCTGAAAATTGACACAAATTGTTTAGCATCATTTTTTTCCGCTGCTGCAACAGTGGCTAACCAATCATTTTGCCATGCTTCAGGTATCCCAGATAAATGAATAGTCTTTTGAGTGTTTGCAACAGCAAGCCTGGTGAATAACACATGAGCTCGGTGCATTTGAGTGCACTTGGCAAAGGCAGAACCGTCCATGTGGTGGCCACACCTGCTCCGAAATGACATGACACGACGGACACGGTCCATTCCCGGCTGACCTTCACTGTGACCGTGACCTACAATGCTCCTGCAGCTCCGCTTGACGTTCCAGTGATTGAGTGGCAGCACACTTGGACGCTGGCTTCTTTTGCCCCCATCTCGTGTGTCCGACTCTGCCAGTCTGGATACTTGCCTAGAGCTTCTGCGCAAATGAGACGTAGTGATGTACTGACAGCTCTGCAGATGAAGTCATGGGTGAATTTGTCCACTTTGATGGAAGTGTCCACACTTGTCTTATGGGCATAATAACTTCACCCTGTCTGATCTTGTACAGTGACAGCAAGACTGCCAATGATTTTATTGCTCAAAGAATCGCAGTAGTCTAATACTTTTTTTTTTCTCTCTTTGATGGTGCATTTCCCGTTCTGTGTATTCAGATAGTCAATTGTACTTTTGTATTTGTTCTTTTGACATGACATCTGACTGGAGACCTGTCAGATGTCTGGAACTGGAACCGGAAATGGCGCCGCTGTGTTTGGTCGCCGTTCAGGTCGCTCCGCGAAGACTGTGCTTTTATTTACTATTTTACTTTCTTTTACTCTCAGTTTTTACAAACTTATCATCTGCATTGATCTACTATGACAGCAAAACTCTTTTGGACATTGGTTACCTCTACACTGGACTGTTTCAGGACACTTACGGCGATCCTCTGTGGCCATCTGAGATCCTTCGGAACGCCGAGTTGAACAATGGACAGAGCCAGCGGCGTAGAACAAAGAAACACCGTGGGAAACGTGCTGGTATCCGTAACAGACTGAGGAAAAGGGCATTCAGACCTCCTCTCCCGAGCATTCTTCTAGCAAATGTTCAATCCTTGGATAATAAGATGGACGATCTTAGAGCCAGGATAAGTTTTCAACGGGACATGAGAGACTGTAATATCTATTGTTTGTCCGAACATGGCTCACGCCCGCGGTCCCGGACACAGCTGTGACGCCGCCGGAGAACTTCTCTGTTTTTCGGATGGACAGAACAGCCGAGGCCGGTAAATCCAAAGGCGGTGGAGTGTGTTTCATGATCAACAAGAAATGGTGCGATCCCAGGAACATCACCATTCTCTCGCGGTCCTGCTCGCCTCATCTGGAACATTTAACAATCATTTGCCGCCCATTCTATCTGCCGAGGAGTTTTCTGCGGTTGTCGCGACCGCCGTTTACATCCCACCGCAGGCAGACACAGCGCTGGCTTTATCTGGCCTTCATGATGTTGCCAGCGGCGCCATAAACCAACATCCCGACGCGGCATTCATTGTCGCGGCGATTTTAACAAAGCAAACCTAAAGAAAGTCCTGCCAAACTTTCATCAGCACGCCTCCTGCCCCACACGAGGAGCAAACACACTGGATCACTGCTACTCTCCGCTTAAGAACGCCTATAAAGCGCGGTCACTTCCAGCGCTTGGCAAATCGGATCATGCCGCCATTTTCCTCACTCCCGAATACAAACAAAAGCTCCTCCAGGAACCCCGGTGAGGCGGAAGTTAAGCGTTGGTCACCCCACTCAGAGACCGCGCTACAGGCAGCTCTGGGCGATGTAGACTGGGACATGTTCCGAGCGAGTTCAGCTGACGTAAGCGAGTTCACAGACGTGGCGCTTTGCTTCATCAACACGCTTACAGAGCAAGCCACGCAAACAATAACAATAACGCCCTTCTCAAATCAGAAACCGTGGGTGGACAATTCAATCCGCGCGGCAGTGAACGCACGCACTGCTGCTTACAACGCCGGTCTCCATTCAGGGAATATGAATGAATACAGATCGTCCTGCTATGCTCTCAGACGAGCAGTTAAAGCCGCAAAACTCCGTTATAAAGACCGAGTGGAGTCTCATTTTCAACTCAACGACTCGCGCGCATGTGGCAAGGTCTGAGGTCCATCTGCTCCTTTGGATCTAAATCCTCTGCAGAGGCAAGGCAAGCGTTGATCCGTTGCTCGTGAATGAGTTAAACTCTTTCTATGCTCGCTTTGACTGTAACGCGCGACGCGCGACTCGCCAAGTGGCGCGTTAGAGGAAATTACTCAGAGCAGCAACAACCACGTGATCTCTGTCTCAGAGGATGAAGTTCGGAGAGCACTCAAGCGTGTGGACGTTAGGAAAGCTGCCGGGCCGGATGGTATTTCAGGTCGTGTTCTGCGGTCCTGTGCTGATCAGCTCGCCGGGTTGTTTACATCTATCTTTAATGAGTCCTCGCTACATCTGTGGTCCCCACCTCCTTCAAAAATCCACCATCATCCCTGTCCCTAAGAACAGTAAACCCTCTTGCCTAAATGACTATCGTCCAGTGGCTCTCACGTCTATAGTCATGAAGGTCTTTGAGAGACTCATTAAAAACACCATTTGCGCCTTCATTCCTGACACTTTGGACCCTCTTCAGTTTGCCTATCGTCCCAATAGATCGACTGAAGATGCCATCTCTCATGTCCTCCACTCCTCCTCACTCACATCGACAGCAAAAGTGGGAACTACGTAAGGCTGCTATTTATTGACTATAGCTCAGCCTTTAACACCATAGTTCCCACCAAGCTAACCTCCAAACTCCTGGATCTCGGCCTGAATCCTTCTCTCTGCCACTGGATTGAGGACTTCCTCACTGGCAGGCCTCAGGTGGTGAGAATAGGCCAGTCCACCTCCACCTCCATCACCCTGAGTGTGGGAGCTCCACAGGGCTGTGTCCTGAGCCCCTGCTCTACTCTCTCTACACGCATGACTGTTTGTCCACACACAGCTCCACCTCTATCATCAAATTTGCTGATGATACTGTTGTCCTGGGCCTCATTTCCAACAACAATGAGACGGCATACTTGGACGAGGTGGAGCATCTAACATCATGGTGCCAGGACAACTGTCTCTCTCTGAATGTTGGCAAGACCAAAGAAATGATTGTGGACTTCAGGAAGAGACAGCAACGGACATACTCCCCCTCATGATCAGCGGGTCACCAGTAGAGAGAGTGAGCAGCTTCAAGTACCTGGGTGTAAACATCTCCGAGGACCTGACCTGGACTGCTCACATTCAGACACAGGTGAAAAAGCCAGGCAAAGACTGTACCACCTGCGCCAGCTGAGGAAATTCAGGGTTTCACCAGCTATCCTGAAAACTTTCTATTTAGGGGCGATAGAAAGTGTTTTAACTCAGTGCATCACAGCGTGGTATGGGAACAGCACCAGTCATGACCGCAAAGCCCTGCAAAGAGTAGTGCGCTTATCCGAGCGTATCTCAGGGTCAGCTCTCCCGCCTCTGCAGGACGTCTACACCAAACGCTGCAAAGGTAGAGCTACCAAGATCATCAAGGACTCTAATCACCCTGCAAACCCTCATTTCACGCTGCTACCATCTGGTAAGCGCTTCAAGCCTGATGGCCAAAACTGAGAGACTCAGGAGGAGCTTCTTCCCCAGGCCATCAGACTCCTGAACTTAACATCACGTGACTTCACGCCAGGATAAACATCGATACACTGACATTGCACTGCACTTTCTGTTCTCGTTGTTACTGTGTAACAGCCTGTTATAAACCTGTTTGCACATTATACTCTTATACATTTGTTAACCACATATTTATAAGTCTACAGTTTACTCACTGCAAAGTCTACTTCAATTATTTTATTCCACTTTATCCTTATTTGTTACCTTTTTTTTTCTCTTGACTTGATTATTTATAATTCTACAGATATAGACATATATATATATATATATATATATATATATATATATATATATATATATATATATATATATATATATATATATATATATATAGATAGTAGATAGTTTTTTTTTATATTCTATTTCTATTATAACTTCCTCCTTGTGTTTTTAACTGTGAACTTGCACTGTCCATGGAGCGGACCTGTTTACATTTCACTGCCGGTTGTATATTCTGTATATAACTGTGTATGTGACAAATAAAACTCTTGAATCTTGAATCTTGTCAGTTATTATAGTTGTACACTAGAAGCCAGTAGTGCCAACCTTAGTCTGATGCACATTGTGATACAGAATGCTGAAAAAATTGTATGTAAACATTTTGAGTTTTACAGTATTTGAGTCACTTAGCAGCAACTTAACTGTATGTACAGCTTTGTTTTTTGAGCAGTGTTGATATTGTTAATTAAAACTATTAAATAAAGTTTTTGGTAATTAAATTAGAAATAAAGCATAAATATTAAATGAAAATCTTAAACTTAAAAAACTTTTTAAACTTAAAAAAAAAAAAAGAAAATTAGAAATGTTGCTTTGGCAACTAATGCTACGTTTCCACCACAGCATTCTTTCCCCAGGAATCAGGTGTTTCGACAGCAGGGACCAGGGTCTAATTTAAGTTTTGGGTAAAATGTCCCTCTCAGAAAGTCCCTGCTCGCGAGGTAGTACTTTTTCAAAGTTCAGGAACTTTTGGGGGTACTTGGGCACTGAACATACTGATTGGTTGAGTTCACGCTGCATTTTGATTGGTTGACACGCAGCATTTTATTTCAGCCACCATTTTTAAAAGTCTGTTGTGTTGTGTGCAGTAAGAGTTGTTTGCTATTGGAATCAACAATGGATTTTAAAAAATTCGACAGATGGACCAACACCGAGGTTCAGGCTTTATTAAGCTTATATGCAGAGGACGAAATTCAGCGAAACTGGAAAGTCGCGTGCAGTCCTACGTCACCGGACTAATTTGTCTAATCTTCACGGTACTTTAGACCACGATGGAAACGCAGACAGCAGTTCCTGGGACAAATTGTTCTGGGTAATTTCGGTCGAAATGCAGTTTAACTGAAATAAATAGGTTGAATTACTACATTTAAAATTGAAATAAATGTAAAATAATGTTATGTAGAATTATTATTTTAATGTCCAGTATGTAATATTGAAAGCTAGTGGTTGAAATGGATATTATAGTCTAAATTCAAAATATTAGAGAGAGTTGTTTCTCTCAACCACTTCTCCTCAGACTCGATGCTCACACGGGTTGCCAGATTGAGGCCACGCAATAGGAATGAGTGCAGTTGACAATTGAATGCAACAAGCCTTGCACTGTAAGTTGATGAGGTGGTTTATCCGTGTTTAAATATGCCTCTGGCCATAGAGCTTTTAGATGGATGCTGAGTCTTTTTAGGTCAGGTAGAATCTGCGATCCCAGTCCGTTTGCTGGCTTCCATGGCTGCAATACACTGTGTTTTCCACCAAGTGGCAACCCATTTGTCAAAATATTACACAGACTAATACAAAAACAGACATTCCAACACAGAACGCACATTTCAAAGTATAACTGGCTGTAGCATTGTTTTTCAGAGAAATAAGTATGTGAACTTAGTTTCCTAAATCTCTGCAAACATACGGTATTTTTATGCTTTAGTACACTCAAAAACATAAAAATATACGTACAAAATTACTAAACTTAAAATCAAAATATTAACAAATACCGTAATCGTTTATAAATCATACTAAAATTATTTGTCTGTGAAATACTTTTTCCCTTTTTTCTGTACAATCGAATATTTTCTGTATTTCGAATAGTCTCACTTCTAAACATAAAAGCACACAATAAACTGATGTTAGTCAGGTTTTTTTTTTTGTGTGGTGTTTGCTGTTCTTGAGCAGAATAAGCTGCAATGTTGACCAGACTTGATGATGTTATTTAAAGGGCCCATTGTATATCCCTCTTTTATATAATTTTTAATATTGCAGAGAGCAACCAATCACCATCCACTGAGCACATATACATAACCTGAATATATTTCAATCTGATGAGCCTGTTAATATATAAATACTTGAAATTATAACACTGTAATCATTCTTCAGTCTTTTCCTGAGCAGATTCAAGCTGGAGGTTCATTAACAAAGTTAAATCAAACACTTACACCCTCACACCTTACACACGAGTGAGTGTGTTGTGCAGTCACACAGGCATTTTAGATTGTCGGGATTGTTAGATTGTGTTATTTTCTCCGTCCTGTCTCATTGAAGCGATCTAATCAAACAGGGCCTCAGTACAGACTCTTCTCGCTCTTCTCATTAGTCTGAGACGGTTCTTCAGAGAGTCATCATTTGCTCAACGTAATGAATAGGTTAATAAAATAGAATAGTTTAATTATGTTTTACTCCCTCGCTTGTTAATGGTTCCAGAGTGGCTCAATTGAATAATACGATTCCTGTTATTAATTATCTGTAAGTCAACTTGTTTAAATGGTATTTTACAGTGCCTTGATAAAATTACAGCTAGAGGCAAAGTGGTGATAGACAGACAAAGGCCATGGACAAATTATCATACAACTGTTAGCTTGTTTCCAAAGGGTTTTATGTTAATCTTTTAGTGCTTAAGTACCCCGCAATTAACATCAGGAGGAGCTGCCTTCCAGCAAGCCTTGCAAATTGAAGTGCTCAGATAAAGTAGTTATTCAGATGTAAACCAGAGGAACGCCGGGCTATCGTACTGAAGTGTACAGGAATTTTTATGTGTGTGAGTGTGTGTGTGATCAAGGAGGTATAACGATATCATTATCTCTCATGGGCTATGACACAAGATGTCTCTTTCAGCCTGCTGAGCTTTTGTATAGCACTAAAGCAGGACGTTAACAGGCAGATGAATGGCTCTCATCGTCAGCGCCATCTGATGAAGAAACGTTTACATATCAGCACTGGTGGCTTGATATGCAAATGTGGCCCTTTGAGAGGGCTATAGGGGGATATGGCTCATTGTTAGGGTTTCACAGCCCTGTGTTCCTTTTATGCTAAGCAGAGTCATACACATGGTGAGAGAGCGGGTGCCCATCTTCTAAATCAGCCTCAATCTCTGCTAGCTTAAACCAACAAAGGAGGCCACAACCCTAAAGGACATGTGTGATTAATAGGCTAATTAGAGGCGTTACTATCTGGTCTATCTTGTTTTCTGTTTGGAAAATGAAAATCTGTTTCCTATCATATTATGAATATAACTGATGTTGTTAGGCCACCCAGACAGAAGCCAAGTGCTAAGTATTATGCTAGTGTTAATTTCTCTGGTTTCTCTTAGTTTTAAATGTATTCTATTGCAGAGAATGCTGCATATTTAAGGCCCCAATATACTCATGATGAAGTTCTTTTTCATTCTTCGCTTTGGGGTAAAAAGAAGTGTGAAATACGTGAGCAGTGGTATACTGTTAAAAGACATCCTGACGCTGCCCACGTTGGGTGTGCGCCTACCTCTCAATAACAAAATAAACACACAACAAAAATGACAACAACAGTTGAAGCATCTGGTCATAGCGATGTGGATATTTGCATGAGCTTTCCAATTCGGCACTCTATAAAACTTCATATAATAGATTGTTTAAAAGCAAGAGTGAAACATGAAAAACATGAAAAAACTGTTTCACTCTTTCAATTAGGATTACAACTTCATGTTTTTACTCACGGACAACCAACCTTGAAGGACTGAACAAAAGAAATTATCCGGAGAAGATTTCCACGTCAAAAAGGCGGAGTCTTAGAATCACACTACCTATTACATAATCGCCACAGACCAATGGTAGTTCAAAGGTGTTTACCAGCTGGAGACTAGCACAGAATGAACATTTTGGCCTGATTTTGTTTGAAATGGCGTCACACCAGTTCATTCTTAAATTTCGCTTGAAGTTTATTGGGGCCTTTACTGGCATTTAAAGTATTTTGTTTAAAGAGAGATTTGTGTGTTGTGGCAATAACATTCAGCATTCAACATTCTAAATAGTATACATTATTGCACTATATAAACCAAGAAACCAAGTGGAAAGGGAACCTGGCAACCTGTTCATAGAACAAACAGCAATGATCTCATTAGAATGACAACACATACAGTATGCTTACATAAAAGACTGTTTCAATAATTAAAAATTGTGTACAGTCTCAAAACTATAAGAGAGAGTTGGATTCAAGGTGCACAGACATTTCTGACGTAACCATGAATTTAAAACGGTTAAGTTTTACTTTACTAGAATGTATGTACTATTGTATTGTTTATTAATATTTTGAATTAGCTTTTCATGTTTTAGGTTTAAATTTTAATTTCAGTTTAAATTCTAGTAATTTCATGCTTGTTTTTTGTTAGTCATTTATTTTATTTTTTTATATTTATATTTAGCTTTATATTTATATTTAACTTATTTTTCAGATTTCAGATTTAGATTTGTACTTCATAATAATCTTATTTCTGTTTTTATTTAAATTTTTAAGTTTTAGTTAACAATAACAACACTGATCAAGATGCACATGGAATTTTTTTATGTATTTGTTTATTTATTTTCAAAAGTAAACGCTCTGTTGTAGGTCCAGTTCATTTTGTCACATGATATTGATGCTGATATATAAGGGATAATGTACACCCAGCTGGTTGTTATCGCAGAATAAACCCCCTGATCACTCTGTCGATAACAACCGGCTGGGTGTACTATCCCGCTTATTACACGGCTACTTGTCTCAAGTAAATTAGACACGAAATATTATCTTGAGTTTAAATATTTTATTACCTCTTACATAAAGCTTCCAAGAAAACACTTCCAAACTGCTTTAACCCTTTATTGCTGAAAATAATTTTTTTATTTTTTTTTTTATTTTTTTACCATACATGTTGAAATTAATGCTGAAAGGGATAGTTCACCCAAAAATGAAAATAAGCCTGTGATTTACTCACCCTCAAGTCATCCTAGGTGTATATGGCATTCTTCTTTCAGACTAATAAAATCTGAGTTATATTTATAAAGTCCTGGCTAATCCAAGCTTTATAATGGCAGTAGTTGTAGCTCTGTTTTTTTAAGTCCATTAAAAAAATGCATCTGTCCGTCAAATAACGTGCTCCACACGGCTCTGGGAGGTTAATAAAGGCCTTCTGAAGTGAATTGATGCGTTTGTGTAAGAAAAATATCCATATTTAAAACTTTATAAAGTAAAATTTTGGCCAATATATATATATATATATATATATTTATATTACCTATTTAATTAGTCTGAAAGAGGAATGTAATATACACCTAGGATGACTTGAGGGTGAGTAAATCATGGGCTTATTTTCATTTTTGGGTGAACTCCTTGAAGTCTTCCATTGTAACCCGTGGTGGTTAAGTGTTTTTCAGTCACAAGATGGCACCAGACAGTCAACGAAAGTGGAGCGACATGTTAAGCAAATAAGTAGTACCGGTCAAGATAACTCATAGTACCTGGATGAGCGGTGTGTTATTCACTTTTATCTGGGAATAACATACCGCTGGAATGCACGATTGACCAATCAGAATCAATATATATAAAAAATAGGAAAAAGTAAATAGAAAAAAAGATCCCATTTTATATATATTTAGTTTACATTATGGATGTTTTCTAAAAATTCAGTTGATAGCTGACACCCTGAAATGTAAATAAAAATATCAAGCATGAAGCAGAACATTTAATTGCCTTAAGGACAACTTGAGTAAAAACTGGCAAAACTTAGCCATGTCTTCTTCCCTCCTGAATACTGAGACCTGGTTTCATGAGACTGTCTGGGATCTTTTTCATGAGTATTGAAAGATTAATTTCTCTTCAGCCAGACACCCAGGGTTTCACTCTTTTATTTGCTCTAACCCTATGTCCACAAAGTCATTGTGTTAGTGTCCAGATAGGAAAATAAAACACTTGTCTTTATTCTCTTTCCCCATGTAAATACGGTAGATATGGTCTGACCAGACCTTTAAACATGATAAACACTTTTGCCTTCAAACTGAATTCCTTTGTGTCAGGCCCCATAACTTATTGCACATGATTACAAAGCTACCGATATAATAAATTAAGCTGATGGACAGAATTATACCCAGTGCTTCCTGCACTCCCCAGTGACGCATACTAGCTTAGTGCTCCTTGACAGCAGCCTGTGATTTAACACTAGTGAGGAGGCCAAGAGGAAAACAGAAAACATTCACAGGAAAGGTCTGAGACTGGGCCTCTGCCTAGTTTACGAAACCCTCTCTTATTCACCGCAAACGCACCGCCATTAAAAACCAGAGCGGAGCACCTGGGAAGATAGAAATGTGTTTTATTTATACATTAGCAGCGAAGTTTATCATTTCAGTCATGAGAGGGGATTGTTTGACACAATAGTTAGTGGAAGAGAAGAAAAAAGGGATGGCTAACATGCTCCAGAGCTGGGTCTTGTGCATTAAAACAGATGTGTGCTTTTGACGTGGGCATGTCATGGGCAGAGATAAACAGAGTAAAGCAAAGAGAGTGCGGAACTGGCACGACACTGGCTAATTTATCTCACTGAGAGAGAGATTAAAGGCAGGGCCCAGTAAAACAAAGTTGGGCCGCCTTAATCAGGAGACAGACTGCAGGCATTATAAATAATAAATTAGGCCTGGATATTGAGAGGCCTGGGTGTTATTAGAGAGCATGGCCTTTTAAAGCAACAAATACAAGCCATCAAAAGCTACGTTTCAACCAGTGAGAGAATTATGGGTCTGTTCCAAAACCTAGTGAGCTACCTTGCTGTCTACACACCTACATAGGATAATTGAAATAGAAAACTTGAAATTGAAAACTTTTTAAGTGACAGATTCTACTCACATGTGATTTCAAATAGAGCATTATCATGTTGCTAAGCTGTAGCAAACAAGGCACACATAAATGCTGTGTGAATAGTGATTATTTTTAGTATTGAATGAATTGTACAAATGTTAATAGTCAACATTTCTCTTTTTTTTATCGCCTATCTTGAATAGATTTTTCACTGAGCTGTTATTTATTCTCTGAAGAATACATGCAATGCTAATTTAGATTTACATTCTTTTGGCTAAAAGAAGCATGTTAGGAGGTTTAAACAGCCTTAAAATGCTGTCAATAGGCTCTAGGTTCACTAGGTTTTCGAAAAATTTGTTTTATGCAATTTTTTATTTTGACTTATGAGATATCTTATTTAAGATTTTGTTGCTAATGCTACTTTCCATGCTTAAAGAATGTTGTGATAGCATTCCCAGTGCACTCTGAGCTTTTAACTTCATGTTTATGTATTTCTTTCAGCGTATGTTCAATTTCTTGAACTTTCATTCAAATATTTGACAGCCTTCTATTTTGCTAAGATTTTTTTGTTGTTAAGCTTCCATTATGCTACGATTTTGTTGCTAACACTACTTTAAATGTAGAAAGAATGTTGTGATGATATACGCAGTGCACTCTGAGCTTTTAATTTCACAATGTTTACATAATTCTTTCATCGCAAGTTCACTTTTATGCTATGAACTAAATCTTATGCAAGTATTTTTTGTCTCTTACCTTATTATGTTGAGATTTTTGTCGTAAACGTTCCACTATGCCAAGTCTTTGTTGCTAATGCTACCTTGCATGCTCAAGGAATGTTGTGATAGCACGCTCGGTGCACTCCAACCTCTTAATTTCACCATTGTTATTCTTTAAATTGATGCTCTGAGTTTCATTTATGTTGTTATTTTTGTTAGATAACACCGAGGTTATTTCAGTGAGTTATTTGGCATGCAAATGCCCCGCAGGTCAGATGCAGCATCATTTCAATGCTAAAACATAAAACTGGCTTTTATGTTCCTCTTGCTCTATAGGAGAAGCGTCTCTCTTTAACTATGATTAGGGTGAAGTCAGGGGAGAGAAGACAAGATTTAAATTTCTAAGTGTCATTAGTTTGACATGGGGTCACAGCTGGGCCTCTCCCACCATAATTGCAAGGCTTGATTTATCTGTAAAGAAGCTAAAATACATATAAATCTCCAGGCTCATCATTGTTGCAGGATTCCCTCTCTGATTAATGACCAGAGCTAAACACACACACACACACACACACACACACACACACACACGCACACACACACACAAAAACAAATGTGCTGTGAATAAGTATGAATTATTCATCTCGATGGCCTGTTAAATGTGTATATTTCCTTAAGAAAAGTCAAGGTGTTCCACGGCTACCTCCTGTTTTGCTGATGATGGAGAATGCGAGGTTGACCGCGTTCTCGGAGCCCTAATAAACTTTATTTCTACCTCAGCCATCAACCGCGGGCCCCACGCATAAATATGCTTTATGTAAATCTGTCAGCACCTGGCCTGTGCCGAGGCTTCTGTGTAGATATTGGCCTGTCTGGAAGTTTATGACGAAGTTTAAAATCATTCATTAAACTGACCCGCCGGTAAATCCACTTACTGGAAAATTGCCCCTGCTCTTCTATTTGGTTTGTAGATGCGATCATGAGTCCATTTTTAACTTAATTAATTGGCCGTTTCTGTTGACAAGAAATTTATGCAGTAATAATTTGCTGGAAATAGATGCAGAGAGTTAGAAATGAGAT
Organism: Paracanthobrama guichenoti; assembly: GCA_018749465.1. Lineage (NCBI taxonomy): Eukaryota > Metazoa > Chordata > Actinopteri > Cypriniformes > Gobionidae > Paracanthobrama > Paracanthobrama guichenoti. Next base: position 31,436,968 of record CM031955.1, read on the forward strand.
ATCCATCACTGCCTCGTGTTCCAGCAGCTGCGGCACAGCTAATATGAAAGTATTTCAGCCACTGACGACCCCGCTGTTTGTGCAGTCAAGATTATATATACCCACGATCCATTGCCTGCCTGAGAGGCGCTCATGGAGGTCTATGATAACAAAGAGTTTGTGATTTATAGCTTGCTGTGAAAGCAGAACTTGATGAGATTAAACAATTTCATAGCACAAGTGTTTCTCAGACCTTCTGATTTGTAGTTGTGAGCCGATAGTAAATCAAGTTTATATATCTGAAAGCCTGCTCAGCAAAGCAGTGCAATTACTGTTTAAGACAGCTACTTTTTATTTAATTTTTATCCAGGGTTTGTCTCCTTTATTTTCGCGCCTGTCAGGGAGGCACTCACCTTCATAAGTCCTTCTCCCGGGGAGGGGAGGATGCTGGGAGAAAAAGGCCTCCTGCTATCTTCCCCTTACAGCTTTTGAAACCGCGCCGAAGGAAGAGCTTTGCTTGTCTTGCTCTTGCAGTCACTAATTGTATATTGTAGTGCATCCTTTTATATGACAACATGTAATGTGATGGATGTTGACATGTTGGGTTTGTTTTATTAAAGGGATAGTTCACCCAAAAAAGAAATTTTTGTCATAATTACTCACCCTTATGTCAGTCCAAACCCGTAAGACTTTCGTTCATCTTTGGAACACAATTGAAGATTTTTTTGGTGAAATCTGAGAACTTTCACTCCCTCCATTGACAGCTACACAACTACCACTTTGACACTTAAAAATGTTTATAAAGAGATGGTAAAACGAATCCATATGAATTAGCGGTTTAGTTAAATTTTTTTAAGAGACTCGATAACTTTATATGATGAACAGATTGAATTTAGGCTTTTATTCACATAAAATCATTAAACTCACACATCAGACATGGTAAACAGAAGCTCAAGCATGTTCTCTTGATGTGCGAGAACCAATGAGGTTCATTCTCTTGTGTTACGCAGCACGTTTGAGCTTCCTCAAGAACCAGTGAGGTTCATTCTCTTGTGTTACGCAGCACATTTGAGCTTCCTCAAGAACCAATGAGGTTCATTCTCGTGTGTTATGCAGCACGTTTGAGCTTCTGCAAGAACCAATGAGGTTCATTCTCTTGTGTTATGCAGCACGTTTGAGCTTCCTCGAGAACCAATGAGGTTCATTCTTGTGTTATGCAGCACGTTTGAGCTTCCTCAAGAACCAATGAGGTTCATTCTCGTGTGTTACGCAGCACGTTGGAGCTTCTGCAAGAACCAATGAGGTTCATTCTCGTGTTACGCAGCACGTTTGAGCTTCCTCAAGAACCAGTGAGGTTCATTCTCTTGTGTTACGCAGCACATTTGAGCTTCCTCAAGAACCAATGAGGTTTATTCTCGTGTGTTATGCAGCACGTTTGAGCTTCTGCAAGAACCAATGAGGTTCATTCTCTTGTGTTATGCAGCACGTTTGAGCTTCTTCAAGAACCAATGAGGTTCATTCTCTTGTGTTGCACAGCACGTTTAAGCTTCTGCAAGAACCAATGAGGTTCATTTTTGTGTGTTACACAGCACGTTTGAGAACCAATGAGGTATGTTCTCGGCGTCAAGCAGGTTCGGTTGAGCTTGTGTTTACGTTCGCTGATCAATAGCGAAAGATGTTTGTACAATAGCGTCATCCAGCTGCCCACGGAACTAATCGATTATCATCATACTGTAACATTTATTTGTTCTGCCTTATACGCTGTAGGCTGAAATAGCACTTTCAAACTAGTCAACAGCCTCACCCTTTATCTCTCCTACAAACATCAAGAGATCTCATTATTTAGACACATCTCAGGGTTTTTTTTCTCCCATATGCCCCAAGTCAAAATTAGTTTTCATTCCCTCTGTGATCTTCTCTGACTGGGGTGCGCTGGAAGTAAAGAAAATGGCTGTCTTCACATCAGGGCTGAGTCAAAGACGCACTTCACAGAGCCGTTCTTCTAGCTTAAGCATTGCTAAGTAACCTTCACATTTCACTCATGTAAGAAGCTAATTTCCTTTAAGTTCGCATGTCAGTTTCTGCAGGTCTGCTTTGTGGGTACTCTTCAAATGTCTCAGAGCGTCTAATTGCGTAGGAAACGTCCCAGACAACCCGGTTTGACAGTCCTACTCACAGAATCCTCAATAATTTAACATTCCACACACTTGAAAACATCCCTGACATTAGATACAGCTCCTAAGCGCAACATAAAGAGCCACCGTGTGTCATACCTTTGAGAGAGAGTGTCTGTGAAATGGAAAGATATAGAGAGGAGATACATATGCATGGGGAACTGAGAAAAAATGTACATAGATTTGAAAGTAAATTTGAAGTAAAATGCAGAAATGATTCAATTAATTTCTCCAGCTGCTTTATCCAACTATAATTAATCATCTACTAACAATTATATTTAGTTATACTACGGGGCTGTTGAATGCTTGAATCTGATTCTAAGGTCTGCAATTATTTTTAGGGAAATGCACAGCTAAAGTAGTTCCAGGCAGGTTTTTACTGCATTATAGTTCCAGATCACTTACTGTAGTTATTTCAAAGGTCTACAACAGCAAAAGAACCAAAACCCATAACGACACTGATAAATTTGACCAATAAAAAAATAAATATAGTAAACAACAGGATAAATAGGAACAATTATTATGTACACGTTTTATTATGTACAGAAAGCACATACTCTCTTTATCCCACTGTCTCTCTAACGCAAACACATACACATACAGTACGGACACACACTGACGATTTTATTTTATTAGTAGAGACGCTGCTGCCGAACACTGTTGAGAGACACGCAGATTCTTTTTAAAAAAAGAATTCTGAAAAAAAAAGAAAACTTGAATGAATATATATATATATACACTCACCTAAAGGATTATTAGGAACGCCATACTAATACTGTGTTTGACCCCTTTTCACCTTCAGAACTGCCTTAATTCTACGTGGCATTGATTCAACAAGGTGCAGTAAGCACTCTCTAGAAATGTTGGCCCATATTGATAGGATAGCATCTTGCAGTTGATGGAGATTTGTGGGGTGCACATCCAGGACACGAAGCTCCCGTGCTCTATTGGGTTGAGATCTGGTGACTGTGGGGGCCATTTTAGTACAGTGAACTCATTGTCATGTTCAAGAAACCAGTTTGAAATGATTCGAGCTTTGTGACATGGTGCATTATCCTGCTGGAAGTAGCCATCAGAGAATGGATACATGGTGGTCATAAAGGGATGGACATGGTCAGAAACAATGCTCAGGTAGGGCATGGCATTTAAACGATGCCCAGTTGGCACTAAGGGGCCTAAAGTGTGCCAAGAAAACATCCCCCACACCATTATACTACCACCACCAGCCTGCACAGTGGTAACAAGGCATGATGGATCCATGTTCTCATTCTGTTTACGCCAAATTCTGACTCTACCATCTGAATGTCTCAACAGAAATCGAGACTCATCAGACCAGGAAACATTTTTCCAGTCTTCAACTGTCCAATTTTGGTGAGCTTGTGCAAATTGTAGCCTCTTTTTCTTATTTGTAGTGGAGATGAGTGGTACCCGGTGGGGTCTTCTGCTGTTGTAGCCCATCCGCCTCAAGGTTGTGCGTGTTGTGGCTTCACAAATGTTTTGCTGCATACCTCGGTTGTAACGAGTGGTTATTTCAGTCAAAGTTGCTCTTCTATCAGCTTGAATCAGTCTGGAACCAACAACCATGCCACGCTCAAAATTGCTTAAATCACCTTTCTTTCCCATTCTGACATTCAGTTTGGAGTTCAGGAGATTGTCTTGACCAGGACCACACCCCTAAATGCATTGAAGCAACTGCCATGTGATTGGTTGATTAGATAATTGCATTAATGAGAAATTGAACAGGTGTTCCTAATAATCCTTTAGGTGAGTGTGTGTATATATATATATATATATATACACCCCCAATTTATGTTCCTGGCAGAGTCATTCTTGATAAAGCAGCTGATAAATGTTTTTTAGGAGCAAGTTGGCTCTTTTAAGTTCAACCTCTGTAAAGCCATGTAAAGTGTTGTGCCTGTTGATATGGGTGATTAACTTCCTGCTGTTCCTAACCCTTTGCTTTTTAAAGCTGAGCTATACAGAGTCCCATCTCCGGAGAGAATTTGGGTATATGCTTGAGGCAAAGGCTGTTTCACTTGTGATCACTGATCATATGATACATTTACGTAGCGCAAGTGCATTGAAGTAGAACTGGTAAATCATTAAATACTTGCTCAATGCAGCTCACACTGTGATCACACCACAAAAGACTTGAAAACCCTTGGCGGGCAGGCACCATTACATCCAGCCTTCTCTCCTTAGTCATTACCTAAGAAAACAGAATTAATAGAGTTTTATGCACACTACAGCCATTTAAAACACATTACTGCCACACATCTGAAAGACAATTATGAAGGTCAAAAGCATTAAAGTGCTTCTTCAGTGATTGGCACACTGAACGTTTTCCCGCTCTCAGCGTGACATTTATACTGCGTATAATCACAGTCCGTGCTTCAAATATAATTGACAGGTCTGACCCATATACGATTTAAGTCTTTTTACACAAAGCATATCATGTTTAAATGAACTTAATAAGTAAAAATAGAAAATCAATATCAGACCGACAGTTCATTGACTTAAATACACACAAAGATGTTTGTTTTCTCTCTGATCTTGAGCTCATCAGAAGAAGAAGAAAAAAAAGTCTTGCACAAAAGACAAGGAAAGTTTCATACCCGCAGAAAACATTTTTTTTCTTGTTACAGACCCAGAGAGAAAACATATCAAAAAACATTTTACTACATGTCTTTTGCAAGCACAAAAAGCTGAAATGGTGTCAAGAGAAAACAAAACAGAAAGCTTGTTTCTTCTAACAATTGCTTTAAGCTACAAAATCTCCTTGAATCCCAAGCCTCCCGTTACTGTCGAATTTCCACTCTCTTTCTCTCGCTCGCTCTTAAAGGGAAAGCAGGCCCTTCTGTTGGGCCTGATAGGTTGTAGGCTGATGCTTAGCAACAACATTCCTGTGCCTTAAGTAGCAGTAAGCCCCTGGCTGAACTCTTTGAAGTGGCTGTCAGGCCACATTTATTTCGTTTTAGCACTTTGTCTACTTGTCCAGATATATAAGGAGATAAAAAGCACTGGTGTTTACACTGATCTTTGCCTCTCTTTCTCTCTCCCTCTTTCTGTCTCACTCTATCTCTGTATATCTCTTTTGCGGCGCTGGTAATTAGATTGTAGCCCTGATCAAGGCATCGTAAGGATGAGATGTGCTGCGAGTTGTGCTAGACTCAACTCTTGACGTTTCAGCGAGGGATATCTCCAGCTTTGGGGGTTCGCACCAAACCAAATCATAGCGTTAACTGCATCTTAGCCACCCGTTCACCTCTTCCTACTCTCTGGGGTGGAGATTTGTTTGGAGTTGATAATCACAAATGGCTGGATTTTTCGTCATTTATTTGTGGGGAGAAAAAAGGACATGCGAAAAGAAGAGGGAGCATGAGTATGATGTATAATCCAGGAGACGAGTCATATTTCACTGTGACATTTTCAGCAAGCAGTCCTCCCTTTGAGTGCAGAGCCCCTGTTGGGCTGAGAGCTGCTGTGGCTTTCTCTGTTAATGCCATTATTAGAGACTTTTTTCTTTCTCCAGCTTGTAAATTTCTGCTGCATTATCATAAAGTGTAGTGATTACTCAGTGTATAAAGACAATAATGATGTGAGCAGGCAGCATATGCCCAGGGCCTGGAGAACAAGAGCTAGGCGTGCTGAGATGAGACGCCTATGCAAACCTGACGCTGCAGCGCCCCCATCTGACCAGTGCAGGAAATAATGCACACGGGTGTATGTGAGAGCGTGAGTGGGTGGTGAAAAAAAAGAGAACCAACAAAAGAAAGAACTAATTAAAGAAAGGATGAATGCATAAAAGCTGAAGATTGAAAATGTGTCCCAAAGTTACCGCACCATATGTTCTAGATTTCTCTGAATCAGCGCTGCCAGATTTGATACTGTAGATATACATCTGAGCAGTGGGATGAGTGAAGAGGTCTTCTGTCGCCTCAGTGGCATAGATACTACTTCTAGATCTTCTAGACTCTGGATTGCGTGCTCACTCTCTCTGTCAACATTCTGCCTCATAGATGAGTCTCAACCTGAGCAACCTTCAGGAATATGTGCAATATGTCTATTTTAGTCACTGCCTTATGGCTATTTGGGTTTTAACACTTAAACTGCACTTAATATGTATGAATGTCATTTGCAAAATGTATATGTATATATATATATATATATATATATATATATATATATATATATATATATATATATATATGTGTATATATGTGTATATATATATATATATATATATATATATATATATATATATATATATATATATATATATATATATATATATATATATATATATATATATATATATATATATATATATATATATATATATATATATATATATATATATATATATATATATATATATATATATATGTGTATATATATATATATATATATATATATATATATATATATATATATATATATATATATATATATATATATATATATATATATATATATATATATATATATATATATATATATATATATATATATATATATATATATATATATATATATATATATATATATATATATATATATATATATGTATATATATATATATATATATATATATATATATATATATATATATATATATATATATATATATATATATATATATATATATATATATATGTATATATGTATATATATATGTATATATATATATATATATATATATATATATATATATATATATGTATATATATATATATATATATATGTATATATGTATATGTATATATATATGTATATATGTGTGTGTGTGTAGAAAAACTAAGACTAAGGCAAAATTAATTTTTCAGATACTTTCTGGTTGTGGTTAAACAGCCAGGTCACACTAAAAATCACTGCGACGACACCAGTTGGTTAAAAGTAATTCAGACATGGCTCGGAAATATGTTAGTGAGTTAGTTTTCTTAGCTTTTGCTTTGTTTGTTTGCAAATGGCACTTGCTTTGATGTTTTATCTAATGCAATAACATTTAGACATTTTTAACTGTCCAAATACTTTTTTAGGGCCACTGTATTATCATTCATTATAGACGGGTAGATCTGAGCACACAAGTTGCTATTTAGTTGATGGATAGTGATGCATATCTTTTAAAAGCAACTAAAAACAAAGTGCTTTGTGGAAGGAGAAGCTCTTAACTGCCTGTGCGTGCTCAAAGCTCACAGACTGAATGAATTCAAAGGGCCTGGGGTGACCCCTTGGCTTGTGATTATGTTTGTGTAAAATCTTAAGGATGCCGATCAAAGCAAGACTCTTGTCCGCCTGCCTTTTTTTTTTTTTTTTGCCAAGAAAGGCCCAGATAACAGCTGGCATTCAAACAGAGTTTTCCTTTAACTTTTTTATTTTTTTCGCCGGGATTCCCATTATGAGCCAGGCCTTCTTTCTCATCTCGAGGATGGCTCATTGAATAAAGAGAAAGAGAGGAGTGGATGGGAGGGGAGGAAGTGGAGGGAGGGCTCTGATTAATCTTCTTCCAGTACTGGGGGTGTTTGATCAGTGGACTTGGCCCGGGAGGGGTGGGATGGTTAGGAGAGAGGGGGTATCTCTGATGTTGACAGCAGGCGACTTTTGCGCACGGCATGTGATTGACGTGCCTGGCCGCTGGGCCGGAGGGGGTGCTCTGTGTCCGGTGGGGCATAGCCGGCCCCTGTCTGTGGGTGGTGGTGTTAATAATGTGGCAACTGGGAAGATTAATTGTAGACAAGCAGCAGGATTACGAGCGGCTTTGTGGCCGGGACAGGGCTGTTTGGTGGGGAAGGCCTCTGATCTGTCAGGTCCAGAGGAAATTAGTCAGGGAGGACTGAAGCTGACACTACAAATGCTGCTTTAGGATATTAAAGCCAAATGGCCAGAGGAGATTGAAATGGTAACAAGGAAACTGCTGACATACTCGGAAACCCTGACGCAACTGCACCCTGCTGGATTTGTGTAATTACGGCGAGAATTAGTCATGTGATAACAATGAGAAAAAACTACAATAAGTTTTAAAAGAAAAATATTTACTCCTTTTTCTGTTGCTGGGCGAATGTAAACATCCTGCACATAGTTAACCTTTGGAAGAATGTTTTAGAGTGTATTATTTTGATTATCAATTGATATTATTTGTTAAACATGGGTTTCTATTATAATTGTTGCTTTATTCTTTTTCAATTTCAGTCAATATGTCAGATTTTGTGTATTATACATAATATAAACACTTAATATTTGCATTAAAAAAATCTTTCAAATAAATGCTGTTCTTTTAAACTTTCTATCAAAAGAATCCTGCAAATAATGTTTCACAGTTTCCACACAAATATTGTTTCTTGATGCAAATCCTCATATTAGAATGATTTCTGAAGGATCGTGTGACACTGAAGACTAGACTAATGATGCTGCATCTTTGCCGTCACAGGAATAAATGACATTTTAAATAATATTCTAAATTTTAATTCATTTTGAATGGTAATATTTCAAAATACTACTATTTTAAATGTATTGTTGATCAAATAAATGCATCCTTGATGAGCCTAAGAGACTTCTAACTGACCCCAAACCTTTAAGCAGTATATTCATAATGCATTCTCAGCACTAAGTGTTTTCAAAGAATGGAAAATAAAATAGGCCACCTCGACTCTGTTTATTTGTCATATTGGCCCTCACAATGATTAAATGCTCTGAGAATTCCTGCCTGCAGAAAAGCAGAATATTTTCACAAAGGCATCAGATATCAACACATCATGATGTACTGTGTTTTAGTCCTTGAAATAAGACAAAGGAGGTAGAAAACAACACTTGTGACCTACCAGAAGCACACAGGCGATCTGTATTCTCTCCAGCTCTTCTCCTGTTCTGTCTAAGCGGTGGCCTTTATGTGAATATATTTGTATTTTTAAGGTCGGCCAGTGAGAGATGAGTTTACTTAAACTCAGGTCTGGCCTTTGGAGAGCAGTAATTTCATGCCACCTGTTGAATTGTCAACACACAACAACGCGTGTGAGTGAGTGGCAGGCTGACCTGGGCCTGACCCGTGGGGCTCTTCATGGCTGAATGGTGGCTGGGGCCCTTCCCCTGGTGGCCCCCACTCTTAAACAGGCAGGGGACAGGTAATCAAAGCCAGGGCCCCGTCCTCACCTTTCACTCCTTTCCCTGCAAAATAATGAAAGTTGCCCTCGTCCCGCACCCTGATAAAATAGGAACGCCGCTCCTAACATTTCCTCTCCTCTGCGCTGATAAAATTTATGGCATTTAGACAATCAGTCATGGCAGTGAAATCTCACCCGCATTCTTTCGTTGTCTCTCACCCCGCCGTGCCTTTCCATTCTCTCTCCCTTTTGTCTCATCAGTCTGGGAAAATATTCCAGATTGCTTGTGACAAATGAGTTCTTTTCATTTAACTCAATTAGGATCATTGCATACAGAAATCAATAACCAGCATTTCTCCTGCCGGTGTTGGATAATGAATCGTCGGAGACGTTATAAATGTTCGCAGGTGTGTAAACTGAGCATGGTGAATTTATATTTATCCAAACTCTCTTTTTTTTTTTTTTTTAAGGACGCCGCCAGTGGTCTGAAGCCCGAATCCGCCACGACGCTGTACACCCCACTGCCACGAGGATCCAGAGATGCCCGAAACCACAAAGGTAGTGTGAGAATGCGGTATGCATACATTTTTGTCTCAGATGACAGGTATCTAAACAAACGTACACTTGATTGCTAACAGAAGCTCTGCAGAAGAGATGGTTGTGATGTGTTAGACTCTATGAGAGGCTTTCATGCCAACCACATTTATCATGCTCTTTTGTCTGTGCAATGCAAAGCGCTGTTTTTATGTCACGGCCATGGCGGTGGTACTTTCATGCGAGGTCAGCTGTGTGCTTCTCAACCCCCCACCAAGGACAGATCTATTTCACAAAGGCTGACCTGCACCTCTCAAGTGATGTAGAGGAAAGCCCAGTGCTTTGTCAAAATCATGCTGCTTGAGAATAGTCCATTAAAAGGTGAACGGAGCTGACATATGAAATATTTTTTCTCCCTCTTAGATTTGGGCGAGCTGACACTCTCCATTTGTTATTTTTACGATACTGTACTGCAGCGTTAGATAACACAAGCCCTCATCTTCGTCCTTCGCCTCTTTTTTATTCCTCTGCCTTTATCGCACCATTTTTATTTATCTTGACTTATTGCCTATTCTATTTGCTTAATGCATCGGCTCTGACACTGTAACTCTTTACTAAAACTCACCTTTGGCTGTGCCATGAAAATGCTTTAATAGAATAGCCATGACACTAAAAGATGCAGTTCACCTACAAGACACTGTCAGTGGATATTGGGCATTGTGTTTGGATTGACGATAATTCAGGGGTTTTCTATTTATTCGTAATGCAGTGCAAATATTACCTGCTCATATATTGTAGTTTATTTATTTATTGTTTGTTTAATTTGAGCATCTTAAAAGAATAGTTTACCCACAAATTACAATTCTGGCATCATTTACTCACCCTCACGAAGATGTTTTTGTCCATACAATGAAAGCCAATGGGGTTCAAATCTACATGGACTTTCATTATATAGAAATGAAAAGTGCTCTGCTGAAAAATTAAATACTGATTTAGAATGAGTAAATTAATTCTCATTTTTGGGTAAACGATGCCTTTGAGAAACACCTGATCATGATGCACAAACACTTTAATTGAGACACTTATTTGTAAAAAGTTATATATAATGACACCAAATTTATTTTTTCAATATTACCCAGACATAGTTTGGTTTGTCCATCAGTCTGAGATTTAGGAAAGTGTATATTCAATAGACATACAGTATAGGTAGATGAAGTATGGGATAATTTTAATCCCAAGTCTGAATCTATATTTTATAAATCTAACAATATATACAGTACAATATTATAGTTTTATACAGAAGAATAGCTGAAATTAGGACATGCTTCCATAGGTAAAAGCCTAGACCAGTCACATTTGCTATATGTTACTTGCTGCCTTGCAGTGGCCAGCAGGAAAAGCGGCATCTATGACAGCAGGCTGTCTCAAACAGGGACCCTCTCTACCTTTTCTCAATATTTTTACAATTGATGTCACCTGCGCCAGGCCCCCAGAGCCAAGGTGCCATGGGTAATTACAGCAGACAGAAGGTCTGAGGAGGGAAGAGGGGAGACTAGCTATATGCATGGCACGAGAGGTCTTGGCTTTGGGTTATAAGACCCTTGTCGGCTGTTTTGGGGGAAAATTGGGAAGTGGACAAACAGCGAGCAGACAGGAGAAGCTCAGAGGAGAGAAATGGAGAAGGGAAAAGCAGAAGCTAAGAAGGGAGGCTATGTGGCAGGCCCGGCGTGATATGGAGAGCCATGAGAGTCTGGAGATGGAGGGGGGTGGAGTGTGTGGCCGCAGGAAGTAACGCTGCTGTCAGCTCCCACCAGCTTTAAACCGGCCTGTCGCCTGAACCTAGCCCAAAGTTTCTTTCAAGAGACAAATGTTGTCTTAAAGGAACAGTTCGCCCAAAAATGATATACTCACCCTCTTGTCATTCCAAACATGTATACTGTTCATTTTTATAAAGGAAAATCCTCCCGCAGAAGTTTACATGCCACGATGGCTCTGTCAAGCTCCACAAGTGCTCAGTTTAATAGATATTGTCAGATATGTAAATAAATAAATAACAACTTAACAAGTAATAATATATGCTAGGGCTGCATTTTAATAAAAATAAAACAGAAATTGCAATATGGCTTAGTGCAATTGTCCAATCACAAAAGCTGTAATGCTCTACGTGTTTCAGAGTGAAGAGCAGCACTGTGTTCAAATGAGCAGCTCATGATCAGTGTCTCGGAGCGGCACGGTTCACAGTAAATGCAGCCTCACACAAACTAATTTCCACATCTGGGTCGATTATAACATGCATTTAGGAATGCAATATGCACCAACTGTCTTCCTTAACTTGTAATGAGAAGTGAACTTATAAACCGACTCATAAACAGAAGCTTTAAGGGCACCCTGATATTTTTCAGCAAAATAAACTTGATAAACACAGCCATGAATGTTAGTATTGTAATTTTGCAGTTGTACTGTGAACAACTGCAAATATTACAATTGTGAAATATCATTGTGAAGTAATATTGCTTATTATTTAGAAGATTTTTTATTTTTAAGTTGTAATAATAATAATTATTATTATTTTATTGTCAAATTGACATACACTATATTACCAAAAGTACACAAGACACATTGGGACACCCCTCCAAATCATTGACTTCAGGTGTTTCAATCACTTCCATGGCCACAGATGTATAAAGTCAAGCATCTAGGCATGCAGACGCTTCTACAAACATTTGTGAAATAATGGGTCGCTCTCAGGAGCTCAGTGAATTCAAGCATGGTACCATGATAGGTTGCCACCTGTGCAATAGGTGTGAAATTTCTCACTACTAAATATTCTAGAGTCAACTGTTAGTGGTATTATAACAAAGTGGAAGCAATTGGGAACAACAGCAACTCAGCCATGAAGTGGTAGGCCACGTAAAACCACAAGAGTGGGGTCAGCACATGCTAAGGTGCACAGTGCGCAGAAGTCGCCAACTTTCTGCAGAGTCAATTGTAAAGTTTGGTGGAGGGGGGATTATGGTGTGGGGTTGTTTTTGAGGGGTTGGGCTTGGCCCCTTAGTTCCAATGAAAGGAACTCTTAATGCTTCAGCATATCAAGACATTTTGGACAATTTCATGCTCCCAGCTTTGTGGGAACAATTTGGGGATGACCCCTTCCTGTTCCAACATGACTGTGCACCAGTGCACAAAGCAAAGTCCATAAAGACATGGATGAGCGAGTTTGGTGTGGAGGAACTTGACTGGCCTGCACAGAGTCCTGACCTCAACCCGATAGAACATCTTTGGGATGAATTAGAGCGGAGACTGCGAGCCAGGCCTTCTTGTCTAACATCAGTGCCTGACCTCACAAATGCACTTCTAGAAGAATGGTCAAAAATTCTCATAAACTCTCCTAAACCTTGCGGAAAGCCTTCCCAGAAGAGTTGAAGTTGTTATAGCTGCAAAGGGTGGGCCAACTCCATATTAAACCCTACGGATTAAGAATGGGATGTCATTAAAGTTTATGTGCATGTAAAGGCAGGCGTCCCAAAATTTTTGGCAATATAGTGTATATGTGCAGCCCTATAAACAAGCACAGCAAACAAATCCATGTTCAAATCCGTCCATGAGGGGCTGCCTGCGTTTTTACTTTCATTTTGTGTTTATATATATTTATTATAAGATAATGATTATTAGGAAAAGATTATTAGGAACACCTGTTCAATTTCTCATTAATGCAATTATCTAATCAACCAACCACATGGCAGTTGATTCAATTCAATGCATTTAGGTGTGTGGTCCTGGTCAAGACAATCTCCTGAACTCCAAACTGAATGTCAGAATGGGAAAGAAAGGTGATTTAAGCAATTTTGAGCGTGGCATGGTTGTTAGTGCCTGACGGTCCGGTCTGAGTATTTCACAATCTGCTCAGTTACTGGGATTTTCACGCACAACCATTTCTAGGGTTTACAAAGAATGGCGCGAAAAGGGAAAAACATCCAGTATGCGGCAGTCCTGTGGGCGAAAATGCCTTGTTGATGCTAGAGGTCAGAGGAGAATGGGCCAACTGATTCAAGCTGATAGAAGAGCAACTTTGACTGAAATAACCACTCGTTACAACCGAGGTATGCAGCAAAGCATTTGTGAAGCCACAACACGCACAAGCTTGAGGCGGATGGGCTACAACAGCAGAAGACTCCACCGGGTACCACTCATCTCCACTACAAATAGGAAAAAGAGGCTGCAATTTGCACTAGCTCACCAAAATTGGACAGTTGAAGACTGGAAAAATGTTGCCTGGTCTGATGAGTCTCGATTTCTGTTGAGACATTCAGATGGTAGAGTCAGAATTTGGCGTAAACAGAATGAGAACATGGATCCATCATGCCTTGTTACCACTGCAGGCTGCTGGTGGTGGTGTAATGGTGTGGGGGATGTTTTCTTGGCACACTTTAGGCCCCTTAGTGCCAATTAGGCATCGTTTAAATGACACGGCCTACCTGAGCATTGTTTCTGACCATGTCCATCCCTTTATGACCACCATGTACCCATTCTCTGATGGCTTCTTCCAGCAGGATAATGCACCATGTCACAAAGCTCGAATCACTTCAAATTGGTTTCTTGAACATGACAATGAGTTCACTGTACTAAAATGGCCCCCACAGTCACCAGATCTCAACCCAATAGAGCATCTTTGGGATGTGGTGGAACGGGAGCTTCGTGCCCTGGATGTGCATCCCACAAATCTCCATCAACTGCAAGATGCTATCCTACCAATATGGGCCAACATATATATCTCATATATTTATTATGATAATCAAGCACTATTTATTGATAGAACTTTAGTAATTAGAACTAAAACTGTTGTTAACTGTATGAATGCATATTTGTAATTTAACTTTGGACTAGTGGTGATGCTTAAGATATTGTTGGTCATTTCAGTGTTTCTGTAAAAAAAAATAGATGATAGTAATTATATTATTAAAAGATACGACTACTACTAACTCTACTACTAATAACAATATACAACGCACTAAGGATTGTTGGGCTGCTGGGTTCATGAATATTAATCATGTTGACAGCATTCGCTCAAACTGATTTGCTGAAATATCAAAACAGGGACAGGAAAAGATGAGCGCTAGCCAATGAGATTGCCATTTGTGCATTAGTCCCGCCCACTACAGAAGAAAAAAAAAACGGCATATCTTCTGCTTGTTCTTAAAAGCTGAATAATTCTAAATGAACTCTGGTATTTTGACAGGAAAATACAACAAAGGATATTGTTTATGTAGCGCGTTGATTTTGCGTGGTATGTAAGACTCTTGTGCTGTGTGTGTGTGTGTGTGTGTGTGTGTGTGTGTGTGTGTGTGTGTGTGTGTGTGTGTGTGTGTGTGTGTGTGTGACGGTGAGTTGTGAGCCTTCACACTAACGTTAGAGTTTACAGTATGTCAGATGAGCTGATTTGAAATCGTATAAGTTAGATCACTTGAAGAGAGCGAAACTCTCAAGTGCTCAGTCTGAGTGTTCAGCGAGTGAAAATATATCTATGCTAAACTTATTCTTAGCCTCTAACACACACACTGGCGAGTAAAATCGAAGCATTTATTAGCTAATGGCTAATGATAGATATTATTTAGTCGCCCAGAGTGAAATATATTCGCATATGCCAGTGATTTACTCGCATTGTAGAGGGTTGCCTTATAATACTGTATGTCTCTGGACATTTTAAGCTAGTGACCACCACTGTTGAATTCCCATCATTCATCCTCAACGTGGTGAGCAAACCAGAAGCCATCAAGGGTGAAACCATACTCCTCCATCAGCTGCACATGCACTGACTTTAAACGCTCCTATTCTGGGCCCTGCTCCAGCTGAGTTGACTGTATTTTAAATGGCACACAACTAAACCCTTGAGGCAGGCAGCCTTCAAAGAGAAAATCTTAACTGAAGACCCCCTAGGGTCCATGCACTTTTTTTACCGTCATTACACTGTCGCTGATTTGCAGCCCGGAAACGGGACTGCATATGAAGAATAAATGACTTTACAGTTGTGGCACAACAAATAAACAAACATCTGGAACCGTTCAGAGGGCCCCATTAAAACAGTAAATTTTTGCCCAAAATATGAAAATGATGACAAATATGCTGTCACAGAGGCTGGGAGAGGCCAGATGATGGAGCAGTGGGTGCTAAGCACTGACTTTTAGAGCTCAGCAGGACAGAGAGAGAATTACACCTGCTGTTTGTCTGCCTACCCTCCATTAACTTACATCTGGATAGCGTGCATCACTCAATTACCAAAGTCTGGATCTGAACCCGCATTGTTTAGCTAAAATGCCATGTTTAACATACAGCCCTAGACAGAGATATTTATGCCAGCAATCCTGTGTAATTGAGATAAATTTGATTGGTGTTGGTGATGTGCTGTTGCTTGTCTCGTTTTACAGCCCAATGGATATGCAATAGCCCCAAGCTTTGCCTTTGGCAGAGTTGCCTCTTAATTATGGCCTGTCGAGCAGTTGTTCCTCTCTGCCGTTTTATAAGCACGAGTTTGCATGTGTACAAACTGCATATAAATGAATCCCGCAGACCAAACTTGACTGTAAGTTTGTTCAGCCGTCATTTTTGTGTCAGTCTTTGAAAACACCCTTAGTATTTGATATTGGAAAAGTGCTTGTACGTGCTCAATGATATTCTAAAGGCTCTCTGGTGATGGTTCTAGCAGTGATGTTTTTCCCTTGATGAGTGTTATTCTCAAACCAGCTCCAAACTTTGGCCCTGTCAGGCATTATGCTGACATTTTGATGGGGATTTTGGAATCTTGACTTATTGGCTCTTTTATTGGTATTTTTAAGGACACTGGTTATGACAGATTATACACACACATTTTATATATATATATATATATATATATATATATATATATATATATATATATATATATATATATATATATATATATATATATATATATATATAAAACCTTTTTATTCAGCACTGCAAATGTATGCGCATTAGGGAAATGGTCTACTGTATATCCTAAAATAATGCATGAATACAGATGCTCTGTATTTTGAGTATTTTATTCATTATTCAGAATGCAAGATACATTGATACCATATTGGTTATTGGCTGGTTTGTATTGAATATTTGATTGTGCGTGCCCTTTTCTCTAATTATTACATTTAGATTACATTTGCTGTCATCTAACATTAACTTAAATCACTTAGAACTATAATTTAATACCACTGTTAAATGCAAGTGTTTGCAAACCTCAAAATGAATATACATGGTAATGTATGTTGTACTACCTAAATTCACATATATATATATATTGTACACAAAATTTGGAATTGATCAGTTATCAACCATAACATGAAAAAAGCTATTTATTAGTATCAGCCAGAAAAGTAATATTTGCTCATCCCTATTAATTATGCATTATAATTGACACTTCTCACATCTTGGATGATTTTTTTTTTTTTTTCTCAATAAGCTGCAGAGCATTATAAGATTACCTTTTAGGCAGCATAAATATGAATCCTACCTTTTGGAACATCACTGTAAAACCCAATGAGTTATGCTAACTCATTTCAATTGAGGAAACGAATTGCCTCAATTCATTTCAGTTTAGAAACCAAGAGTACTGTGAACAAATTTCATTTTAGTTCACTATAGGAATATTTCCTAATATACGATTAAACTCCACTCAAAAATGTTATGTTGCTGAAACTATACTATAATTATTAATTACTATAACTATTACTATAATTACTATAACTATTACTATAATTATTAAAAAATTAATAAACTAATTTTATTTAATAAATTTGACCGTTAGGTATTACAGTGAGGTTTGGCATCGGGAGGACACCTATGATGTCCTGAAGTCCTGCCCATAGGACAGAGCCGATAACAAACTGTATTTATTTTATTTTCTACAAATTATAAATTTGTTCACCGTTTGTGCCTTAATAAGAAAGAATTGAATATAAAATCCCTCTCTTCATTCCTGAAGAGAATGCTGTTTATTCCCTTACATAGTCCTCGGCCAAATAGATCACATATGTTTTCGATAGATCTGAATGAGGGAGAACTGTCTTACAGATATTTTTGCTGCGTGACAATGTTTTGATCCAAAGGGTTTTCCAGCTCTGATGAGGTGTTTAGGATCTCTGTATAATGAGTTTAGGGTGTTTTGCAGTGATCTAAAGCCCCTTTATTAAACACGCCTATAATTTCAGCTACAGCTAAGTAATGAGCTCCTATAAAACATGAATGGCCATCACGCAAGTTTATATTGACTTTCAGATTTACACCTCGGCTCTCCTCAGATCAGGTGCCAAAACATAATGGATGGAAATTTGTGTGTTAAAAAAAATAGGGCCAGTATGATATTGATTCATATTATTCATTTGATGTAACTCACATACATCTGCTTTGGATAACCTTGGTGTTCTGCAGCCCTGATTAATTACCTGCAATGGCTTTCAATCCATCTGTGGGAGACCACTGCCTTAAGTTGACTCCTACAGGCCTGTAGGTTTGTATAGGAGCTGCCAAGGGCTGTTTTTGGGCCTCTCTTTGTGAGGACTGCTTTTGTTTCCTTTGTCGGAGAGAGATGATATGATATGATTTCTCTCAAGAGGTTGCGGTGGGCCTCCCAGGACTGCTTTGGCACAGGAGCATGAATATCCATTAGTCTGGAGATGGAGATTAATGGAGGAAGACAGAGGAAGAGCTAGACCGTTCCAGCCATTCTTCACCGTCTATCAGAGCTAGAGAGAAAAGAACACAGAGATGGGATCGGATTCTTCCATGAGGCAGTCAGAGTCCTGTTTATCACAGAGTCTGGAACGCACCCCCCCTCTCTCTTTCTTTCCTCGGAGCAGGGTAGATTAAAACACCAGGACAGACTTAACTTCCTTGACAGTTTCAACTGCTGAACTCGGGCTTGGCATCCCGAACTGTTCTGAGATGGCTTCTCTGTCTTCAGTGTCATTATCTCCATATGAGATGGCACTGCATTCGTTGAATAATTCTGTTTGTGTTGGATTTGAGGATGTGTCATCAACACCATTGTTTTTTTCTTTGTCTTTCTTTCTTTTTTCCCTCTTATACTTTGCTGTTTGATGTAGTGGAATGAGTCTCTGAAGGCGCAGCTGAAGGAAGGTTTCAACATGACGCAGTCTGGATGGCATTGTGTTTATTTTAATATCATTTAACACATTTGTTTGTACTTTGGTGCAATCATTGGAATATGAAAGTGAGAGATCATTTCTTTTTAATGATTCAAGTTAATAAGGCATGTTAATATCAAATGGTAGCTGTGCTCCTTGGGTTGCTCAAAGAAAAATGCTCTCAAAAGCCTGCTGTAGTGTTTATGAATTAAAATGGCTTTTTAAGGAGTCATTCCAACCCTAGTATCAATCTGATTGGCTGGTTTTGCTCAATTATCCATGAGTATAATTGAGCAAATTATCCAGGTATCCATGAGTGAAGGCGCTCTGATAATTTTATCAATCCGTCTGGAAAAAAAAGTTAAAACTGCAAACGCTAGGAAGAACTAGTCACCGGATTTGCTAGGTGTGTGTGTGTGTGTGTGTGTGTGTGTGTGTGTGTGTGTGTGTGTGTGTGTGTGTACAGGTGTAAGTGGTTTATGAGGACACCAATGTGTATAATGACATGGGTATTACAATGTAAACATGGTTTATGAGGACACTTTCTGTGTTCTAGTAAAGCGAATGGCTTAAAAAGTTTTGTGTGATGGGTAGGGTTAGTGTAGGGGGATAGAATATACAGTTTGTACAGTGTGTGTGTGTGTGTAAAGGCACTTAAACTATTTAACTAGATATCCATGAACTAGATATCCATGAACTGACTTCAACATTGGCGATAATCAGAAATGTTTCTTGAGCATCAAATCAGCATATTAGAATGATTTCTGAAGGATCATGTGACACTGAAAACTGGAGTAAATATAAATTTAAATATAATAGAAATAAGTAATGTTATACTATTTCACAGTACTGAGCCCAAAATTATAAACGGTAGTGTATGTTGATCTTAAATTAAGTAAAATCTTCAAAATCGGCTTCAAACAGGCTTTTCCTCCTCACAATTCCATGGTATTCTCAAGTACGGTGTGCAACGTTGACTATATCACTGTACTATAGTATCACCACATTTAATTTCAAACGATCAAATATTTTTAGCATTGTTTAAAATGCGATACAGCATCTCAGTAACTCTCTGATTCCTGTGTCTAAAAAAATATATGGTTTTTGCAACCCAAATCCTTTAGCACTAGCCCACCAGCAGCAGTTTATTTACTGCTAAAGCCGCTGTCATCACATCACGCAGTCTTTAATCAGTACTGCTTTGCTTCATGAAATTACAGCACTGTGATGAAGCTGCCCCTCCTGGATGATCTATTAATACATACACAAAAGAAGCATGTTAAGTGATACCTTAGGACGGAGAATGTGTCAGCATGATGGACAAGGACATTCAAGCCAGTCTGCCCAGCCCACTCGCAATAACATACTTGTGGTTCTTGGGGCTTTGGTCTGCTTCCCAGTCATGCTGGACCATCTCAGGAGACTGACAGCAAATATATCATACAAATGGATACCCCATGCCTGCGTTCTAATCAGCTTTAAAAGTGATTGCTAATGCAGTCTAAGCATTATTCATATTTGTGCGTGATTTGTGATTTGAGTTTGGGACATCTGAGATGCAGGATAGTATTTCCTGTGTGCTTTTAGTCCTGCCAAGAGTTTAGAGCAGGTTAGCGTGGCTTTCACAGTCTCGAACCGCAGGACTTTATCATTGTAATTTATGAGGGAAGAGTCAGGCCATATGGTTTAGATATTTTTACGGCGGGATCGATGCGGGGTCCTCGAATTTCCCTTCTCTTGCTTAGGTTGATATGGATGGCTGTGTTCATGTCAGGGGGTTCCTCAAGCCTCTCAGATGCTGAGACACCGAGTCCTGGCAGATGTTGAGCAACTTGTCTTTCTGATGGCGAAACTGATCTGTGCACAATGAGCTCTGATTGCATTATAATGATCATGTGACGGGCCAATGGAAAAGTTTATGAAGACAAATGCTGCTTGCAGGAAGAGAAAAACACAGCGAAGAGTTATAATTCAAAACCGTGGAAGATACATGCTGGAACTATTTATTATTCATAGCGAGGCCTTTTTTGGCAGCATTTGCTTTTGTTAGTGTGATTCAATATACAATCAATTTACAAATGATAGCAATTAATTTGGTGACAGCTTCCATTTATTCTATTTTAATTATGTATCATGTGTTTTTCAGGATTATTAATCAGTGAGAGATGAAAACATGTTATGAAAGATGTCTGTCCAAGCCTCTACATAAATGGTGAAAATACATTTTCAAAAATGCAATTCATACATACATTAACTTGAATATACTACTTCTATGATAAGCATGTAAAAATATTTGTATATGTTTGGGGGTGGGGGGATATAACGTCAAACATGCCTGGCCAATACAACTGTCCTGATCACATGATAAAGAAAATGTCAAAATAATATATTCCTGTAATGGCAAAGCTGAATTTTTAGCAGGCATTACACCAGTCTGACTGTTTATTTTTTGGGGAAGTGGGGAAAAGAAAACGTTTGTCCTCCAAATCAAAGTCATGTGATGCATGATGTTAAAAACAAAACTAAAAGCACGTTTACAAAGTAAAACAGGTTTTCATGCTTGAATGTAAAAAAAAAAGAAAAGAAAATATATATATATATATATATATATATATATATATATATATATATATATATATATATATATATATATATATATATATATATATATATATATATATATATATATTATTATATTTCACATTGTTGCAGCACCATTTTTCCCAGTCTGTCAGTAACACTCTGTTTAGTTCCTGTCTCTATGAAGACCCTCCTTTCAAAAAGCGCAATATGCTCTGATTGGTCAGCTGGACCAGTTTGTTGTGATTAGTATATATATATATATATATTTTTTTTTTTTTTTTTTTTACTTTATATTTTTTGCATATGCCTTGGAATTATTTGAATGAGGAATATTGTGATGTGTACGTTCCTGAAAGAAAAATCAAACCTACAAACTATAGTGCTTACAGTGCTTTGTAACTTTGCAGACCTTTTGCTCATACAATAACAATACACACTAAAGACAGTTGAAAATGTAAACAAGAATAATAGGTCCCCTTTAAGATAAATGAGTCTCTTACAATATAATATAATTCAACCTTTCAACTTTAAATTGTAATATTTACCAAAATTACTGTTTAACTTTATATGTGATCAAAAAAATGCTGTCTTGGTGAGCATAAGAGACTTTCAAAAACAAATCCTACCAACCCAAAACTTTTGAACAGTAGTGTGTGTGTGTCATATATATATATATATATATATATATATATATATATATATATATATATATATATATATATATATATATATATATATATATATATATATATATATATATATATATATATATATATTTTTTTTTTTACTGTTTACTTGGTTACACCACATAACATTTTAAGAGTCATTAAACTTTTCTTGAAAATGATTCAAGAGCTCCTTTATTGCGGACACTGTATGTCATTGAACCATTAGCATAAAGATCAAAGCACAGTGATGATTTAATAAGCAATTTGAGTCAATGACTGACACACAGTAACCTGTGACCCCCGTTCCCCTCTTCAATCCACACATATTCTTAGGATGAATTCATTGTGGTGGAAGGGACTGAACTCATCTGTCAGTTCAAGCAAGCTCCATTGGACTGTTGTCAAAACTGTGTTCTTGCTCCCTGGTGAATTTACTGATTTGTTGTCAACTGTACCTCAGCGCACCATCACGAGACACCCCGCCCATGTCTGATGTCTGAACACTGGCTATTACGAGAGGATCAGCATAGCTCAAGTTAATGACCTAGCACATCGTTTATTCCATGTGAATGCTGGGAAACGGACAGTTAGTGTTCACTGCCATGCAGCAGCCTCAATAAGGGCGGATCATCTCTGTCAGAGACTCCAAGCACGAATTGATGAGAATTTGACGTTTACTGTGGTTGATGGCTTGCTCGAAAGTGGAGCAGGACTTTTGGCCAAATTTGAGCAGGCACTTGAACTTAATGTCACAATTTATCAAACTCAGTTGAGGTCAGGTACTTTGAGCTGTGCTGTTCACTCCTTCAACATATTTAACTTTTCAGCTCGAATAATTGTAGGGTCAGTCAAAATGGTTCTGAAAATAAACAGATAACTAGGTCAAACAAGGCTTTTCATCTCAGGCAACTTTTTAATCTGTCAAAATGATTTGCCCATGAAGTCGAACGAAAGAGAGCAGGTTTCCCCGTCATATTAATGCAAGCGGACACATTGTTTTACTGTCATAATTTGATTGGGTGATCATTTCTGACATGTTGTGTCGCTGTAAGTCTGTTGAGTTGACTGAGTCATAGAGGTCAGACACTGAAATGAATTCCAGATTGCTGTCATTTGAATGAGTACTTTCCTAATTTCCCTAAGAAATCATGCCTATTCAATCTTGCTGCTGGTTTAACCACTCAACTTCAGGTCACCTAGCCAATGTAAGCTGTCAGGATCAAGTTCTGCTGCTGTCGTACTCGGTTTGATGGATTCTCTGATCTCCCAAAGTCATTTAGTGGACTGTTATTTAGTGAACAAAATGGATTTGCACAAAGGATTTGGCTGCTTTCTGTTCTGTTGTAAACCTCACTGTAGCTTTTGCTAATGTGCTGCATTAGATAATATCTGTTTCAGATTTAATTATTTTGTTTTTTACCAGCTCACAGTTGTGAATTTGGAAAATAACTGCAGAGAGATGGTTTTAATTTAGAATTTGGCCTTGATGTGGACAACTGAAACTATTTGTACAAAATATATTTATAAATTTGGTATACCCTCTTTTTCTCATACGTTTGCATACTCCTTGCAGAACCTGTATGGTATGTTATTTCAAATAAAAGAGATGAAATCATGACATAGAGTTAATCTCTTTTACTTAAAATTCTAAATATGCTAAATAACCAGCATATTCTGCAAGGACTATGTAAACTTATCAGAAAACCAAGGCTCCATTTATTTGATCAAAGTTATGTGAAATATTCTAATTTTTATTACAATTTAAAATTACAGTTTTGAAATGTATTATACATAATGTACTTACTGTATATACTGTCATTTATTTCTGTAATGGCAAAGCTGAATTTTCAGCATCATTACTCCTGTCATCAATATAACATGATCCTTCAGAAATAATTTTAATGTTTATTCGGTGCTCAAGAAACATTTCTTATTATTATTAATGTTGAAACAGTTGTGCTGCTCAATATATATAAATTTTTGATGAATAGCAAGTTCAAAAGAACACCAATTATTTGAAGTTGAATTCTTTTATAACATATAAATGTCTTCACTGTCAATTTAATGTGTTCATGCTGAATAAAAGTATTAATTTCTTACAAAATTTGTTTTGTATTTTTGTATTTTGTGCTGCACCGAAGAAGCTGCACAATATAATATTTACACAGTATCCATTTCCACGAGTCAAAATAATAACTTAATTGCATGCCTTTGGTTCTTTATATTGTGTGTTTCCTTCACGGCATCTCCACTGGATGCTTGCAGCCTTTTGTGATATTTGTGTATGATAAACGTCTTGTAGATTCTGCAAAGGCTGTGTAAACTTCTGAACAGAAGTGTATATGTGTGTCTCTTAGAGCTCAGATCTTCACAAATACTCTTAAAATACGCCTCTGCACTTGACACCATTAAGCCGCTGTTAACCAGCCTCCCCTGAGAGCAGCTTGAAATTGTACCACCTCCAGCAAACTAGTTTACCATTCAGCATCGCCTGAGATACAAGCGTAACACGGTTTGTTCTCAGGAAGCAAGAAGCAAATAAAAGACAAAAATGGCATGAAATAAAACACATCGGAATGAACACACATGTCCTGAAGTGCAATTCCTCCCTCAGCAAGGAAGCCAGCAAAGGCGTGTTCATATCCAGTGACCCGGCTGCCCCGTTCATGTTGTGACTCAGGGCGATACTTTGTGTTTATGCCTTAAAGTAGCCATAGCTTTTCCCCTAGAAAACTGGGAGTGCTACTCTCAGGATATTAAATCTAGTCCTGTAAAAGTAACAGTCTGAGGAACGCTGTCGGCTGGAGGACAAGCCGAAATATCACTTCGGTTTTCACATACAGTCCTGTTTATCTGAATGCAGCGTAATATATGGTGATGACCAATGCGGAGGCTTGGATGATATTAAGATAACCTTGGGGATGGGAATGGGGGGCTGGAGAGCCACAAGCTCGGCTTCCACAATCACTAACTAACAGTGACATTTGGGCAGTGCAACTGTTCAAGTCACTGCGCAAATCAGAACTGATATTTGCTGAACTTTAAGCTCTATTCAAGGTAGGGTTTTTTTCTTTGGTCTAACATGAGCATGGTGCAGCTAATAGGTATTATTATGCTCCAATATCCCATGCAATGGGCAATCCCTTCTTTATCTAGCAGGATTTTATGCCTTTACGATATAGATATATGAATGAATGAGAGTGATTATGGTGCTGGACGTATATTGGATGATATCTGACTTCATTAGTTCTGATGCCCTTAAAAGGACATCCTGGCTTTCTTATATTTGGACAGCCGCCCCCTGTCCTTCCTTTCCTCTGCCCAGACTCACTCATGCAGCCAAGCACATAATGCGCTTGGAGCCCGGTAACATGTACGATTATAATTAGCTTTGTCAGGTCCTAGCCCCTACAACCCCCATGCAGATAATATGATAATACGTCTTCATAACCGACTGACCTTACATGCTCAATATTTCTCCCCTTATGAAGATTACATGTCAATAAAGTAATTGCGTCTCGGGCTGTGTGGCAAGTGAAGATTTAGGTTATTGGACTTTTCGGGGGCAGTGATGTATGACCGTTATTATTCCACCTGTCAGGGGATGTGCAGGGTGCTGACGACGGTCCGAGGATGACGAAGAGAGAGAATGAAAATGGGGGAGACGTCCTCTTTGGCTTGAGTGTTGTGTCGTTAATCACCCCCTCATCTTCTCAAGCTCCTGCATCTGCAAACTGTGTGTGTCTTATTAATTAGGAAGAGGAGACTTACAGTAAAGCCATCCATTAAAAGAGGGCGAAGAGGGCCTCGACAATCGCATCTCATCATCACTGGCCTGCCTTCATGTATCCAAACCTCATGAGATCATCCATTATAATTCCCCAGGATATTATTTTCTCTTTCTTCTCCAGTGTAAGGTCTCTGTCTGTAGGCCCCTGTCAGATGGGAGCGCTTTTGTAATTGCGACTCAAAGCCTTGCGTTGGATTTAGCCTCTGCTGTCAGTTTAATACTATTAGAGTCATTGCAATCCCTATCATTACATTCATGGGCTTCATTACTCATTTTTCAATTTTGGGTTTCAAAGCAGACTTTAGCTGTTGTGCAGTACTGTGAGGTCATTGAAATCCGCCTAATATTCATCAGAATACTGGAAGAGTTTGGCTGTTTGTTCATGTATACATCCCCTTTTTTTAACAAAAAAGTTAGAATTTAAAAAATATATATATTTTCTCTCGAGTGTTTTACCTCTGTGTAGGCACGTGGTTTTATTACTTTATTTTATTTACAGAAATATGTAAAAACACATTATGTGTTACCTATTCATTTCAGACACTTCACATTCTGCGCAAATTATGGCTGATGCCCATTCAATCAAATCAGCATCAGTTACAAATCGTTTTCAGAGTTATATCAGTATCATATTGGTTATTGGCTAATATCAGAGATTGTTTTTAATTTATTGGTATCAGTTTATATAGATTTATTTGTACAGTTCATTATAATGTTCTGATGCCTTAATTCACAATGTTTTCTGTCTGAGTACTTGATTCTGATTGTCTGGAAGGTGTGCATTAAAACCATTGAATCCACAGGTAGTTCCAGTCAGTTTAGTTCCCATTCTAAATGAATGCACTGCCTTCATTGAAGCACTCACATGCCAGTGATTACCATCGGGTGGTTTTTCACCTTCACATTGTGCATTAAAATAATTTAATGCATACTTAAGGTGCGAAATTTGGGCAAAATTTTGCAGGCAAAATGCCTTTGTAAATAGTATAGCAATGCATGAAACACATCTCACAGGTCACTTTTGGTTTTATTTAACGCATGAATTAAAGGTAAATTTTACCTCATAATGTAAATGTGACCTCACGTTTAGACATGGATTACCCTTCACTTGTAACATTTGAAACTAGTATACAACATGAGTATCCACTATTTATCGGTCATTAGCCTTAACATGTTAATAATTACTGTCTTAATGCTATTAGCACATAAGCACATTTTAATCTGATATCATTATTGTAGCATGGTGTAAATTCTGATCTTGATGTTTTTACTGTAATAACAATAACTGTAGAAACTACTTCGGCAGAAACTATCATAGTCATTGTTTTGTAAGGTGGACAATTGCATTAACATTACATAAGCATACCATTTCATACAAAAGTGTATTTCTCAATTGAAGTGCGAGCTGCCACGCTGAAGATCATCTGGCAGTTGGATACTCAGAAAGGGGTGGGAGGGTGGCACACAGTGTTAAAGGATATTTTACCATGTCCGCTTGCATTAAGGTGGGAGATTGATCCTCTCCAGTCAGATGAAGCTCCGGTCTGACTGATGCCCCTCACTGTCATAGTGACACCAGGCTCTGGGACGCGAGCTGTGGGGCGAGAGGGGCACACCCAGCAGCCACCCAGAGCCCAGGCCAGCAGCGGCTCGACTCAGCCCTTGTTCTTTTCCCTTCATGCCCCCTCTCCCTGCTCTCTGTCAGGATGTCATGACAAATCACTGTACAACAGTGGGCTCCACAGCCTCAGGTACCAGACCAACAGGCCTCAGACGCCATGCTGAAATGAATATAATAATGGGCTTCGGAAAATAGCACAAGGCACTCAAAGACAGGAAGAGAAGTGAGGCTGTGTGTGCTCTCTGCAGGGGGAAGTGGCGAGCAGACACATGTCCCACGGTGAGGCAGGTGCAGCTCGTCTCTTCTGTGGCTGAGGTGGCAACAGGGGCTGTCAGATTGGTATTGATATGTGTCACTCCGGGGAGTGTCAGGCGCTTTATTTAAGACAGCAAGAAGGCCGTGTGTCTGTGTGGTAATTGACGGTTGGCTTCGGGAAAGATCAGGCTGTTTGTTGACCTAGCAGAGCAGCTGATGGGAGAGCTAGCATGGTGTATTGCTTTCATCCAAAATGGTTGTTTTCCCCTGTGCTGTAGGTTTTATAAAGTGACTTGGTTTGAGAGGCGAGGGCAGTGTAATTCCACATATAACGTATCACACAAACATGCACAATTGTGACTATAACTAAAGCCCAATTTTCTTCAAATTCTTTAGAAATAAAGATATTCGATTTCAAAGCTGTTATTTTAATGTATGTCAAAAATGTTTATCAATTTATGTTGTTGTTAGGATAACCTTTGTTTGTGGTCTCTCTCTTTGAGTGAAATGAGCACTGTGATATGTTGACATGTCCATTCATTTCCATGGATTGGTGGTTGTATTATGTTTGACATTAATTCCAAATGACATTCAGCAAGGAGCTGCACTGCTTACTGATGCATGAGGTCTGTCACATCCTTCATCATTATATTTAGTATCAACACACAACCACGTGACCCATCTGTCCAACTGCCCGCCAAACTTAGTAATGTACTTAAACTACTGTACATCATCTAGTCAAAAATTTCTGTCATCTTGCTCATAGTTGAGCTTACTTTATTCTTGAGACATGATAGGGGAAAAACAGGTGAAAGAAGTGAAAAAACAAACCTTTGGAGAAGCAAAAGTTTATGTACAGAGGAAATATTTTGGATTAATCTATTAACAAACATGTTCTGAGGAATTAATTTAAGTGAAACTTAATTAACTTAATTAACTGTCATATAGATTGTCATCAGATATGTAATATATAATTAGTAAGTATAATGCATAAATCCGGAGTTCCAACTGCAATTAAGAATAAAAGGAGGATACTGGAAGAGGGTTGTGCTTAAGATTAAAAAAAAAAAGATTAAAAAAATGTATTCATTTTTATCTGAGATTGACAAAATGTAGAAAAAGTGTTTTTCAAATTTAGATGTTTTGCTTAGAAATAGTTGTAATGGTTGAAAGATACACATATATATGTTGTTTTTGTATTTATTCCCTTAAATTTAAGTGTAGAGTTATTGTCTGTTTTAGTCAGTGATAGTGTAATAATTCCCATGGCAGATGAAGTGTGGTTGAGTGTTTGCTCTCAAGAAACAAAGTTATCCTAAATTTACCAGACAATGTACATTTCATGACTGAGTTTTCAGTCACAACCATTTGAAATATTAGATTTGTTTTGAGTCTTGTAATGATCCCACATACAGTCATCAGTCACATTTTGACTTTGAACAGGTTTGTTTTGATAATGACCTTATAGTGTTTCTCACACTCTTTTTCTTCTTCTGGTGTTTGTGGTGGATAATTAACATTTACTGCCCACTGATTTAGACCCTCGTTAACTCGAGCCGACCTCCAATGTCAAAGCGATTAAAAAGTGCAGCGATCTTTCTGCAATGATTAATTTACCACCACATTGTTATTGAATCATGTCACTTGGATTCAATTTGAAATGAGCAACTTTCCCATCAGCCTTATTAATGGGACCATTACTGAAATCAGCAAACTTTTCACAATTTATCGAGGTCTGAATGACTTATCAGCTTTTCTTTTTAATTAGGAAGCGCTTGCTAATGACGACTAAAGTCAGTCAGCCCCAGAAAATGTTCTGTACGTTCTGTAATACTTTATTCTTATCAAATCACACTTAACGTCCTTGACACAAATGGTTATTAAATCATAATGACTAATCAGGTAATTTGAAGATGCTGCAGTGGTTAATTAGTGTGTGGCATCTGTACATCGTGACCCCACACCCAGCGAGACCCTTTCACTGCTCAGTACGATCAGCAGCACCACGCTGACATGTACTCGTACAAATCTGTCTTTTACAGTAGAAACGCCAGAGCCATTCCTCGTCCTGACACAACCAGCAGGGGAAATTCAGACGCCGAATGGCTGTTAGCTGGCGTGTAAGTCCCCTTATGATAGACCATGAGTTGTTCCAAGGAGATTAAGGCTTTGTAAACTGCTGGAGCACCCAACCTCAAATGACTTCCCCTTATCTCCAGAGCCCAGAGCCACTGTGTGCCTTGCACACACTTGCTCTATGTAGAATAAATGTCATTGAAATTAATTTCACCAGACTTGAATTAGGCTGCTGCTATAATCTCTTTCTTCAGTCAAAATTTATGTCCTCCAGAATTCAATTTCCTCTTGAACTTCATAAGTTGGAGTACAAAGAATGATAGGCCCTTATCAGGTGAGCCGTTTGAGGACTTCATTAATGAATACTGCCGCTTTCAATTCATAATATTTGATTGCAGTAATCTCATGAGGGTCTTGTGCTTTAGCAACGCTGTGTCCTCTTAAAAGTGAAAGTGTGGAGGTTAACACCATTGAACGGACAGCCATTAAAACTGCATAATGGCTAATGGTTATTTTGCAGGGTGAAATAGAGTACAATCAACAGCTCTGGTTATATGAAAGGCCTGTAGCGCAAAATACTATGGGCAATTCAACAAAATATCAAGATGATGTTTTGCTTGGTTGGAAAAAATCATGTGGCAAATCAAACTGGTATTGATCAGAGCTTTTGAGGCATGAACTAGCTGCCTTCTCCTGACAGGCCCTCTAGCTAGAGCAAATCTCTCAACCTTTTCTCATTGCCAGACTTCATCCATGCTTGACTATCATGTTTACCTTTGTTGCTTTAGGTTTAGAACTGACTTAAAGAGCTGTATTCCAGGGAATTCATGAAAGCCTAAATCATGTTTTGATAGAAAATATACAGGCGAACCTGTCAAAAAATAAATAAATAAAAATAGCCTGGTCAAATTTCACTCAAATCAAAACATGAATGCAAAACAGAAACATACACTACCAGACCTGCATTTATTTGATACAAAATACAGCAAAAACAGTAGCTATTATTGTGAAATATTTTTACAATTTAAAATAACTTGTTTCTATTTGAATATATTTTAAAATGTCATTTATTTCTGTGAATCAAAGCTGAATTTTCAGCATCATTACTCCAGTCTTTAGAGTCACATGATCCTTCAGAACTCATTCTAATATGAGGATGTGCTGTTCAAGAAACATTTATTATTATCAATGTTGAAATCAGTTGTGTAAATTTTTTTTTTTTTTTCAGGATTGTTTAATGAATAGAAAGTTCAAAAGAACAGCATTAATCTGAAATATAAAGCTTTTGCAGCATTATAAATGTCTATACTGTCACTTGACCAATTTAATGCATCCTGGAATAGAAAGTTTTTGACTTTCTATTCTTCAAAGAATCCCCAAAAAATTTTTTACACAACTGCTTTCAACTTTGATAATAATCATAAATGTTTCTTGAGCAGCAAATCAGCATATTAGAATGATTTCTGAAGGATCATGTGACTGACTGGAGTAGTGATGCTCAAAATTCAGCTGTGATTATTATGTTTCTAGCATGTTATATGTTTGGCAGAAGTTCTTCGGACCCTAATTGATGGAGTGTGTAGCTTTTCATTTCTTAAACAACCATGTAGGAAGACACATCATGGCCATATTCCAGGATGACAATGTCAAGATTCATTCAGGCTCAAATTGTGAAAGAATGGTTGGGAGGGAGCATGAAGAATGATTTTCACACGAGTCCAGACCTTAAATTCATTGAAAGTCTTTGGGATGTGCTGGAGTAGACTTTACAGAGTGCTTGATCTTGACCAGGAACCTCTTGATGGAAATGCATGTTAGAAGAACTGTTGCCAAACATATTCGGGGCAGTGTATATTGGCAGTGTATATTTTCATTTCATGGTGAAATATGACCAGGACATTTTGGCAAGCGTTATGAGATTCACCCAACGGCCTGAGAACTGAGAACTGCGTAAATACTAAAAAGTTGTTTTATACATATGGGCTTTTTGCAGAATTCATGGAAAAACGTACATTTTTGTGATGATATTTCACGTCACTTCATTAGCATGAGACCCTCTGGCAGATCGGTGGATGTCATAGACTTGCTAAAGACAGCAAGGGGAAGAAATTCTGCTCAGACCCTCACCTTCAATGCATCAACCTAACTTTCAATCTCAAAATAATACAGTGGAATATATCATATATTTAGTGTATACACATATAGTTTTATGGTTTTACAATGGATGTTCTCAGCACTCTGTGGAAATGAATATGAAATAGATGATTATTAGTGTTGGAAAACTACTTTGAGGCTAACTTGTCAGCTGCAATTATGTGAAATTGTGAAGTTATTGAAAAACATTAATGAACAGCACATTTAACTACATCTTTAGCTATAAAAACCTATAATATGCCTTATGGACTCAAATCGTTATGAATCTGGTTATTAACTGCCCAAACTAACTGATTCTCTAGAATAAATCAATGACTGCAGACTTTCCAATGCTAAATAAGAAAGAAAGGACAAATAATGAGAGTGTGTTTATCACCTTGGCTCACTCTGCCATAAAGCTGTGTGAGCAAACAATACGACATTAAAAACAGCATTTGGTTAGAAAAAGTTGCTCATTACTGGAAAAGTTAAAACGGCTGAACTACTGTGACACTACTGAAACTACTAGTTAGCTGCATTGCTATTTTTATTTAGTTACTCCCCAACAGTTATTGTTATGCTCATCACTGGTCATATACACAAATCAGACCCTGTTTGATCACCATATAATAAATAGCTTGTTTTTGTTTTTTTGGTTTTTTTATGTCTGTGTAAGATTTATATCAGATAATAAGATGTGTACAACATACAGTATGATGATAAAGCATAGGAAAGTTTCCAATGGCTCAACAAAATAAATGAAAGTTTCTAGCAATATTCCTGTTCTAAAATTAATATACTAGTAGTGTTCTTACAAGCCACTGTCATGGAGGAAGCATTAGTTTCATTAGGAATACTGGTTCAATTATGTGTTTTTGGCCTTGGTAGCATTTTTAGCTGCTTTCTCTTTCCCTAAGCCACCAGTCTTATTTGTATGCGGTGCAATTTTCAGTTCCCATTCCCAAGACTGAGCTCGAGTGAAAAATGGCCCGCATTTTCTTGATAGCCCATGTGGATGTGGGGTATAAATGGCTAATGAATTACAGATGAACATTGACGCAAATTAATCTTCCTGATGTCCCTGGGTTATATGGCCACCATTTAAAAGTTTAATCAATACGCTAAAGTTGAAAACATGCAGGCGCTGCAGTTGTTTGGCTGTAATAAACATCAGTGGGGAATGGGGAGGCTCGCATCCAGTGCATGCATCATAATGACAGGTATTTATGTTTAATGGACTAAATATTTTTTATTGTATGTAACAAATGTCAGTTTAACTCTCTAAGTTATGAATTTAGCTTCCCTCGGTTGCTCCCAACAGATGATTGACATTCTCAAAGACACACTCAAGACTTCTTTTTCTCCTTTGCTTTGAGTAGAAACTCCCACATTTTAGCAGATGCAGAGCGAGGTTGCTTGAGTTTTTTTTCCAGAGTAAAGTACAGATGCTAAACTGTTTATTTTATTTCAAAGCTCAGCCGAAGTTTGCAAATGAGCGCATTCCCCCCCGAAGGCAACAAGCCTCTTTCTTAACTGTTGATGCCTCTGACTCTTGACCCATTGTTCAGTGAGACGTCTCTGTGTCTCAGGTTTTTCTCATGTCTGCGCTGATGAAAACCAGCCTCATCTTTTCAGTGCCACACATCTGTATGTGTGTCAGGAGTGGTCAGTAGTTTGTGGTTCATCGCAAGCTTTGGGCTTAAAGCCAGTCCACTTTAGCTGCATATGGCTCCATTTGAACTGCGGCCCAGTACACCATCACAACTTCAGTCTCCCTTTTGATTGAATAAGTGACATTATCCAGGGTACTAATTTAATATCCTCCAACATTCCCTTCTTTCTTTCTTTTCTCCGGACGTTGATTGTCTCTCGCTCCGAGCGGAGGCAGGGGAACGCAGCTGCTCTTTGACAGTGCATGTGGATATTCGTCTCTGCTGGTTGCTCATATTTATTATCTGTGTCTTTGACCTCTAAGTGAATGCAGTAACATGCAGAGCGTTGCCTTCAGGATGTCATTAAAACTGTCTTCTGGCAGGCCAGCAGTAGTTTCTTATTTTGGTTAACAGACATGGCTGTAAAAATCATATGAAGTACAGCTTCAACTTTATAGCAGTTGTCTCCAATAACAACTCTAAAGATCTGTGGACAAAATCAGTGAACTGTGACATTTAATGTCATGAATTATCATTAGCACATTGTGTTTAAAGTATGATCATTCAGACGCTATTTACATGTCAAAAAGACTCTTGAGGCCTTTCTATGTTGGTGTAAGTCTGCAGTGGTGGGGAGCGATTCTTTTAAAAATAATATCTCTCTTATTCAGTGCTATGCTTGGCTTGCAGGCATTTTTACATTGGAAGTAAAATTATTTTTTTCTGTGGAAAAGTTTATTTCAGACAGTTTGCATGCAATCCAAAGGTGCTCCTTGACCTTTTAAAACCACAATATGTAATTTTTCGCTGCTAGAGGTCAAAACAATGGCGTAGCTTGATGATGCCTGGATTTCGCAGAACTTTTTATGGCACAGACGACCGCTTCTGGTCCGCTTCCATTCTGGTCATGCGTAGGCAGAACTGTTTTATCATATTAGATACATTATTTGAGTGTGTTAAAAGTTATGTTATGATGCTACTCTGTGTGTTTGCTCGGCTACTATGAGACACTTGTTGCACACTGCAGTAAGCTAGATTGATATTAGGCATGGTAGACCATGATACTCACGGTAAATCATGAAAACGAGATTCAAACAAAGACTACCTGTGTTGAACTATATAACAGTGATTCGTTTTCTGTCAAATGTATCCTGACCGTTGCTCACCTGTCTAATAAAACACATAATATATTAAAGCATCTTTGATGTTTCCATGGTTTCTACAAAATAAAACCGGAAATTGAGGGTGACATGGGTATGATGTCATTGATAAGCGACGCACGGACACGGTCCATGTCCTGGTTAAAATTGCTTATTTCTCTGAATTTATACATTCTTGAAAACATTAATCTCCATAATCCATCTCCATTTTAAGACCATGTAAGTACACAAGTCAACAAAATATATAAAATTGTTCTAGTGGTTTTTGGATATTTTAATCCAAATTTTTTACATATTGTGCCTTTAATGCAGCATAAGTGTATTTGCACAACAATTGCAATTACCTTGAATGTTTTGACCAAAGATTGTCTTAATAGTTTTGATAGTTTGCTCGGTGAAATTTCTAGTGGCTAGAAATTTCTATTTCACTGGCTGCACCAGTGATTTCCAAGACAGCAAATCTCCCGCTGAAGTACATATCCTGTTATTTTATCAGCTACAAATAATCGGTACAGCTGAATTCCACTGAAGCACTTGGATGCATTATAGTGCAAATTTGACAAGTAATGCATTACCTGAAAAAACATAACCTGATTATGCGTTAGCCCCAACAGCTGTAGGTCAGAGACGGTTGTTGTAAGGCCAGATAATGAGGACTCCATCACAGGATGTTGCTGCAGACTGATAAAGGGACTCGGGCAGATATATTGAAGCTCATATAATAGCACAAGCTCATGGCTGCAGCTGCTCACAGCCATAACTCACCCTCTCGCACCCTCACGGATGTCCGTCCGGCTTCCCTTTAGGTATTATTTCAAGCTTGTAAGATAATAAGGAAAGTTTAATTGCATTGTTAATTGATTTTTTTCCCCACAACATTATTACCCTGATTGATTGCAGGGCTGATGAGAGCATGGGATACAGGGAGAGCAGAGGAAAACGCTCTGAGAAAGAGGGAGCAGAGAATAGATAACCTTGATGTTAAGAGCTACATCCTTCGGATATGTCTTTCCTTGACATATTGATGGCCCTTGAAAAGAGAGAAGCTGATTGTATGCATATCACTTCAGCGGCCAGTTGATGAATTTGTTTTTCCTTTTTTAGAGGAGCTCAACAGATTCAGGATTTTTTTTCCAAGTAGTTTCTAAGTCTTTTAAGTGTAATTTCTTCTCACTAAAAAAGTTTTACAGATAAAGAAATGTATTATTTTTATGGAAGTCATTTCAGTAACTGATTTATCCTTAATGAAGTTGGTTGCCTTAGGGTGCCTCCATTTTAAGACCTTAAAAGTCTTTTTGATTGATTGATTAAAATGAGTTTGTGAGTATTTTGATTGATTCATTAAAATTAATTAAAAAAATAAACTCAAAAATCAGCCTTTCATGTCTTTTAGAGGTTTGTGCACTGAGATATTGGTTTTGCTATGTGTCTGCTTTATCAAGGTTCCTTTAAAAAGTCGTAAAATGTCTTAAATGGCTCAAAAGACTTGATTATATTTTTAAGGTGTCTTAAGTTTAGGCACAGAAAAATAGGAATCGCATGTTAAGGGTTTAACAATTTAGGACCCAAGACCAGTAATGAAAAATGAAGACCAAGAGTCAGGAGTGCAATTAAAGAAAAATTTACTTTAGAGTAGTTTGCAGTTTCATCAGCAGAAGCCAGCTTCAAGTCTCACAAGGAGTTCGTAGGCTGAGCTCCCTGTCTAACGTACATACAATTGTCCCAACAGTTATACTGTTTTCAAGGTCTATCCACGTCATTACTGCAAGGTGGATGATTCTGATTGGCCCAGAGAAAATGAACAGTCATGGGAAATTTCCACACATTGTCAGTAAATCAGATGCATGTCCATAAATCACTTGTTGGTGCTTTCACCCCGGAATTAGGCACGTAGTGACCTTCCAGATCTGGAGCAGGCGCCAGCTTGCCCAAAACAACAAGTCCCCCCCATCTCTTAGGATGCCCATAATCCACCTCCAATACTGATCTGTAACACAGAATACTGCGCACATACACAGACACACAGTCTCTCCAATGTTGGAGTTGATTGAGCTCCAGTTCCAACCAGAAAAAGTTTCCCAAAACATACGGATAACAATTGCTTTCTCTCTGTGAGAGGTACAGACAAGAGTACAGGCAACATTCATCTCGATTCTTTAGTGTTTCAGTAAAAGGAAATATAAAATGAATAAAAATTAATAAAATGAAAGACAAATCCATATTTCATATCTGGAAGCCGTGCTAAGTGAGTAAGCACTGTTACTGCACTCCTGGCATGTTCGGGGTGTGTGATGCCTCTAAAATCCAAACACACGACAGCATGTTCTGCTATCAAGTGTTCTGCTATCATCACACATCCCTAGGCCAGACACTCCGTCACCACTCAGAGACCAAATACAAACTTTAGAAAACAAGAAACAATCAGTGGTTCTCTTGATTAAGCAAAATCATAACTGGAAAGAATCATTAAAAATCATTATGATAATATAGAAGGATAAATATTAATTAAGGCTTTGATTATTAATTTAATTCTGATATATACAGGTATATTGAAGCGGCAGTGGATTTCAAAATCCAACCTTTCACTCATGATCTACTTTTGATGAATTATGACAGTGTTTATTTTATAATGTTTGTATCGTAATATGTTGTACAAACCCGATTCCAAAACATTTGGGACACTGTACAAATTGTGAATAAAAACAAAATGCAATGATGTGGAAGTTTCAAATTTCAATATTTTATTCAGAATACAACATAGATGACATATCAAATGTTTAAACTGAGAAAATGTATCATTTTAAGGGGAAAATAAGTTGATTTTAAATTTCATGGCATCAACACATCTCAAAAAAGTTGTGTGGCATCCCCTCTTCTGTGTGGCATCCCCTCTTCTTTTTATAACAGTCTGCAAATGTCTGGGGACTGAGGAGACAAGCTGCTCAAGTTTAGGAATAGGAATGTTGTCCCATTCTTGTCTAATACAGGCTTCTAGTTGCTCAACTGTCTTAGGTCTTCTTTGTCGCATCTTCCTCTTTATGATGCGCCAAATGTTTTCTATGGGTGAAAGATCTGGACTGCAGGCTGGTCATTTCAGTACCCGGATCCTTCTTCTACACAGCCATGATGTTGTAATTGATGCAGTATGTGGTCTGGCATTGTCATGTTGGAAAATGCAAGGTCTTCCCTGAAAGAGACGACGTCTGGATGGGAGCATATGTTGTTCTAGAACTTGGATATACCTTTCAGCATTGATGGTGCCTTTCCAGATGTGTAAGCTGCCCATGCCACACGCACTCATGCAACCCCATCCCATCAGAGATGCAGGCTTCTAAACTGAGCACTGAGAACAACTTGGGTTGTCCTCGTCTTCTTTAGTCTGGATGACATGGCGTCACAGTTTTCCAAAAAGAACTTCAAATTTCGATTGGTCTGACCACAGAACAGTTTTCCACTTTGCCACAGTCCATTTTAAATGAGCCTTGGTCCAGAGAAAACGCCTGCGCTTCTGGATCATGTTTAGATATGGCTTCTTTTTTGACCTATAGAGTTTTAGCTGGCAACGGCGAATGGCACGGTGGATGTTCACCGACAATGTTTTCTGGAAGTATTCCTGAGCCCATGTTGTGATTTCCATTACAGTAGCATTCCTGTATGTGATGCAGTGCCGTCTAAGGGCCCGAAGATCACGGGCATCCAGTATGGTTTTCCGGCCTTGACCCTTACGCACAGAGATTGTTCCAGATTCTCTGAATCTTTGGATGATATTATGCACTGTAGAAGATGATAACTTCAAACTCTTTGCAGTTTTTCTCTGAGAAACTCCTTTCTGATATTGCTCCAGTATTTTTGGCCGCAGCATTGGGGGAATTGGTGATCCTCTGCCCATCTTGACTTCTGAGAGACACTGCCACTCTGAGAAGCTCTTTTTATACCCAGGCATGTTGCCAATTGACCTAATAAGTTGCAAATTGGTCCTCCAGCTGTTCCTTATATGTACATTTAACTTTTCCGGCCTCTTATTGCTACCTGTCCCAACTTTTTTGGAATGTGTAGCTCTCATGAAATCCAAAATGAGCCAATATTTGGCATGACATTTCAAAATGTCTCACTTTCAACATTTGATATGTTATCTATATTCTATTGTGAATAAAATATAAGTTTATGAGATTTGTAAATTATTGCATTCTTTTTTAATTTGTACAGTGTCTCAACTTTTTTGGAATCGGGTTTGTAGATGAATGTTAGGGTATTTTATCTCCTCATCTCTTTAAGTGAGAAACTGGAAGTAGTAAAGCATATACATTCCAAAATAAGAGTCCCAGTGTATTAACAGTGTCAGCAAATTCCAGAAAAATCAATCAACCTCTAATTAGTATGCATTGAAATATTAGTATAGTATTAGTATATTCAATACATATATTTCAACAAATATTAGGCAAAGGACAGACGTGTTGTCTGTTTATCTTTGTATTGTTCACAACTAGAATATTATGTATTTTTTCTGGCACTGCAAAGGTGCAGGAAACACACTAGAACTAGTTGTAGTGCTAGTAGTAAAACAGGCTTGTACAGTGTGTGAGTTTTATGCATTTTTCACATTGCTCTTCCTGAGAGTTTTTAAATAGCGGTGTGATAAATGTTGGCTATTATGATTTCACCGGAGTTTTGCCAGAGGAAGAAAAGCAAAGACAGCAGATTTCCAGTACGTCAGGCGCTCTCCTCACCGCCTGTGATAGCAGGTCATGGAGAGGCTGTGGAGGACTTGTGTTGTTTGTAATAAGCTGTGAGTGTGTCGGTCCTGTCTCTACTTCTATCTCACATGAAGACAACCTCCTCTCCTCACCAAACATCCATGTATGACAGGACAGGAACAATGCTTTCAACCTTTCCCCTGCCAGAATATGCAGCATGGAAACATTAGCTTCCTGAAAACTTTTAATCTGTCACTGTAATGGCTGTATGTGAGTGTCTGGAATAAATCGGAGGCCAGGCCCTGACAGTGTTTTTTTATTTTATTTATATATATATTAGCTATCAGCTCATCAACCGTCCCCACGGGTTCAAACTAGACTCTACTTTCCACTAACAGGTTATGTAAGAAAGAGCTGCTTCTGCATTTTACCTTTTCTCCTGCCTTTGTCTCTCGCTCCTCTTTTTTTCCTTGTATAATAAGCGGAGTGTCCAGCTGTGGAAGCTGGCTGCTGTGTGCAAAATTTGCAGTGGGCTGCACTATATCACGCATCACCCTCGCTGCCAGTTTACGCTAAACATGCTTCCCTGGCCCTGGCAGGCCTATGTGTGTTTTCCTCTCTCTGCTTCTCTCTGCTTCCCAAAGAGGCTGTTTAAAGAAGTCAGTCTGCAGGGGGACAGGAATGACATCTCCCAGACCTGCTTCTTTTGCTGACCGCTGCTTTAAGCTCTTGAACATGTGAGGAAGCAGTCAGGCTGCAATATTACAACTTCAGTCTTCATCAGACATTGAACTGAGCCACACTTAATTAATCTCGTGCTGTTCTCTACTGCTAGATTGAATGCATCAGACGCTGCTCCAGGTGCTCATTACAGGGTCAATGACAAATAATGCCTGAGATCATAAGAAATCTATATATATAAAAAAAATATATTCATGTTTATACATTTGTTTATACAGTAACATTTTCAACACAAATTTTCATTTAAAAACTCATGTTGTGTAAACATAAACGTTTATTTTCCTTCCACCTTACATACACTTTAAATTTATAAAAATAAGTTTTTAAATAATTTGGGTCAGTTTTCTGGGTACTCAATTATTGTTATTGTATTATTCATATTATGATCAACATTTTTTAAAATAAATTAATAAAATGTGTATAAAATAATAATAATAATAACTCTTTCCCTGGCATTGATGGAAATTTAAGGCTTTCCATGTTTTCACAGTTATACTGCAGGGGGCGCTGTTACATATCTTCTGAAAGAATACTGAATCTCCTGATCAAAACACAGGAGAAAAAGCAGAAACAAGCGATAGCATATATAAGCAGATGCATATGAAAACATAACATGATCATCAACATCAATTCAATTCACATTTATTTGTATAGTGCTTTTCACAATACATATAATTTCAAAGCAGCTTTACAGAAAATACATGCATCTACATTACAATTTAGAGTGATCTGTTATCAGGGGTGAAGGTTTCCAAGTTATAAATTTCAGAAATGTACATATATAAATCACAAAGTTGGAGTCTTCTTGAGTCATTTCTTCACAGGTGTTGGGTCATCTGAAGTCTTCATAAGAGGCTGGATCCAAACAGGAGCTGACGTATTCTCTAGATATCTCCGTCGATTAAAAAAAAGAAGATAAAACTGGGAGAGTGAGTCTGAGCCCCAAACATATCAGGAAGGCTATTCCAGAGTTTAGGAGCCAAATGCGAAAATGCCTTTAGTGGATATTCTAGGTACAACCAAAAGTCCAGAGTTTTGATCTTGAAGGGTACATAACACACACAGAGTTTCTGCCAGTCTCATGTTAATCTTGAGTACCTATAGGGTAGTATTGAATCCATCATATCTCCAAAGAGTCTTTAGTTTTATCATATTTATAAAAGACAGATACACTGTATCGATTCTTTCCGAAAACAGCCGAGCTTGTGCATGCAGTGGGTGGAGCTAAAGAGACACGAGCACATACACAAAATACATCATGGCATTATCCCTGGATAACTTTCGATTCACTATATGTTTGTGTTGTTTACATTATATGCACTTACGCGCCGATTGCAAACAAAACACGGACATTTGATGCAGTTTCACTCACCGCCTGCAGTTTCGACTCATGACTGGGAACAAACAAACACACTTGCAGAACTCCATCGCTGCTCCGGAAAAACAAGCTGCATCCACTGTTCCCTTAACTCTGGATTCTTTGGGAAGCTGAACAAGGTTATCTTTCCCTCACAACCAGAAACACACTTCTTTAGTGACAATGTTGATTTTGTGGTCTAAAAACAAAATGACAGCACTGCCAGTGTCTCCCGTAAACGAACGAAGCTCGTTGATGGACACGCTCTTGCTCTCACTTTGGTTGATGTGTGCACGCGCTCATCCAGGAAAAGTGCCCATTCAAGCAGTTCCGCCCTTTATGACGTCATACAGGGCCGTACTCGAAAAAAAAAAAAAAAAACTTTCCGAAATGTATTTCAACTCTCAACTCGTTGTTTGAAATTCTGGCCATGTTTATCATGAGAATCAAACTCTTTAACAGTGTAAGTCAGTCAGAATGCATGAAATGTCATTAGACCTTGGTTGTTTTATGGTTGATTTCTTGTCACATGATGACATATTTGTCCTGCATGTTGTCTGCATTGAGTTTTGTTGTTGTTCTTTTCTCTTTTTTTTTTGTCAGGTTATAAGACTTTTCGATATTAATTGTGATCTCTTTCACTGTCACTGAAGGGCTGCTGCAGCATTCTTATACTAGTCTTATATCCCGGTGAGGTGAAGTGTATGAGAATCTCCTCTCAAATCAGCGCTTTGATAGTCAGAATGAGCATACAGGGATCCAACGGCGGTACCTCGATCCCCAGGGCAACTGCAGCAGCTGGAGTGCAAAAACCCTGTCACCCCCTCAGAACAAGTACTTGCACTGGCAGAGCTGTCCGCTGCCCCCCCCAATCCCCCCCACACCCGTCCGCAGAGCGAGGGGAGGGTGCTGACACTGGCGTAGACGTCTGATCTGATGCGAACAGACATCTCCTCACACTTCACAGTTTGGATCACCTCAACTCACGAGGATGGCAGGGAAAATGAGCGTCGCTCGGCTACAAAAGTCCAAATTTAGATTGACTGAGTTTGTCTCCGGGCCTGCGGGCTGACACGAGCAGGCCCGCCACTAACTCGTTGCGGAAGGAGAGTGCGGGACTGGAGTGACACGTCGGAGAAGGCTGGTTGCCGATCTCTCGTAGTGGGGGAAGGGGAGGAGAGGAAGAGGAAGAGGGGAGGAGCGGCTACTTTGAAGAGACGGGAGAAGGAAAGTGTCAAATTTGGTTAGGATCCAGACTGGTGTTGGAATATGCTTGGCACTAATATGGCACCAGTATCTCTGTCCTCATCTCTGTTCACTGTCAGTACGTGCGATTCCGGGGCCCGTCTCTCTCCGGCTCTGACAGTGTCTTTTCGGATTATGTTAGTGGTTCGCTCGGAGCGCTGCCGCAGCTCGCCCATCACTCAGGCGCTTTGTTTGAAGCCTGCCCTTTTTTGTCATTAATGCACTTGATGTCTATTTAAAAACGGCAGCGAGCACAGTATCTGTTTTCCTGTCAGGAGATCATTGACAGCATTAATGCCACTTGTCCTTGCCTCATTTACTAAACCGCTGACACCTAGCTGCAGTCTGCCACATCCATCAAGCGGCTCTATTTCTCTTTCTCTTGCTGGCATGTCAGAACGATCCTGTCTTTAACACACTCAGACTGGGCTGTCTCGACACATCACCTATAGGCCTCACAGTCAACTAGCATTTTCAGCAAAGCAAAAGGAAGATGTAAACAATACAAACGCTGCGTTCTTGTTCCTAACACTGGCATATGTTTTGCCAGGACATGTATTGTTGATGTATGAGTTAAGTGAATGGACACTCACACGCTCTGAGTTATGAACAGCCTCAATGCTTAGAAAGAGTATATGGTATATATTAAAAGTATGTGGTATAGCCAAATGCTTGATTATGAGTTTTATTTTGTTTAAGCACCATAGCAACACCCTAGCAACCATTTAGCTTACTCTAGCAAATGCCCTACTCGAGCAATGCCCTAGTAATCACCCAGAATACTATAGCACCAACTATCTAGCAACATACTAGTAAATACTCAG
Source organism: Paracanthobrama guichenoti (assembly GCA_018749465.1). Lineage (NCBI taxonomy): Eukaryota > Metazoa > Chordata > Actinopteri > Cypriniformes > Gobionidae > Paracanthobrama > Paracanthobrama guichenoti. Next base: position 31,480,706 of record CM031955.1, read on the forward strand.
AACACCTTAGCAACTGTTTTGCAAATCATAGGGACCACCTAGACACCCTTAGTAACGTCATAGCAACACACTAGCAACCACACAGAACACCCTAGCAACTACTTATAGCAAGGCCCCTAACAACATTTTAGGGACCACTCAGACATTTCTAGCAACTGCCTATCAAAGCCCTAGCAACATCTTAGGGACCATCCAGACATCACTAGCAATGCCCTAGCAACCAGCCATAAATCATTAGCATTGTCCTAGAGTTGTTAGGGTAAGGATTTATAGTTGGTTACTAGGGATGTCTCAAACACTGTAGCGACAAGTTTGGCACGGTCATGCATCACTCAGTTGTGCCATTTTAGTTATCTGTCATTATTTTTAATGTATGCAGGGGGGAATATTAAAGAATCTTGTAGGCCAGTATTTGATAATAAAAACAAAAAAAACAATGGTGCATGAATATAGTAATTTATTTATTACCATTCTATATATCCAAGTGCCATTTTCTTCTGATACATCATCAGTGCCACCAGTGTAGCATTTACTGCTGCAGTACTGTTTTGTGTGTGTGTGTGTGTGTGTGTGTGTGTGTGTGTGTGTGTGTGTTTAATGAATGAATGGACTTCTAAAGGATCTACAGTAGTGAGTGGCAGGTTCTCACAGTGGATCATATTAAAAATAGTCAACTGTGTTAAACATCTGCGTCCTTGCCTTGTAGGAGTGTTAATGCTCCTCCAAGGGCCTGTCACAGTGTCTCTCTCACACACCTTCAGAGTGTCTGGACAATGAATGATGGACAATGAATTAAGTAAATGGCCATGTTATCAAACACTGGATCAGTACATTGAGCTCACTGTTGATCATCATCCTTACAGTTTCATCTCTCTCTCTCTCTCTCTCTCTCTCTCTCTCTCTCTCTCTCTCTCTCTCTCTCTCTCTCTTTCTCTCTCTCTCTGAAGAAAGCGATCTCTTGGCTTGTTATTGTCTAGACAATGCCCTCAGGCTAAATGTTGTCTCTCTAGTGTTCTCAGACTTTAGACGGATGCACTGTCTCCCTCGACACACCTTTCATGCCAGGAATTTGAGTGAGAAATGACGGATTCTGGAGACAGATTCTGAGTTTTATATTTGCAGTAGTGTGTACTTTACTGACAAACCGCTTTCTGATGGATTTCTCATGCTTTTCATAAGTATTGATTTGTGTCTAAATCATAAAATCACTATTGCTGATCTGCTGGTATTATGATGACTTGAAATACAAATATTCACTGCACTCTTCAGCCATCCATCTATCTATCTGTCTATCTATCTGTCTGTCTTTCTGTCTGTCAACAGACAGATGTATGTCAATTTGACCAAACAGACAGGGAAAAAAGATAAATAAAAATATTGCAATAAAATAAAACTAGCAGACATGTATTGATGACCAAGAATGTGAATCTTATCATGTGAAAATTCACACCATTTATTCATGTTTATTCCAGACATGCATCAAGACCCGGGTATACTTAATTTTCCGAGTTCCACTCTATCCCACACACATTCTTGTCCGCACAGCTTTCAAAGTATACTCAATCGCGGATGGACGCGTTCGACACATGCACAGTACAACTGCGTTTTTGTACTGTACCAGACGTCAGAGGGCAGCACTGAGTCGTGTCATTTACAGGGCATTCGTTCGGAAGGATAGAATAAGAAAAGTAGTGTGTCTGTTAGTTTAGAACAAAGCAAAAAATGATGGAGAAAGATTTGCTGCTTTGTTTACTGTTCTGTATCGCTCTTTCTTAGACTGCTGCACAGTACATCACAACTGTGCATACTGCCACATAGTGGACTTTTCTGTGTCAACATTCACCTTGCGCATGCGTCACGCGGACAACCAAAGTATACTTTAGGCTTAATTAAACATTTATCATGGACGAGTTATGTAAAACAAGTTATTTCTTACTTATGAAGTAGATTTTTTTCAGTTCTCATACAGTTAGAAGGGGTAAATAACCTGAGAGTTGTGTATTTTTGTGCTAATCTAAATCTCTCAGAGTCCAAACAGGACATGAGGACAGCATCTCATAGATACACCGCAGAGTTGTTTTGACATTGCCGATGTTGTTAAATGTCATTTTGACATGCTCTTCTCTCTCACTTTCAGGGGTTTTCACCAAGTGCCGTTATGTCTACTACGGCAAGCACTCAGAGGGCAATCGATTCATCCGCAATGACCAGCTTTGAGTGACAGACGGGTCAGTGGATAGACATGCGAGGGGGCTTTACAAAGATATCCTGCGCATATTATTATAAATATACATGTTGCCACACACATTTTAAGCAGCCAAACACAGCCCTCTAGTGCCGTCTGCTGAGTGTGCCTTCCCTGCCACCTCCCATCGCTCTCGCTCCGTCTGAGCAGTGCCATCCAGATTGACATGATTGCCTTTAAGCAGCCCCGCTATGCCGCGGTGACAGACACACACGCGGCTGAGTGCTCGTCCTGACAGCCGCGGCTCCATGATGGATTGCCTGGTCCAACTGCTGCTCTCCCCAGGTCAAAGGTCCCACCTGAGGCTTCAGGCTGCCCACACGGAAGCCCAGGATGAGCTCCTCTCAAAGTCAAAGCTAAAGTTAAAGAGAAACATCGGGGGGAAAGTGTCGCTTTTGTTGAAGTTTTACACTTTTTCCGTCATTAAAAGTAAAGCTTATTACATGGTTTTGTGACCATGTCATTTTCCGTACATTACTGTAGGCGTAATGTCAGTTTGAGTCATTGGAGGCTTTTGTTCCCCCAAATAAGTACAAAAATAAAAAAGGCTAATGAATTTAAAGATAAACACATTCAATTTTGTTTCAATTTATTAGCCTTTTTACGCTTTTAAAAATAAAAGGCATGATCATCATTAAATGGCACGAGGGATTAATAGCATCTTTTATTTTTATATATATATATATATATATATATATATATATATATATATATATATATATATATATATATATATATATACATACATACAGAGAAACAGGTTTTTTTTTTATTATTATTAATCTATGATCCAAAGCTTTATTGAATGTTTTCAGCATGAGTCCTATCAGAAATCCGGCTGAGCGGCCCTCCCAGACTCTTGACTCTGTGGCATGTGTATGTTTGCGTGTTTGTGAGATGCATGTGCGTGTCGTGTGTGAAGTTTGTGTGTTGCGGGGGCAGTTGTTGCCGGAGCCTGGAGGAGCTGTGAAAGAGAGAGGTAATGAGCTTTGCTTTATTTCATTCTTTCTCTGGAGGGAGAGAGCAAAGAAAGACAGCAGCTCTGGCAGTGAAAATGGAGGAGGTGGATGTTTGTATGTGTGAGGGGGGAGTCAACAACTTTCTCCAGTCTTTTTGATTGTTTCCTCATGCAGTTTTTGGACTTACTCACATTATTTTAATGATTTCTTTTTCTTTTCTTTGTATTAAAAAAACAAACAAAAATCAATTAAAAAAAAATCCATAATGGCCTTTGCTGTGTTTTGGCAACAGATTTTACTGGCAGTGGGCAAAAGTTGGGCAAATATTTACTCCATTAGGTGCAGTGAGGATGATAAATGTTTTATGTCCGTTCAATTTATTTTGCTGCCTGTTGTCACCCTTTTTCTTTCTTTCTTTTTTTCTTTCTTTCTTTCTTTCTTAAATGACATTCCACTTTTAAAGCTCAGTTCTTGCACTGAAGTTTGTGTACAGGAAGACTTGCCAAAGATCCTCTGCAAACAAAATAACAGGTTTATATTTTAAGTGTATACAGTGGACATGCAAAAGATTAGCTGTAACTTGTTTTAAAGATGACTTAAGATGAATAATATTGATGCAAGATTTACAGTAGATCCTCTTTATATGTCAATCAATGTCCTTCCGTATGATGTTATACTCTAAAAGTTTTTTCATATTGATTTAACAGACTATGTAGTATTTGTACTTTTCAAAAAATATTTTGCTCACTGCAAGACTATTTAAGTGAACTGCAAATAAGCTAAAGGTAATTAAAATAGTGAAAAAAATAAAATAAATGTACACTACGCATATATGTGTGTGTGTGTATGTGCTCTGGAAATATTGTATGTAATATAGTTTGATGGATAAGGAATCTTTTGATTAAAGATTCCTGTGATATCCACTGCTAAGCAATAAATAAAATTATCTGGAAAAAAAATCTAGTGTTCTTTCATTTATTATATATTATAATACTATATACTTAATATTATTAGTAGTAAATGGCTGAACCTTATTATTGTTTTGTTTCTTGTAAGCATTCATTATTAATGGCATAATTTTGCCTGGCACCATCTTGTCTAATTGCCGTGTGTTAAACGGCCTCCCAAGTATGCCATCCAAATTAGCCCAGCAAATGAGAGACGTGGTTTTGGATGTGAAAGAAAGCATGTGTACCCGGAGCGGCGCTCTGCAATGTGAAGCACACAGGGAAAGGTCAAAGATAGCCCAGTGAAATGATTTCATGTGCACCGGCTGTGTGGGTTTGACTGTGGGTCAGCAGGTTGTGTGCCTCATGCACGTCGGTCCAAGTGTGTGCGTTCTGAGTCTGAGAGGGACACGATGCAATGGGGATATTGTCATAAATGTGTGTGAGGGTTGTGTGTGTGTATACAGTACATTTGTGTCTTCGGCCCTATGAGACTATGCTTGTGCGTCGCTCCTGTCGTACTGCTGGAGAGCATGGTCACTAGTGCGGGCGTTTCTAAATGACAAGGTTTATTTGTCGGTGTTGTGATATGTTTTGAGAAAAGTGGCACTGACAGCTGGTGGAGGCAGCAAGAAGGAGCCACAACAAGTCTCCCACCACCACCACCACATAAAATGTCATCTCTTCCCCGGCTGGCTCACCCAACCATCCCCATGAAAAGAACAGACATTTAAAACTTTGTGACATGTGTCAGAGACGCTGCCATTGAGCCACTGCCGCTGATGTAGCCAGAATTGACAGCACCCGAGCCGCTGGAGCTGGCTTGGGGACATACCGAGTTTGGTGAGTGTCAGTTCCCATCCTCGTCAGGGCCTCATCTCAAGCAGCTCCGCAAATATAAACAGCATTAGAAGGCGGACGGAAGTGCAGCGGGAAGACATATGCTGACACACACACACACGTGTTCGAGAGAGAGAGATAGTGTGCGCTCGGGAGAGGCGCGTGGTAGGGACTAATTAAGGTGTGAGAAGTCGAGAGCAACCTGTGGGCTCTGACCTGGGACTCCCTTCACGCAGGGCTTCAGGAAACGCTCCTCGGTAGGAGAACGCAGGGATACGGGCCCGATGGAATGGGTGGGACCTAAATCAACACGAACTGAATGAAAAATCATCTCCGTTTCACATTTTTGTTGTTGTTCATAGTAATAACACAGTAATAACATAGTAATAAGTACGTTTAGATTCTAGCTGTATCTTGTTTTAAGGAATACAGTAAACCAGTTTTCATCAATGCCATAAGATATGGGACATCACTATCTGTTTGTCAACCAATGATAGATAGGAGGAGTGTTCTGGAAAGCTGTTTGAAAACGATCATTCTCTGATATTAATGGCTTGGAAATGACATTTCACAGCTATCACAATAGTAAGGGAAAAAGAGGCAAAGACTGGGCAGCATGCAAAGTCTGTGTTGTATAAAAAAGCCCAGAGCTGTATCAGAGCAGCACACACTATCCAACAGTCAGCACGGATGCCCGTCAAAGCTGCGGCGGGAAATCATCTGTAGTCATCAGTTATTAGGCTACTCTCTCTGAATGACTGACGTCGGCGAATGCAAATGAGAATGCGTGCAGCGCGCATAGTATCGGTGATTGACAGCTGTGTGCTGATAGCGTATGCTAACTGAATGAGTGAGAGGTGAGACGGGGAGCAGATCGCTCTCCAAAAGCTCACGGCTCCATCTTTTACGACAGACACAAGGAGATATTAGCCCGGGCAGGCGGGGAGAGAAAGAGCTTTATTTCCGGCGTGGTTTCAGATGAGTAGCATTTGTCATGGAAAGGGAAGATGGTGTAATTAGCTTGTCAGTCTGCTTTAGGCTGAGCTTGCGAGCGCCGGTAAGAAAGATGGACGAACTGCCACGCGAGTTGACAGGCAGTCGATAATGTGGCAATTAATGTCATAAATAATTCCTCTACCAATTATATTCGAATGGACCCTGCGCTTTAAAAAGAGAATGGTGTTCCCTTATCATTTCCTCTATCAGCAAGCATCGCCATCATTTCCAACATAATTATTTCTCTTTAAACATCTCAAGAGAGGATGACCTGTACTTCCAAGTGTAGAAAAAATACTGATTCTTCTCTTTTTTTATTATTAAATACTGAACACACTATTAGAATTGTGTGTGTTTTGTAAATGTCATGGTCAAGTCCTAGACAAGATTACACGCTAATGTAATTTCAAAATATGGAGGGCATTAGATAAATCAATTTGGCTTATGTTAAAGGTTGCCAAAGCCTTACTAACATGCAGCATATTGATCCAGCACCACCTTCTACTGTGGGAAAATGCTGGTCCACCTGATCTCTGAAGTCAAAGCAAATGTTTCCCAGAATACATAAATTACTGCAAAAAACTACATATGCCAACATCCCCTAAAAGGCGATGCTATTCAAATATTTACATCTCTCACGCCATCACAATCGGTCATGTTTCCAGATGACAGGCTATTTAATATTTGTCTATATTTTGTCTAAATGACAGATATACTGTATGCCTGATTAACATTGGAATTCATGGAAGTCCATCAGCACTATTACTGTCCCAGTGAACACATAATAAATGGTTATGGCTTCCACTTTCTCACTGTATCAGTGGCTTTGTGATTATTAATTGTCTGTCTGAGGCGAATCAAATGGCGGTGGGGCTGTTGTAAATGGCTTCCCATCCGTTGTTGTTAAACCACTCTAGAAATGGATGACCAAATAAAAGGAGCTCAAGTCATGCAAAGCGTCAGTAATGTTGTGTAAAACCCTGTTAAATACGTCAGATGGATCTTTGGTCTAGGAAAGATGGCCGCAACTGTAATATATAGCCCGGGCCGTGATGGCTCAAGGTCACATCAGCCACCTCTACATAATGCATGAACCCCCTCCTTCCTCAGTCAGTGTCCAATCACTCAGGCCCAACCTTGGGATGAAAATTTTACTAAGTAAATCAGTGAACATGCTGGCATTTCTATTAACCTCCAATGTGCAACCGACAGCAAGATGAATAATGCTAAATAATAACATGTGGCTGTAAATCAGCTTTACAGCTTGAAGGTGAGCTAAAACTGCACTGTATATACTACGTGCCGTTGGCCGTTATTTGCTGTGCTCTAAAGCTAAAGGCCTTGCTCGGGTACAGCGAATGATGGCACTAAGCTAGTCACATCCTAAATGAAGCTGCTCTTGGTTCATATGTAAAAGAGCTGCCGTGGTGAATTTTGACATGAGCTCTGTTTCAGCTGTTGTGTTTTCACTGGTTAATAGTGTTATGAGCTTGAGTCATTTCTTCATTTGTACCATTCTGTTTCTGATGATAATTCAGGTAGCGATTGGCTGTCCTCCACTCCTAATCCAGATATAAGCCCCAAACACTCAGCCTCAGCCTAAATTTCATATCGTCATTTATCTTGAGCGTCGTACCAGTCTAAGATTGTGATCGGATTGTGCTGTTTATACACTTGATTGACTATGACTTGGATTCTGATTTTAATTGTGCACTGTTTTCCATTAGTTTTTATATATATATATCTTTTGTAAATGTAATTTTATATAGTTTTGTCAACTTAAGGGATGTGGGGGGTGAGGCGCTGTCTTTCACGCTGTTTTTGATTTAGGGAGGTAGGGAAGTTCAGTTATATTCTATTTTCTTTACTTTCAGGTAATTCACAAGCGGTTGTTATTTTTTGCCTTGTCCGCCCCTGAAGTTAACTTTTCCCCCGCCATTGGTGGAATTTTTCAGTTATATGGTAGGAGCGCTATTATACATCATCTGAACGAGTAGAGAATCTCCGGGTTAAAACGGGGCAGAAGCGATAAAAGCATTGCTTATGCACATTGTGGTTTTCTTTTAAGCAATTTTCTCAGCTTTTTGTTTAAGATGTTGCTCTTTTATGAAACTTACCCACATTCAAGTGTTGTTAAAAAAAAATCTATGAAGCTAGAATGAAACGGGGAGCAGAGGCTCTGTTCTTTCTTTTGATTCATTCTACGGGGCTGTTGAATGCTTGAATCTGATTGGTTTATGAAAGTTCTAAGGTCTGCAATTATTTTTAGGGAAACGCACAGCTAAAGTAGTTCCAGGCAGGTTTTTACTGCATTATAGTTCCAGATCACTTACTGTAGTTATTTCAAAGGTCTACAACAGCAAAAGAACCAAAACCCATAACGACACTGATAAATTTGACCAATCAATTAAATATAGTAAACAACAGGATAAATCTGAAAAATTATTTCCATGTTTTTGTGTGAAAGTCACGTTTTATTATGTACAGAATGCACATACTCTCTTTATCCCGCTGTCTCTCTGACTCAAACGCACACACATACAGTACGGACACACACTGACGATTTTATCGGTAAAATAGTTTAGCAACTTAAAAGCTACATAACATTTCTCACTAGCAAGGTAATAACGGCGCTGTTCTTGGAGCAGATAAACATACAGTTTCTCTATTAGTAGAGACGCTGCTGCCGAACACTGTTGAGAGACGTGCAGATTCTCTCTCTGTCCTTCTCTCTCTCTGATAACTGCATTAGTCTATCAGTGGCTGAAGCCCCCGTTACTAGCTCTAAAATGACGTTTTGGAATTTGCAACAGAGATGCGTAAGAAATTATTCCTACATATAAGAGCGTTTAAATGACAAACACCTGACAAATGCCTTTAAATACATAATCTGAACAATGTTTTGACTCCGTTCTATTGAATTATTGAAAAATAGTGCACACCGAGGTGTAACAGCCACCTTAGGTGTGCATTATATTTCTAATAATTCAACAGCCCGTCATCAATTATTCCTTACATATTGCATGTTCAAAATATTCTGGGGGCTATGACATTTTTGTGAAAATTATAAAAATGCTGGTAGTGGCTGGAAACTTTAAAATAATAATAATAATAATAATAATAATAATAATAATAATAATAATAATAAATAAAAAAATAAAAAAACACTGGTGAGAAAAGTGTTAAAAAAATAAACTTATTATGTATCTCTCTGGTATTTAGACTCTGTTACGGCTGACCCCTAGAGGTAACAATAGCTAAAGGTTTGATTCACCAGTTGATAATACCAGTTCATATCATTTATATTTTCAATGATGGGCCAAATCTATATTGTACTTTGTAACCTTTGTCTTAATTCCTCAGGCCTATTGGTTTACCCTTTGTTGAAGCCTCACTTTTTTATGCCTAAAGCTGTTATTTTATATGCTTGACTTGAAAATCAAAGCGTCCATAAGACGGTGGTGGAAATATTGGCATTTTCTTACATTTTCAAAGCAGGACTAGGAGGGAAGATTACTCAAAACCAGTGAGCGTGCAAGATTTGCCCTATCCACCAGATTTTCACACAGTCTAGATTTTTGTGTGCGTGTGTAATGTTCATGAAATTATCTACTCCAAAAAATGTCATTAACATTGTGGATTATATAATATAAAATGAAAAATCTGTTGAGAGTGAAACATATACATACTATTTGTCGTTTGGTACTGGCATGCTTATTGGCCAGCTGGTGAATGACAATGGTAAATCATAATCTTGGAGAAATGAGGGTAACCTTTAGGATGAAGTGTTTTAGTTTTTCATATATATATATATATATATATATATATATATATATATATATTTTTTTTTTTTTTTTTTTTTGTCTAAAAGACTTTAATACATTTTATATCATTTTATTATTTCTATATTGTTTTATATAATATCTTTTGTTATCTTATGTTCTACAAAGAAAAGAAAAAAAGAACAAGAGCAAGCACAAAAGCAGCTAATAGTGTAGAAAAAAATAAAGATACGAGGCATTTTCACTTGTAAAGACATATGGACATCGAGACAGCTCAAAGTCACCCATCTGTCAACACTGTAAAGGTGAACTGCCTTTAATTTTATGGTAGAGTAATTTTGATGTTCACAATACAGACTTTAATTTATTTTTCTTTACTCATGTTTAACTACTTATGACATATTTCCTCTCATTTATCTTCATGCATGCACTGACAATTAATATTGTTGTAAATATCACACGTTACAGGGTGAAGCTGCAGAGAGAAATCAAGATAATGGATTTCTATCCATGCTGAAGTGTGTGTGTTTGTGTTTTCTCAATAACATATTATTAATGACACGGCGCTGGTAGGGAGCGAATTGGAAGCACACACACGGCTTACACATTTTCTCTTCAGATTGTGTTTTGTGTTCAGGAAAGCTTGCTCTACAAGACAATTACATTACTCCCTGTGGATTTGTTTTCTCTCTGCTGTTTCACATGTAGACAGGCAGACTAATGCATGTGGAGAAAGAGCTTGATTGACCATTGCCAACAAACATTTGTTGAGAGGAGAGGTGATTTTTGATGTCATGTTAAATTAGTCATGATTTTCCTCCTAGTCTTCATGCTGAGAGAAATCTTGTAATATTAGCAAATGATAGGCCAGGCGTGTATAAATAACGGCATGTCTTTATTTATACCCATCATCATCATTAATTTGTTCTGAGCATAATAACTTCTGAGAGTAATTTCATGTGAAAACTCAAGCGTGTAGATGTGTGGTCATGACCAGTAACATGTTGTTTTATTAGTTCCATTGACAGGTAAATCCCAAATAATGCCATTTTCATCTCATATTGATTAAATATTAAAACGTGAAAATATCGACAACAAAGGAATCTCTTTTGTTTGTTTGTCTAGCCTTCCAATTTTTAATTGTCATATTTATAAAGGCCCCTAAAGGGACATATCCCAAATGCGAACAGAAAATGCCACTTTTGCTTTTTCATCTCAAATTGATTAAACGTGAAAACTTTTCTTGAAAATAATGACAACAAACAAAGGGTTCTCTCTTTTGTTTGTTTGTCTAGCCTTCCAATTTTTAATTGTCATATTTATAAATTTCTTCGGAGCCCCTAAAGGGTTTTGTTAGTGACGGAAAAAGGTTTTTGTTAATGAACTTAAAGTTTCTCAGAGGAACACAAAGGTTTTGATGAACGCAAAGTTTCTTGAGGAGAAAGGTTTTGTTAGTTCCAGCAGAGAAAACTTTCTTGAGGGCTCAAAGGTTTTGTTAGTGAACACAAAGTTTCTTGAGGGAACGCAAAGGTTTTGTTAGTGAAGCGCAAAGTTTCTCAGGAGGAACGTAAAGGTTTTGTTAGTGAGCATAAAGTTTCTTGAGGGAACACAAAGGTTTTGTTAGTGAACGCAAAGTTTCTTGAGGGAACACAAAGGTTTTGTTAGTGAACGCAAAGTTTCTTGAGGGAACGCAAAGGTTTTGTTAGTGAACGCAAAGTTTCTCAGGGGAACGTAAAGGTTTTGTTAGTGAACGCAAAGTTTCTTGAGGAACACAAAGGTTTTGTTAGTGAACGCAAAGTTTCTTGAGGGAACACAAAGGTTTTGTTAGTGAACATAAAGTTTCTTGAGGGAACACAAAGGTTTTGTTAGTGAAGCATAAAGTTTCTCAGGGAACACAAAGGTTTTGTTAGTGAGTGAACGCAAAGTTTCTCAGGGAACGCAAAGGTTTTGTTAGTGAACATAAAGTTTCTTGAGGAACGCAAAGGTTTTGTTAGTGAACGCAAAGTTTCTTGAGGGAACACAAAGGTTTTGTTAGTGAACGCAAAGTTTCTTGAGGGAACACAAAGGTTTTGTTAGTGAACGCAAAGTTTCTCAGGGGAACGCAAAGGTTTTGTTAGTGAACGCAAAGTTTCTCAGGGGAACGCAAAGGTTTTGTTAGTGAACGCAAAGTTTCTGAGGGAACGCAAAGGTTTTGTTAGTGAACGCAAAGTTTCTTGAGGGAACACAAAGGTTTTGTTAGTGAACGCAAAGTTTCTTGAGGTTTTGTTAGTGAACGCAAAGTTTCTTGAACGCAAAGGTTTTGTTAGTGAGCGCAAAGTTTCTTGAGGGAACACAAAGGTTTTGTTAGTGAACGCAAAGTTTCTGAGGGAACGCAGGTTTTGTTTTGTTAGTGAAGGTTTTGTTAGTGAACGCAAAGTTTCTTGAGGAACACAAAGGTTTTGTTAGTGAGCGCAAAGTTTCTTGAGGGAACACAAAGGTTTTGTTAGTGAACGCAAAGTTTCTCAGGGAACGCAAAGGTTTTGTTAGTGAACGCAAAGTTTTTCTCAGGGTTTCTTGAGGAACGCAAAGGTTTTGTTAGTGAACGCAAAGTTTCTTGAGGGAACGCAAAGGTTTTGTTAGTGAACGCAAAGTTTCTCAGGGAACGCAAAGGTTTTGTTAGTGAACGCAAAGTTTCTGAGGGAACAGCAAAGGTTTTGTTAGTGAACGCAAAGTTTCTTGAGGGAACGCAAAGGTTTTGTTAGTGAACGCAAAGTTTCTTGAGGGAACGCAAAGGTTTTGTTAGTGAACGCAAAGTTTCTTGAGGAACACAAAGGTTTTGTTAGTGAGAACAAAGTTTCTTGAGGGAACACAAAGGTTTTGTTAGTGAACGCAAAGTTTCTTGAGGGAACGCAAAGGTTTTGTTAGTGAACGCAAAGTTTCTCAGGGGAACACAAAGGTTTTGTTAGTGAACGCAAAGTTTCTTGAGGGAACACAAAGGTTTTGTTAGTGAACGCAAAGTTTCTTGAGGGAACACAAAGGTTTTGTTAGTGAACATAAAGTTTCTTGAGGGAACGCAAAGGTTTTGTTAGTGAATAAAGATTCTTGAGGGAACGCAAAGGTTTTGTTAGTGAACGCAAAGTTTCTCAGGGAACGCAAAGGTTTTGTTAGTGAACGCAAAGTTTCTTGAGGGAACACAAAGGTTTTGTTAGTGAGCATAAAGTTTCTTGAGGGAACGCAAAGGTTTTGTTAGTGAACGCAAAGTTTCTTGAGGAACGCAAAGGTTTTGTTAGTGAACGCAAAGTTTCTCAGGGAACGCAAAGGTTTTGTTAGTGAGCATAAAAGTTTGTTAGTGAGGGAACTCAAAGGTTTTGTTAGTGAACGCAAAGTTTCTTGAGGAACACAAAGGTTTTGTTAGTGAACGCAAAGTTTCTTGAGGGAACACAAAGGTTTTGTTAGTGAACGCAAAGTTTCTCAGGGGAACGCAAAGGTTTTGTTAGTGAACGCAAAGTTTCTTGAGGGAACGCAAAGGTTTTGTTAGTGAACGCAAAGTTTCTGGGAACGCAAAGGTTTTGTTAGTGAACGCAAAGTTTCTTGAGGGAACACAAAGGTTTTGTTAGTGAACGCAAAGTTTCTTGAGGGGAACACAAAGGTTTTGTTAGTGAAGCGCAAAGTTTCTCAGGGGAACGCAAAGGTTTTGTTAGTGAACGCAAAGTTTCTCAGGGGAACACAAAGGTTTTGTTAGTGAACGCAAAGATTCTTGAGGGAACTCAAAGGTTTTGTTAGTGAACGCAAAGTTTCTTGAGGGAACACAAAGGTTTTGTTAGTGAACGCAAAGTTTCTTGAGGGAACACAAAGGTTTTGTTAGTGAACGCAAAGATTCTTGAGGGAACACAAAGGTTTTGTTAGTGAACGCAAAGTTTCTGAGGGAACGCAAAGGTTTTGTTAGTGAACGCAAAAGTTTCTCAGGGAACGCAAAGGTTTTGTTAGTGAACATAAAGTGAGGGAACGCAAAGGTTTTGTTAGTGAACGCAAAGTTTCTTGAGGGAACGCAAAGGTTTTGTTAGTGAACGCAAAGTTTCTCAGGGGAACGCAAAGGTTTTGTTAGTGAACGCAAAGTTTCTTGAGGGAACACAAAGGTTTTGTTAGTGAACGCAAAGTTTCTCAGGGGAACGCAAAGGTTTTGTTAGTGAACGCAAAGTTTCTCTGGGGAACGCAAAGGTTTTGTTAGTGAACGCAAAGTTTCTCAGGGGAACGCAAAGGTTTTGTTAGTGAACGCAAAGTTTCTCAGGGGAACGCAAAGGTTTTGTTAGTGAACGCAAAGATTCTTGAGGGAACACAAAGGTTTTGTTAGTGAACGCAAAGTTTCTTGAGGGAACGCAAAGGTTTTGTTAGTGAACGCAAAGTTTCTTGAAGGAACGCAAAGGTTTTGTTAGTGAACGCAAAGTTTCTCAGGGGAACACAAAGGTTTTGTTAGTGAACGCAAAGTTTCTTGAGGAACACAAAGGTTTTGTTAGTGAACGCAAAGTTTCTTGAGGGAACACAAAGGTTTTGTTAGTGAACGCAAAGTTTTTGAGGGAACGCAAAGGTTTTGTTAGTGAACGCAAAGTTTCTTGAGGGAACGCAAAGGTTTTGTTAGTGAACGCAAAGTTTCTTGAGGGAACGCAAAGTTTTTTAGTGAACGCAAAGTTAGTGAGGTTTTGTTAGTGAACGCAAAGTTTCTCAGAGGAACACAAAGGTTTTGTTAGTGAGCACAGAAAGGTTTTGTTAGTGAACGCAAAGATTCTTGAGGGAACGCAAAGGTTTTGTTAGTGAACGCAAAGTTTCTTGAAGGAACACAAAGGTTTTGTTAGTGAACGCAAAGTTTCTTGAGGAACACAAAGGTTTTGTTAGTGAACGCAAAGTTTCTTGAGGGAACGCAAAGGTTTTGTTAGTGAACGCAAAGTTTCTCAGGGAACGCAAAGGTTTTGTTAGTGAACGCAAAGTTTCTTGAGGGAACGCATAAAAGGTTTTGTTAGTGAACGCAAAGTTTCTTGAGGGAACGCAAAGGTTTTGTTAGTGAACGCATAAAAGTTTCTTGAGGGAACGCAAAGGTTTTGTTAGTGAACGCAAAGTTTCTTGAGGGAACGCAAAGGTTTTGTTAGTGAACGCAAAGTTTCTCAGGGGAACGCAAAGGTTTTGTTAGTGAACGCAAAGTTTCTTGAGGGAACGCAAAGGTTTTGTTAGTGAACGCAAAGTTTCTTGAGGGAACACAAAGGTTTTGTTAGTGAACGCAAAGTTTCTTGAGGGAACGCAAAGGTTTTGTTAGTGAACGCAAAGTTTCTTGAGGGAACGCAAAGGTTTTGTTAGTGAACGCAAAGTTTCTTGAGGGAACGCAAAGGTTTTGTTAGTGAACGCAAAGATTCTTGAGGGAACGCAAAGGTTTTGTTAGTGAACGCAAAGTTTCTTGAGGGAACGCAAAGGTTTTGTTAGTGAACGCAAAGATTCTTGAGGGAACACAAAGGTTTTGTTAGTGAACGCAAAGTTTCTTGAGGGAACGCAAAGGTTTTGTTAGTGAACACAAAGTTTCTTGAGGGAACGCAAAGGTTTTGTTAGTGAACGCAAAGTTTCTTGAGGGAACGCAAAGGTTTTGTTAGTGAACGCAAAGTTTCTGAGGGAACGCAAAGGTTTTGTTAGTGAACGCAAAGTTTCTTGAGGAACGCAAAGGTTTTGTTAGTGAACGCAAAGTTTCTTGAGGGAACGCAAAGGTTTTGTTAGTGAACGCAAAGTTTCTTGAGGGAACACAAAGGTTTTGTTAGTGAACATAAAGTTTCTTGAGGGAACGCAAAGGTTTTGTTAGTGAACATAAAGTTTCTTGAGGAACACAAAGGTTTTGTTAGTGAACGCAAAGTTTCTTGAGGGAACGCAAAGGTTTTGTTAGTGAACGCAAAGTTTCTTGAGGGAACGCAAAGGTTTTGTTAGTGAACGCAAAGTTTCTTGAGGGAACGCAAAGGTTTTGTTAGTGAACGCAAAGTTTCTTGAGGGAACACAAAGGTTTTGTTAGTGAACGCAAAGTTTCTTGAGGGAACACAAAGGTTTTGTTAGTGAACGCAAAGTTTCTCAGGGGAACGCAAAGGTTTTGTTAGTGAACGCAAAGTTTCTTGAGGGAACACAAAGGTTTTGTTAGTGAACGCAAAGTTTCTTGAGGGAACACAAAGGTTTTGTTAGTGAACGCAAAGTTTCTTGAGGGAACGCAAAGGTTTTGTTAGTGAACGCAAAGTTTCTCAGGGGAACGCAAAGGTTTTGTTAGTGAACGCAAAGTTTCTTGAGGGAACTCAAAGGTTTTGTTAGTGAGCACGCAAAGTTTCTTGAGGAACGCAAAGGTTTTTAATTAGTAGTATAAACTCAAAGGTTTTGTTAGTGAACGCAAAGTTTCTTGAGGGAACACAAAGGTTTTGTTAGTGAACGCAAAGATTCTTGAGGGAACGCAAAGGTTTTGTTAGTGAACGCAAAGTTTCTTGAGGGAACGCAAAGGTTTTGTTAGTGAACGCAAAGTTTCTTGAGGGAACACAAAGGTTTTGTTAGTGAACGCAAAGTTTCTTGAGGGAACACAAAGGTTTTGTTAGTGAACGCAAAGTTTCTTGAGGGAACGCAAAGGTTTTGTTAGTGAACGCAAAGTTTCTCAGGGGAACGCAAAGGTTTTGTTAGTGAACGCAAAGTTTCTTGAGGGAACACAAAGGTTTTGTTAGTGAACGCAAAGTTTCTCAGGGGAACGCAAAGGTTTTGTTAGTGAACGCAAAGTTTCTTGAGGGAACACAAAGGTTTTGTTAGTGAACATAAAGATTCTTGAGGGAACACAAAGGTTTTGTTAGTGAACGCAAAGATTCTTGAGGGAACACAAAGGTTTTGTTAGTGAACGCAAAGTTTCTTGAGGGAACACAAAGGTTTTGTTAGTGAACGCAAAGTTTCTTGAGGGAACACAAAGGTTTTGTTAGTGAAGCGCAAAGTTTCTTGAGGGAACACAAAGGTTTTGTTAGTGCAAAACGCAAAGTTTGTTAGTGAGGGTTTCTCACGCAAAGGTTTTGTTAGTGAACGCAAAGTTTCTTGAGGGAACGCAAAGGTTTTGTTAGTGAACGCAAAGTTTCTTGAGGGAACACAAAGGTTTTGTTAGTGAACGCAAAGATTCTTGAGGGAACGCAAAGGTTTTGTTAGTGAACGCAAAGTTTCTTGAGGGAACACAAAGGTTTTGTTAGTGAACGCAAAGTTTCTTGAGGGAACACAAAGGTTTTGTTAGTGAACGCAAAGTTTCTTGAGGGAACGCAAAGGTTTTGTTAGTGAACGCAAAGTTTCTCAGGGGAACGCAAAGGTTTTGTTAGTGAACGCAAAGTTTCTTGAGGGAACACAAAGGTTTTGTTAGTGAACGCAAAGTTTCTTGAGGGAACACAAAGGTTTTGTTAGTGAACGCAAAGATTTTGAGAAGGAACACAAAGGTTTTGTTAGTGAGCGCAAAGTTTCTTGGGAACACAAAGGTTTTGTTAGTGAACGCAAAGTTTCTTGAGGGAACGCAAAGGTTTTGTTAGTGAACGCAAAGTTTCTTGAGGGAACGCAAAGGTTTTGTTAGTGAACGCAAAGTTTCTTGAGGGAACACAAAGGTTTTGTTAGTGAACGCAAAGTTTCTCAGGGGAACACAAAGGTTTTGTTAGTGAACGCAAAGTTTCTTGAGGAAGCAAAAGGTTTTGTTAGTGAACGCAAAGATTCGTGAGGGAACGCAAAGGTTTTGTTAGTGAACGCAAAGTTTCTTGAGGGAACGCAAAGGTTTTGTTAGTGAACGCAAAGTTTCTCAGGGAACGCAAAGGTTTTGTTAGTGAACATAAAGTTTCTCAGGGAACGCAAAGGTTTTGTTAGTGAACGCAAAGTTTCTTGAGGGAACACAAAGGTTTTGTTAGTGAACGCAAAGTTTCTTGAGGGAACACAAAGGTTTTGTTAGTGAACGCAAAGTTTCTTGAGGAACACAAAGGTTTTGTTAGTGAACGCAAAGTTTTTCTCAGTTTTGGAACGCAAAGGTTTTGTTAGTGAACGCAAAGTTTCTTGAGGGAACACAAAGGTTTTGTTAGTGAACGCAAAGATTCTTGAGGAACTCAAAGGTTTTGTTAGTGAACGCAAAGTTTCTTGAGGGAACGCAAAGGTTTTGTTAGTGAACGCAAAGTTTCTTGAGGGAACACAAAGGTTTTGTTAGTGAACGCAAAGTTTCTGAGAGGAACACAAAGGTTTTGTTAGTGAACGCATAAAGTTTCTTGAGGGAACGCAAAGGTTTTGTTAGTGAACGCAAAGTTTCTCAGAGGAACGCAAAGGTTTTGTTAGTGAACGCAAAGTTTCTCAGGGGAACTCAAAGGTTTTGTTAGTGAACGCAAAGATTCGTGAAGGAACGCAAAGGTTTTGTTAGTGAACGCAAAGTTTCTTGAGGGAACGCAAAGGTTTTGTTAGTGAAGTTTCTTGAGGAACGCAAAGGTTTTGTTAGTGAGACGCAAAGGTTTTGTTAGTGCATAAAGTTTCTTGAGGGGAACACAAAGGTTTTGTTAGTGAACGCAAAGTTTCTTGAGGGAACGCAAAGGTTTTGTTAGTGAACGCAAAGATTCTTGAGGGAACACAAAGGTTTTGTTAGTGAACGCAAAGTTTCTTGAGGGAACGCAAAGGTTTTGTTAGTGAACGCAAAGTTTCTTGAGGGAACGCAAAGGTTTTGTTAGTGAACGCAAAGTTTCTCAGGGGAACGCAAAGGTTTTGTTAGTGAGCGCAAAGTTTCTTGAGGGAACACAAAGGTTTTGTTAGTGAACGCAAAGTTTCTTGAGGGAAGGGAACAAAGGTTTTGTTAGTGAACGCAAAGATTCTTGAGGAACACAAAGGTTTTGTTAGGGCAAAATTTTTGTTAGTGAGCATAAAGTTTCTTGAGGAACACAAAGGTTTTGTTAGTGAACGCAAAGTTTCTTGAGGGAACGCAAAGGTTTTGTTAGTGAACGCATAAAGTTTCTCAGGGAACGCAAAAGGTTTTGTTAGTGAACGCAAAGATTCTTGAGGAACTCAAAGGTTTTGTTAGTGAACATAAAGTTTCTGAGGGAACACAAAGGTTTTGTTAGTGAACGCAAAGATTCTTGAGGGAACTCAAAGGTTTTGTTAGTGAAAGCAAAGTTTCTCAGGGGAACTCAAAGGTTTTGTTAGTGAACGCAAAGATTCGTGAAGGAACGCAAAGGTTTTGTTAGTGAACGCAAAGTTTCTTGAGGGAACGCAAAGGTTTTGTTAGTGAACGCAAAGTTTCTCAGGGGAACGCAAAGGTTTTGTTAGTGAACGCAAAGTTTTCTTGAGGGAACACGCAAAGGTTTTGTTAGTGAACGCAAAGTTTCTTGAGGGAACGCAAAGGTTTTGTTAGTGAACGCAAAGATTCTTGAGGGAACGCAAAGGTTTTGTTAGTGAACGCAAAGTTTCTTGAGGGAACACAAAGGTTTTGTTAGTGAACGCAAAGTTTCTTGAGGGAACAAAGGTTTTGTTTTTCTAGTGAAGCAAAGGAACACAAAGGTTTTGTTAGTGAACGCAAAGTTTCTTGAGGGAACACAAAGGTTTTGTTAGTGAACGCAAAGTTTCTTGAGGGAACGCAAAGGTTTTGTTAGTGAACGCAAAGTTTCTTGAGGGAACGCAAAGGTTTTGTTAGTGAACGCAAAGTTTCTTGAGGGAACAAAGGTTTTGTTAGTGAGCGCAAAAGGAGAACACAAAGGTTTTGTTAGTGAACATAAAGTTTCTTGAGGGAACACAAAGGTTTTGTTAGTGAACGCAAAGTTTCTCAGGGGAACGTAAAGGTTTTGTTAGTGAACGCAAAGTTTCTCAGGGAACGCAAAGGTTTTGTTAGTGAACGCAAAGATTCTTGAGGGAACTCAAAGGTTTTGTTAGTGAACGCAAAGTTTCTCAGGGGAACGTAAAGGTTTTGTTAGTGAACGCAAAGATTCGTGAAGGAACGCAAAGGTTTTGTTAGTGAACGCAAAGATTCGTGAAGGAACGCAAAGGTTTTGTTAGTGAACGCAAAGTTTCTCTCAGGGAACGCAAAGGTTTTGTTAGTGAACGCAAAGTTTCTTGAGGGAACACAAAGGTTTTGTTAGTGAACGCAAAGTTTCTCAGGGGAGCGCAAAGGTTTTGTTAGTGAACATAAAGTTTCTCAGGGGAACGCAAAGGTTTTGTTAGTGAACGCAAAGTTTCTCAGGGGAACGCAAAGGTTTTGTTAGTGAACGCAAAGATTCTTGAGGGAACGCAAAGGTTTTGTTAGTGAACGCAAAGTTTCTCAGGGGAACGTAAAGGTTTTGTTAGTGAACGCAAAGTTTCTCAGGGGACTATTTTTTTCCCACCACCATGTCCCTTTTGGGGCACTGTACATTTCTGGCAAATTAATCCATTGAAGTATTTAAAAATGTTAAGATATATCAACTAATAAGTCAGTCTGTTTATACAAATGGAGATTATAAATATATAGGTAGTTGACTCATAACATTTATTTGCCCTTTTTTAATTTAACAAAGATTTTAATATATTTAAAAAATGTATACGAGTGTACAAGGAAAGGTGCTGTACCTTTTCACCATTTAATAAAAAGTTAATTATATTATAATTAACTTATAATTTAAGTTCATTTTAACATTGTAGTACCTTGTTCCAGTTCATTTTATATGGTCCAGTGGTGTGATGACCACAGGATTTGTATTCTACAATGATTTAATTGAATGATTCCATGTAGTATGCCATTTAATATGAGGTCATATTTATTTATTTATGCTTATTCATTATAAAATAATGACCAAAATGCAGTTTAAAATGAAATACTTTTGGAAAGTTGACGTGTTATACTTTGTGTCAACGACCCATATTTAAGAACAGACTGGTAAAATATACAATTTCAGCTGAAAATGTGTGCCTGAAGTGAAATCGAGACTTCTTTTTCAAGAATCCGGGAGACCATTGACTTTTGTGTGCATGTTCAATCTTAGTCTTCTTGTCTGATAAAAAGTAAATCAAGATTAGTGAGTTTAAGTGTGCTCTATTAACACTAAGCAATTAGGCAGCTCCCAAGCGAGAGCGCTTAATGCCGTGCGATTTCAGCTATCTGATCGCACACATTTGCACAGACCACCAGTCGACTCCACCGGCTCAGCATTGCAGTAACCAGCAGGGCACAGGGGGATGAATCCCAGCTGACAAAATGGATAAGTCAATTGGATGAGGCTTACACAAATCTCACCACAGGGCCAGGGAGCGACGCGCTAAAACAAATTAAAAGAGCGAACCGAGAGCATATTTTATGCTAGCGATTTATGATGTAGATGATCCTCCCCTCTCTCCTGTTCCCTTAATGATAAATCATCATAATCTTCCAGAAGCATAGATGGAGAAGGAAATCAAAATGTCAGTACGAGAAAGCAAAAATGGCAAATGCGCCGTGCTTTTGTTGTTCCTCTTAAATTCTGTTAATCGCCTCAGGTAAAGATTAACTGCTGCTGCCAATTTAATTCAGCTTCAAATAATGCAACAAGGTCACTGTTTTCCTTTCGCTCTTCTCTCGGCTCTCTCTCTCTCTCTCTCTCTCTCTCTCTCTAGTGCAGGATTGAGTTGTCATGTAGCTCTAATAGGCAGCACAGGGAATCATTAGTCCGGCTCAGCTCTCTGACTGATGGGCATTTCACTCCAATCATCTGGCCGTGCTCAGACGGCGCGGCACTATTGACACGGTGTCAGAGCTGAGAGAGGATGGCTTAATCAGCCGGGACACTCTCAGCATTGATTTGACAAGCTGCCGTAATGACCTTCTTGTTTTTGTAAAGGATCACTGTTTATCTGAGCTGGCACTGATGCACTGAGCATGCTGCATCGTCATGGAAACTATTATCACGGCCAAGCCCGGGCCTTGGAGGGCTCCTAAAGATGATGTCGAATGTGACTCGAGGGGGGGTCGCCGTGGACAGGGGTCTGTTGCCACGGTGATAGCTACTCCTCCTCTGACTGCTGTCTGTCAGAGACACGTGAAGGACTCTTGGAGAGATGGCGTTTCAAGTCAATATCGGATCCGAGGAATGACTTTGACTTGAATAATAGTGGGATTCTTGCTAGGAAAAAAAATTGTCATGTTGAAAACAAACCCCATGAAGTATACAACACATTGATTGTTAAGTGTTCAATATTAGAAATTTCTCACTTTCATTTACTCCACTGACAATCCACCCAGAAAATTGTTTTTGATTTTAGCACCTATTGATTTGCTAAATGGCCCATAATGGCTACTCGAATGTATTCATGTGGGAAAATACCCACCTACGTCCGACCTCGTCGGCTTCGGCCCTGATGAGACGAAACTCTGACCAACTCTCTGCATTTCAATAACGTCATTTGCGTTATGCTTTAATTCATAATAAGCAGCCTTACGGCGGCACCCGGGATGTTCTTATGAGTGTATTTGCGGAAGGATTCAGGGATGAGGACGCTGTCAGGTGGATGAGTGTAATCAGCCCGTCCGCCCTCCACCCCTCCGCCTCCTTCCCAATCTCCCCCCACAGCCCATGTGTCAGACAGTAAATATTACTGGCGTACTGACAGGCCTGGAGCCGTGACTCACCGTGTAAAATCGTTAATAAGCAGCATGATGGGGCCACTACATCCCAAGGTGAGATTGTAAGGGGCTGTTTTCATCCACAATTATCCAAAGGACAGCGTGAAGTGTCCATGGCGGGATGATTTGTGGGCTGAAAACAAGAGTGCTTTGTCTCGGCAAAGAGATGAGGGCTTGGGAGCAGGCAAGGGAGATGGAGAGAGGTCAAATGGATGGGAGTGAGCCTTACTGTTGGTTTGTAATGCTAAAAAAAGTACAGCTGTTAATGCAGCATGCTAGTTTACAAAAAAAAAAAAACATGTCGGAGATTTGGACCCACTCTATATTGAGAGCAACATAACACTAAGCATAGGCGGAGGGTGAACCAACTCCTCCTTAAAAACACATTTAAATAGAATGTAGCTACGTGTCACTTATCAGCAACCTACACATCCCAGCATAAACACTCTTGTCATAAAAGTGGTTTTGTTCACAGCCAGTTCGAATAATAAATAGCCTAACCATTGCCTTACCTAATGTAGCGAAACATATTTTCTTCAAATTCTGCATAAAAACACTCCCTTTATAATCACTTAGCTGTCACTCATCTTAATTCATCACAATCTCACAAAGTTCTGCTAATCGATTAAGCTGACACAATCAATATTTTTTTTTACAGTCTATGGTTTCGACCCCCTCAAGAGCACAATCACCAAATCTGTTTATGTCCATCAGTTTATGATGAGTATTCACGAGTGTGCAGAATTCAGAGTTCAGCTGGCGCACTGAACAAAACTCTGGAGTTTCAGCGATTACTAATCTTAACGCCTCTGATTGGCCATTGCATTCATAAGCTCAACATAGTCATGTATGATTGATTATAGTGTGCCAAGCTGTAAAACGTGTGATGCAACATGAGCAGATCTAAATGTAATGCCACAATCAACACTTTATTTAATTTTCGTTTTCATTTTATTACTAGATTTAGTTTAATGTGCAGGTGCATTTTTGGCCCACGTAAATTTTTGACCCGCGGCCAACACTTGCTCTGCCTGTGACACTAGGTATATTTGTACCAAAGTGGGAGCTGATTATTTTATTGCCATTTATTAATATATTTGAGATATTTTACAAACAATGTAGTAGTAGAAGCAGTGTAAATGTTTTTGCTGTGATGTGTGGCTTGTTTCTGTTTTATTGCAAGAGACTGGGAGAACAGGTCTTGCATGGTTTCGTTCAGTAAACATACTGCCAAGTTAAATGGCTGATCAATCAATTTCACTCGAATCGATCTGAATCAGTTCAGCTTGCGTGCACACACAGGGAGCCACTTTATTGTAAATCAATCATTTTGAAAACATCTCACAAAGGGGCCAGTCCTTACTAACAAGCCATAAATTTAAACCTACAGGGTGCCACCCTTATCAGCCTACAAATCAGGAGCGCAGCCAACATCTGTTCTACTTCCTCCTCTTTATTTCGGCTTGGTGGGTCGAGCTCAAATCTTTAGTTTTGAAAGGAACAAGGCACGTAAGATCAGACTAATATCTTTCTGTAGAAAAAGCTTGTTTTTTGAGACAACCCAAAGAGTGCAGTGTTAAACACATAGTGAATGTGTTTTGTAATTCTAAAAGCATGTCTTTGTAGACATAACATGACTTGGAATTGAAATCCTCCCGTTCTTATGTAGGCGATATGTGCAGTAATTCAACAGCGAGACGGGTTATCCGTCATTCTAAGGGTCTTTTTAAATGTTAGCAGATGTTTGGGAAAAGGTGTGTTCCCTGCATCCAATACACCGCTCATTTTTTGGGGAGCGTAACAATGTCCATTTGTCAATGTGTGTTGTTTCTGTTCAAATGTCGAGCGAAAATCATGACTCAATATAACAGTCACCTGTAGAACACAAATACATCCATTTTAATTGAGAAAATACAAAAAGAAACCATGTACAATTTATGTACAAACTTTTTGTACAAGACAGTATGTTTATCAGCAGGTTATATTTGACAGAGTCAGGTAGATCAGCTTCAGCACCATCAATTTCTTCACGTCTGGTAGTCAAATCAGTCATATTCTGCTATGAGCAACTCCTTTATCCTGTAATGAATATGCCAATAATTACATGTATATATGGATGTTTTGATTATTTATTGAAGTGGAAGAAAAGACAGCAACAAAACAGTAATCCATATGCAAGTTCAGCATGTTAAGACTTAATTCCCCTCCAAGTATTTATTCTGTTACAGTGTATTTTCTTTATACAGTTTCTAAAACTTAAATCTGTCCTTTACAGTAGAATAAAATAGCCAAAATATGACAGTTGTGTATTACATAGCACATCAGTAAGGTTGCTTTATATGTTACTTTAATTAAAACACTCTTGAATACAATGACAGGTGATCGAACTAAACATCATAGTCAGTTCTACCCAGCATCTATCAGCCATTGCTGTACCTCTTTTTTTTGTTGTTGTTGACTTTCACTATCCATAACCAAGGTGCTAGAATTTTAGCAGCTTGCATAGGCACGTATCATATGCCTGTTTGAATGCCACTTTTCGCTCTAGTGGGTCTTACGGCGTTCCTCCTTTGGTCTTCCTGCACTGCCTGGCACTGTCCTGGCATGAAGGCAAGGATGGCTTGGATGTTCTCCATGCCAGTATTAGATGCCACAATATTCATCCACTGGTACCAACCAATGACTGACTGATGCTGGTAGACGGATACATTTCATGGCACTGTAGAAACTCTGATATGTGTACACTGTAGTATCTTCACAAGATGTACAAATAAATTGCATGATACTAAAACATTGCACATTTGTTGCAGTGGAGAAGAAAATATCAGTATCACCTCATACCGCCGTTAGGGCTACGAAAGGTAACACAAGAAAATGTAAGCCAGCTTTATTTAGTAGTTTTGTCATCAGGATAGCTACCTGAGTATGTGAAAAAAAAGAAAAAGGTCTGTAAACAAACAACCGGTTTTGACGTTTTCAAACTATATGTGATTGTAATGGATTGAAATGCTGATGACAAAATGGAATGTAAAAACCTGATGGTTAATAATTCTTGGTTAAAAATGCATTCTGCTTCCCTCAACGTGCATCTACACTCTTCTCATCAAATGAAACCTGCTGTCTTTACCGCACCATCTGCCTTTGTAATGTAGTTTCATTACAGGAAAAGGACCTTACATAGAAGAAAAAGAATATCAAATAAATTGGACATTTAACTCCAATGGATTTCTTTTTTTTTTCAGGCTAGCAAGTATGTTGACAACCCAATTATACATACAGTTTACTCACATTAGTATTACCATTTTTTATTAATTTATTAAGAAATCTACTTGCTACAAAGTGTAACACCAATGTAACCACAATTCAGAAAATCACTTCAGGACAAAGCCTAATTGTCCAATAGACAAACAATAAAGCTGAGCTCCTTTTACTTGAGAAAATAAATGTGGACTAGAACGGGCAGAATTTATACACCAGAATGCTATCTTTTGCTCAATGGATGGACATGTGCTAATGTCTCTTCTTGCATCTACAATCATATGGCTATTAGCTCGCTGCTGATCTGATCGAATTATGTTTGCACAAGTACTTCAGCATGCTCTTTAACCAGACCTAATTTAGGTCAAACATCGCTAATATTACTATAACTCTACCCTCATTACAGAAAGAGCAGAGCCCCTCCTCATGCACATCTCTGAGTTCATGTCTGTCTGAGGATCAACATCACTTTACCTGGAATTACAGGAAAGTGTCATTCATTATTGGTTTTCACCTCTGTTAGCTTATGAAAATGAAAGCATGTATGCTGTTTTAGTAGTAGAGCTCGAAGTCCTTCAAAGCAGCCCGTGTGAGTATCAAAGAGCACTCCAGATGGAAAGCTGAAATTGTACCGTTTTTGACTCAGGTTCACAGATCTTTGACGTGTCCCGGGTGATGTTATGTGATTTGTTGTCAGGGGTAAAACTGAACTGCTGTGCACTGTAGCTATTAAGATATCTTTAAGATACATTTAGAAATAAAGTTCTCTGATATGTATAAAAATAAGTACAAAATGAGTACGCTCATGGATAAAAAATAAGTATGTACTTATGTATAAATCTGACAGAGCACTTGAAGCAAAGTTCAAAGGTCTGTGAAGCATATGTATCAGTATACGTTCTACTTTAAAGGTACAACATAGTCGTGTAGCCTTGATAGAAGTGAGTGACGTTCAGATTCATTCAGTCCACAGCAAGACTCATCCACAAGTTACAACTTTGACTGATAATTGAACATCATGATTGAGCTCATGCATTCGGTCTAGAGTTTAAGGCATCACAGTTGGTCACAGGGAACATCCAAGCACTTTTCCGCCCCTGTGCCAACTCTGTGTCAGGCAGTGGCTACACCCAAAGGAGGAACCAATGATGCCCACTTTTCGCAATATGTGGCATTTTCAATTGTATATTTTTCATTTCAGCATAAAAAGCTCAATCATTGTTGAATTATCAGCAGGTGACAGTAGTGTTTCATTCAGTCGTATTAATAGCAGAGCCGCAGACGCAAACAAACATGTTATAAGCCTCGATCACAGACAGTTTTCCAAATCAACAGTCATGTATGATGGAAAGACATCAACAGAAGTAGTGCATATCCTCAATGTATTGCCAATTCCGAAGAGCTACGTTGGGGACGACCATTTGCATTAGGTACAGCAAACATTTCCATGTGTATACGTGCCTGTCTGTAGGGATGGAAATGGGCATCCTTTCCTGAGCCAAACGTTCAGGCAGCCTTCGGCACACACCATGCATGAATACAGTCACGCAAACACTCGTTTCCCTGAACAAAGCCATTTGTTTAACAGCCTCAGCCTGTGACTTCAGCCCCAAACTCAGAGGAGAACCGAGGGTAAGCTTTGACTCTTCCGTGAGCAGTGCTCAAGTTATTACGTGCTAGTGCAAAATGAAATGGACGACATATACGCAACTCAATCGGCGGGGCTAATCTTTGGGTAGTGTTTGGATGAAGTGAACGACGGTGACCCTCATCCTCCATTATAGCACCCTCTGCATGGAGTCAGGTCACAGCAGAGGTGAGATATTGCAAAGAATCACAGGAAGTACTTTTTTTTTTTTTTTCTTCTTTTGTTTGCCTGTTAACATAATTTCAAAAAGTGCTAGGGGCTGTACAATCCTTACTTGATTGTCATTATGTACATCACTATGTATACATATATAAAAGTATGGAAGTAACATTAAAGGTATACACATAGGAAGTCCCTTCCATTTCTCGATCGCTTCAGACCCTTGAATCGAGCAAGGGAAGAACAATGTGTCTCCATCATCATCAGTCATCGTTTCGCAATTAGTGCTCATCTTTTACAGCAGGATGACCCAAGTCCCTCCGTGATGGTAAAGGCCGGGGATTCGTTCAGCATTCATCTTCGACTTCTCGGATAGGTGGAATCAGGCTGCTAGTGGATTTGTACTGATTGACTTGGTTGGCCATGTGAGTGCTCATGGGCTTGATTTGAATGTTCCTTGGGTATGCATTTTCTGCTTCATCTGTAAACCATCTCTTTTCTGTGAGACAGCCGGGTGGGAGAGAAGCAGAGGACGAAAGAAACAGTGTTAATATCAGGTCTTTAAAGCAGGGTCATGCATCTCTCTTAATAAAAAAGAAAAAGAAAAAAAAGAATACCAGGCTCTCTTTCTCTCTCTCTATACATGAAATTTCATTCACATTCAGAAAGACACAGGGTGAAACACACATTGTTGGACCTATTACTGATTTCATGAGGCAGCGAAATGTACGGTATGTAAAAGCATTTACAGCCTTCAAACAAGGGTGTATTGTAGCCAAAAGGAATGACTGTATCAAGCCATATATCTGAGCACGTTATCATGTGGAATTAGATGTTTTATTTCAAAATGTCTTCTACAAGGACTTGAGCCACACGCAGGGCCGGCATCCGTCCTCATCATAGTCACATTCTCCTAGGCGGTGTCATTTTCCAGCACTCCAACATTTTCAACTATTTCTCCAACTTGAAATGTGCTGCACACCTTGGAGTGTCAGGCTGCGACAAGCCACGGGGGGAAGAGTGCCACGGCGAAGTCGTTTGATGTAAGTGGCGCTGTGCCTGAGGTGGTGCAAGGAGTCAGCCACCTTGCTCCATTCCCCTGAGTTTACTACTGATGCTGGAACTTACATCGCCCGGAGACATCCTGTGGCTCCGCAAGGGTTAAAAGAGCCAATTTCAGCAGCACAGGGACGCTCATCATGGTTCCCCTCTCACACGGATATTTGAGGTGAATTTAGGCAGAGAGCGGAACGTGAAACCACTTTCGCCTGGTTTGAGTGGGGAACTTTTAATGGACCAAATCTACGTTTTTGAGGTTGTACAGTATATTAATCTTACTTCCAGTAAAATGTTATTGGGAATGACACAAAGCGGCAAATATGACAAAAGCCACCAATGCATCATTGACAGTTAGCAATATTGTCCAGACAGGTTAATCAACCAATATCTGGAGATTGCAGATTGACAATTTGTAAAAATTCTATATACATTTCATGAAAGAAAATATTGTGCGCAAAATTAACATATCAATAGATAATGCATTTTTGAACAACTATTATATAAATTGTATGTTTATTTGTGAATCTTTGCAACTAATTTTAATAAGAATTCTGAATTTTAAATTTAGTAATACACAGTATGTTACCCTGGACCACAAAACCAGTCATAAGGGTACACATTTTTTGAAATTGAGATTTATACATGAAAGCTGAATAAATCTTTCCATTGGTGTATGGTTTGTTAGGATAGGACAATATTTGGCAACTATTTGAATATATTGAATCTGAGAGTGCAAATAAATCTAAATATTGAGCAAATCGGCTTTTAAGTTGTCCAAATGAAGTCCTTAGCTATGCATATTACTACTACTAATAATCATTTTTTTATATATTTACAGTAGGAAATCTACAAAATATCTTCATGGAACATGATCTTTACTTAATATCCTAATGATTTTTGGCATTAAAGAAAAATCGATAATTTTGACCCATATAATGTATTGTTGGCTATTGCCACAAATATACCCGTGCGACTTATGACTGGTTTTGTAAGAAGTAGTTCAATCTGCAGTTAAGCATTTTTTTTTATGTAACTATTATTAATCATTTCATTATAGGATTTAAAAGATTAGTTCACTTCAAAATTAAAATTTCCTGATATTTTATCCCCATCTCATCCAAGGTGTTTGTCTTTCTTTCTTCAGTCGAAAAGAAATTACGTTTTTGAGGAAAACATTCCAGGATTTTTCTCCACATAATGGATTTCAATGGCAACCAAAATGTTGAAGATCAAAATCAATGCAGTTTCAAAGGGCTTCAGAGGGCTCTGTGCGATCCCAGACGAGGAATAGGGTCTTATCTAGCGAAACCATCGGTCTATAAATTAATATACTTTTTAACCTAAATTGCTCATCTTGCGCTGCTCTGTGCCACGGATTGTGTAATCATGTCAGAAAGGTCATGCTAGACGTATGCAGAAGTACTGCCCCAAACAAACGTTCAAAGACTAATACATTTACATTTACCAGACACTTTTATCCAAAGCGACTTACATTGCATTCAAGGTACACATTTTTACATTTTTTGTCAGTTCCTGCTTTCCCTGGGAATCGAACCCATGACCTTGGCGTTGCTAGCGCCACGCTCTTATTGTTTGAGCTACAGGAAAGCACAAATACAAACAGATCAACAATAGATTGTGCAGAGCCTCTGAAGCCCTTTGAAACTACATTGATTTGGACCTTCAAACGTTGGTGTCCATTGAAGTCCATTATGTGGAGAAAAATCCTGGAATGTTTTCCTCAAAAAACCTTAATTTCTTTTTGACTGAAGAAAGAAAGACATGAACATCTCGGATGAGCTGGGGGTGAGTAAATTATCAGGAAAATGTACATTTTGAAGTTAACTAATCCTTTACTTGAACGGCTTTGAAAATGACTCATCCAATCAGATTATGTGCATTTTCCAAATACCATTTTTGGATTGGATGATGTAACAAACAAACACATTTTGATAAACTACCTGCAGGAACAATGTGCAGACACACTGACCTCTCACACAATGCAGTTTGTCTTAGAGAAAGAAAGAAAACCTAATAAGAGGTAAATGAACAAGAGGAACTGAAATAAGTCAAGGGGACTACTGAGAGAGATCACTGGAACCTATCAGATGGACGGAGGTATAGAGAGAGGATGATAGTCAACCGCATGCAATGCTGGGATGGTCCTGAGCATGACAAGAGTTAGGCAGTAGCAGCAGCCATTTGCTTTCGGTTAGAAAGCAAAGGTGAAAAGTAGGCATGATTTCCTTGGAAAGTAAAATCAAAATCCCCTCTCATAACAGTGCTCCACAAAGGACAAAGTTATGATTAAAAGATCCCACAACAGGTGCTGTATCATGCAGAATCATTAACTTGCATACCTGGGCCCATTCTATTCATCCTTGTTGCACTTTAGAAAAAAAAGTGGTCTATGTAAGTTTTACAGTGTTTAAGGCAAGTAACAGGTCTCAAACAGAATAACTAACATCATATGTCTACATTTTTAGTCTGGTTAACATATTGTGAATTAAAAATCATAACCATCTTTATTTTACACTAATGGGGAATGATTCTTAAAAAATTAAAAAAATAAAGTAACATTTTACTTCTGCAACTATAAATTCAGGATTTAAGATTTACAAACTATTCAAAGTACTTTTTAACACTTTTGGAGCTAAAGAAAACAATGGATCTAACTCTGTAAAACGACAATATTTGCTTCTCAAATATCAACTAATAACCTATTTTTTTCTCTCACAGGGGGAGTATCTTAAACTCTAAACCTGTTGAATTGCAACTTGTAGGCACGCATCGTAACGCACTGAAATCAATGCAGGGTTTTACAGCATCCCACAATGCCTTGCAGCTCCTCCATTCTGGTGAGAGATAAATCTCAACAACAGCTTCATGAAGACTGTATATCTAGATGATAAAGATTTCAAAACTGTTCATTTTAAAATGATCCCAAATTAAATTATCCAAATGTCACGAGAAATACACTCCATAAGGGCTTCTGCACCTGCAAGGCATGTAGGGATGGTGTGAAACTATTTATGCCATGATAATGTCTCTATACCCTACCTGGAACATTAAAAAAAAATTAAAAATTACTAGAGCATAACTAAAAATAAGCCACTAACACAGACTAAAAACATGATGATGCAATTTGCAGTTCTCACACACACAAACATATAACAATGACATATAACAATGAAGGCAAGAAATGAATGAATGCAGTTTCCTCATTCAAAATGATTCATATTAACTATACACAAGCTTAATAATAAACATTAACTAAACATTTCTAGAGGGCTGCATGGGACCTGCAAATTTCATACTAATATTAATCATTCATACAGTTAACATTTCTAAATTAGGTTGATTGTGTTTGTACAGTACATGTGCAGCAGCAATATGCAGACTGATGCTGGCATGGACCTGGCAATGTGGCGATGATCATAGAGCTCAGTGTGTGGTCAAGGCGAGGGCCACATGCACATAATGAAACAAACAAAACAACAAACGCTGAGTACAAACACACACACACAGCATCCTTTCTGTATGAAGTGTTCTAAAACCACAGAGGTTAACAAACACACATACACTCACTCTACTGGGTTAAAAACAGAAATAAAGGCCAACTTACTTCTGTTTGTCACGGGCTTCACGAGCTTTGCTGCTGCGGTTCTGTCGATTCGTGGCAGGGATGGAGTGAACAGACGAACTCTTCTTGCTGGATGAATGAGAGGAATGGGAGGAGTGGGACAAGCTTGCTCGGGACTGGCCCGCGTTGTGGTCGAACTGCATCAGACAGAAGATCAGGTCCGTGGGCACCAGCTCAAACTCATAAGGCGGGTTTGTGATGACATATCTGTGCACATGGAAAAATTACATGTTCAGAACTCTCATGTTGGAGGAAATAAAGCATTTGCTTCACTTGTTTTTATTTTTTATTTTATGACATTTTGTTATTATCAATGTTAAAAACAGTTGTGCTGCTTAATATTTTAGTGGAAACGGATACATTTTTGAGAGATTCTTGAATGAATAGAAAAGTTCAAAATAACAGCATTTATTTGAAACAGAAATCTTTTGTAACATTAGCTGCTTTTCCACTGTCAGGCCGAACGGCTCTAAGAATGGTAAGGAACGGTTATGGTTATATTTCCACTTGAGCTTGTTTTGACACGGCATGATTACAAATCATTCACAGCCCTGAATTCTCGGCACGGTTGGCTAACTGGTAGAATACGCTTAGTGCCGTCACCACTCAGAATTGGCCGTTTCTTTGTTGCCCGGCTACCGGTTTCTCTGCACCTGGCTAAGTGCACTATTTGAGCGAAGTAAACACAAGTTAATAATAGTAACTCTAGTTGCTATATACATCTCATACCTCCGTAAACTCTTGTGTTACCAAGGTAATGACTGACGCATTTGTATTACATTCCAAAGAGCTCTGTTATCAACTCCACAGTGGAAAATGAAACCATATCCGTACTGGCTGGACTGGATTGGCACGGAATGGAACAGTTTGGCCCAACAGTGGAAAAGTAGCTATTGTAAATGTCTTTTATGTGTCCTTGCTGAATACAATTATTAATTTAAAATAAATGTTAGTGCATCTTATAAGCATGCCTAAACTTTTTTTGATTTGTGTCAGGTGTTCCTCTATGTTGCCAAGGTAGGGAGCTCACTAGGTGTTGGAGCTGAGTTTATAGGAAAAATTTAGGTTTCACTGTTATTTCTCTGTACTAAAGCTGGATTACATGCCTAGTGAAATAAAGGACTAAAACCCCACTGATATCAAGGTTAATAGGTCAAATGGACAGCTCACCTTTTTGTGCACTGGCTTGGTGCACCTAAATGTGCATCTCGCAATCTATAGATTCCAAAGCACAGCATGTTGTATGTTTTTAATGCTTTACAAAATAAGTCTCCGTAGCAACCACCATCCTGAAAAAGAACATAAAATAGTGCTTTAAGTGTTCATTCATAGCATTCAAATCAACTTTTGCTTATTTCAGGCATGACAAAAGCAACTTCAGCAAGTGCAAGAGCAGGTGTTGTTTGTCTCATCCTCTGCATTTGTATCCTAGTACAATGTCTACGCTGCTATAGTGAAATGTGTGGCATTCTTACTCGGAGAAATAGAGAAATAATATGATTTAAGGCAACGTTATTTTTCACCCACAGACTTTGCATGTTCAGCTCGTTCACTTTGCATTAGCGGGCAGAGGAGGCATCGGACGGGGAACGAACCCTGTTGGGCAAAGTGCCAAAATGTGTCAGCTCCTCTTAACCGTCCACTTACCCCCAAGTCTGCGAAGGGCCCATCGTATAGGGCCAGCTGGGCGACCCGACACCTGTCCCTGTTAGCCAGTGTCTGCGGCGTGCTGTAGCCACCTCTCAGTGCGTTCTCCTCAGCCAACAGGCCCTCCAGCTCCGGAGTGGCGCCTCCCGTGACCAGCGTCCGGATCAGGGTGAGGATATTATCATTGAAGTATGTCTGCCAAAATAAAGGAGAGGATCCGGACGTGAGCACCATTAGAGTCACAACTCAAGACAGTCAGGATTTTGGAGCTGTCCTGAACACTGCTATCTAGACCCTGATCTGTCTCTTCTCATTTTACTCCCTGGGAAGGGAAGAGACACGGGAATGCAATTACGCCAGCTGTTGTTGTTGTTGTTGTTGTTGCCGTCGTCGTCTCCTCCCCACGCACATTCATTTTGGTAACACCAGCCATGCTTAACAGGGGAGCGTTTTGCACACAAAGACATTTTAATTATCATTATTGTAGCTAATTGTAGATTAGATACAATGAAGAATAGATAACACAACAAGTCGTGGACATTTTTCTTGTACAGTGTAATCAAAAGGTCTGAGACCACTGGTGCATTTTTTTAACAGTTTGAGTTAGTTTTTTTTATTAAGTGTTTAATGCCATGTTCAATGCCAGCATCAGGGCTATTTACATGGCAAACACAAAGTCAATATCACAATCCATAAAATTGAAATTAAGATAGAAAATCTAAAATACGTTCGGGTGATACATTCTGAAATATTCCATATAAACATGTTTCTGAATAAAAGTGTTTTCTAGCAGTATCATAAAAATGACAGTCCAACAGAATGTTTAACAGTCAAAGGAACTTGACAAGATAGACATAAAGGAGGTACTTCGCCTATCAATAGAAACCCATGTAAGTCTAGAGTGACCCAATCAGCACCTAGTGAAGACAACCTGGTCATGTCTTGATTTGAAGTTATGGAAAACATAATTTCATACAGTTTATTATTTTTAGATTCGTCCCATTCCTTCTGCCATTTGTTAGTAATGTATAAGCTAATTAATGGCCTGAAATCAGAAGGTGGTTATAACAGTTTGAGTGAAACGTTTAATTGAAAATGTTTGGTTTAATGACAACATCAGTCAAGCCAATATAAACTCCATGGGCCTCATTTATAAAATGTGCAAATGCACAGATCTTATTCAGAGTGAGCATGCTATAATCCACGCCAACATTCATATTCAGGGTCTCTGACATGGAAAACGTACACACTATTCCTTGTGGCAGAGAGTCGGAGCAATGCAGGTATTTAAAAATCTAAGCAATTATTGCCACTCGCCATTCTCAAGTAAAGCATTTGGACACTGACTGGTGCTCTTTTATGTTAATGACATTAATTAGGCAGCATTTAAAAAGACAGAGATCTGAAACCATTCAGCTGCGCACAATATCAAGAACATTTGTTATTTGTAAATTTCACATCTGGAAGAGAGGCGTACGCACATTTTTTGTGCATACTTTTGTTCTTTGAATCACAGGTAAGCACATTTGAGAAATGATCGTAAGATCAAATGTGGGGCAGTTTGTACACAATATTTTAGAAAGGAGGCCCCATATGTTTAAGTAAAAATATGATTTTCATTTACAATAATTAATCCTAAAATTTGGCATTAGAAACGTATTTTTTGTACCTTCAGTCATACGCACACTCAAGCTCAGAGGATCACCCGGTTCTTGGCTCATGTTGAGTCGGATCAGTCCAATTCACAAATGAATTGTTAATTTGCAAACCAATTTAACTGGTTCATTGAAAAGAATCAGTTCATTCACAATTTGGACATTATTATTGAGTCTTGGAGAGGGTGATGATTTATAATGATATGTTTTTATGAAATGTAGTATAATATTATGCTTAGGACTGTAGTGAAGGTCAAAGTAACAAAAGTTTCTCAAAATAAAAATACTCCAGTAAAGTACAGATACTTCAAAAATGTACTTAATTACAGTAACAAAGTAAAAAATACTTTGTTACGGTCCACCACTGTCATTACTCCAGTCTTCAGTGTCACATGATCCTTCAGAAATCCTTCTAATAAGGTGATTTGATGCTCAAGAAACATTTCTAATTATCAATGTTGAAAACAACTGTGCTGTTTAATATTTTGGAAACCATTTTGGATTTGTGGAAACCATGAGATCATTTTCTCAATGAACAAAGTTCAAAAGACCAGCATTTATTTGAAATTTAGATATTTTGTAGCTTTCGTGTAAATATCTTTACTATCACTTTTGATTAACTGAATATGTCCTTGCTGAAAAATTCTCACTGACCCCAAAATTTTAACAGTAGTGTGTTTTTACATGTTTTAAATCCTAATACTGTTGGTTATGATTGCAGGTTTAAATAAGATTTTGTATCCTAGACTCTTGAAGTGATCTCTGACTTGTGGATCATGTCCATCAAATGTTCTTCAGTGTCACTGATGATAAAGTTGTCAAATGATTAACAGTTAAAAAATAAAGATTCTACTAGGATCATGAGGTCGTTTTGTGAGCACCAGAGGGCCGTGTCGCCGCGAGCTCGCGCTAGAGTGACATCTCTCTGGGCCCCTGACAGCAGCATTCAGCCGAATGATGGATGAGAGCTGTCTATTAGCAGGCTTCACCTTTGTCCACAGTGAAATGCACTTGAAGGCTGCTTTGTTCTAGCTTCACTCAAAGTGAAAGGTACTGGAATTAAGCCATCATATGGATAAGGGGATAGCAGCGGTCGTAGGTGGTGAGGGGGAAAAAAGCGGCAAAGAAGAGAGAACGAAGGGAAAAGGAAAAAAGGTATCTTTCCTAATCTACCCAAGATGACATTGTTAGGAGATTAGAGCTCTTGGACCCCATAGCAGCCCACCTTGCGTGTCAAGGCATGCCATTAAAGAAAACTTGAGCACTTACCTTGTTAAAAGATCTAATAAGACTCTTAAAAGTTCATTTCATGACACATTATATGAGGAGTCTTGGCAACAACTTTCCTTTTGATGTCACCGCTGCTGACAGTGCTGTCTGATCAATGTGGCATTTCATTTACCAACCTCTGCCTACTGGTAACGTCTGAGCCCTACATCTAAAGCACTGCACAGCCGGAGGACGTCTCTTTCCTATACATTATTTCAGAGGATTAGTAGTGAGACATGCCTTCATGTAATTCTATATGACATGCCATGATGGGAGAGAAATGACTGTGCACCTTTTGACAGGTTGCTTTGTTCACCAAATCACTGGCTGCTTTTGAATGTGAACGGAAAGATCATCTGAAGCCTTGTAGATAATATGAAGAATCCTTCACACAATTAAAGGATCTGAATCTACTTATTCAGCAGGGATAATTTCTTTAAAGGATTTATGTATGCTAATCTGTTTAAAGGAATTCAAACCAGTAAATAGGTGTCAATGTGGCAGCTGTTTAGCCACTAACTCACCGCACTCATCAGGGAGTCCAACACGCTGACGGCGAAGGCGGTACCACAGGCAAACGGCTGGGTCAGATACAGCTCCGTATCTGGGTCGTCATCATCGTCTTGGTCCAAAAACTGAACGTTGGAGTCATTCACTGCAGTACAGAGACAGAAGTTTTACATCTGTGCAGAAGAGACAACCAATGTCCTGCAAATGGTGAAGTGGTGTGTCTCACCAAACATTGGTAAATGGGTCCATGAAGTCAAATAAACAATGAGCATAAATAAAAAAATTGCATGCACGTCAGTGGGCATGCATTCTGGAGATTCATATATATTGAAATATTGATATCTGCACAATGCAGTACCCCCCAAAAAAATGGTGGAATCCAACTTGAATCTAAAAAAAAAAATTCTGTCATCAATTACTCACCCAAATGTGTATTATTAAAAATATTGAAATTTAAATCATTAAAATCACAAAAAAAATCTTCCAACCCAACTATACTTTGCATGTAGTTGTAGTGCTGTTTGATCTACAAATGGATCGTTCTTTTGAGCCAGATCTCAACGAGTTGTTCGGTTCCTCTTAACAAAACTGTATAGTTCACCGACTCAATGATCTAGTAACAGTGTCAATAGATCACAAAAGGGGAAGATTATCAGTAAATAATTACTTAAATTTTTCTCACACAATCTATTGTATGACTTTGGAAGAAGATTTGGAATATAGTGTACAAACATTATGAATAATGAGAGACTAAGAATAATTATTTGAAATGTTTCCTTTTGTGATGCACCAAAAAAAAAGAAAGTCATACACATTTGAAACAACATGAGGGTTTATAAATGATGACAGAATTGTTATTTTTGGGTAAACTTTTACTTTAAGTGATGAACAATTGCCAAAATGGCATCGTAGAGTAATAGAGAAATCTCGTATTAGACAAAATGTAAGAATTTAGGTCCACTTCTATAAAATATCACGCTTTTAAAAATGGGTATCTTTGGTCGGACAGCAGCCGCAGTTACATTGCTTTAAGGCTATTGTTTATGGTCTCAGCGGCCAATGTATAGAGACAATGCTCTGAAATCCCGCTCGGTTTGAACACAGCCTCGCACAATCTTTGTTTCACCCCCTTTCAAAATCTATGCTTTAGAGATTAGGGCCAGCACCAAAATAAATAAATAAAAATAAACAGCTTAAAGCAAGGTTTGATCTGGAGGTTTTTTTTTCTAATTTGATTTCTTCCCAGACTTCCTGTGAGCTAAGGAAGAGAAATGTCAGTCTTTCAGACAGGCCGCTGATGAAAAGGAGCCCGGGCCAGAGAATTGAACTGCAGGGAGATGCTATGGAAACAGCCACAAGGACAGACTCGCATGATCAAAGGCCTAGTGATGCTCTGAGAAAGAAAGAAAAAAAATCCTTAAAAAAAGGCCAAAAACAAGACAGTCAATTTCAACCAGAACTAAGGATAAAAATGTGTTCAAAGTGATGCCATGGGAGCAGGCCTCAGCTGCAGCGAGAGAAATCAAGACAAGCCGATGAAGGAGGCAGTGCATCAGAGTAGCGGAGGACAAAGGCGCAGCTTACCCAGTTCTGTTATCATTTGTATGTTGGTTCCACTGTTTTTTTCCTGACTGAATGAAACCAAAGGCAGTAGTTTGCCAGGCTTAGCTAATGATGATAAAACAGTGTTGAGGGGAGACAGTTATTGAAACAAGTTCAAAGCCAGAGAAAAAGAAGGCATAAACGAGAGTATCATGTCAAGAGTGGGATTAGAAATCTAAAGGTACAGTGTCAGGATGAAGCGCTTCTGTAAGAACTCCATGGAACAGTTCAGCCGTGTTTGTTCATGATAACGGGAATGTCGTGCAAGCTTAGGTATCTACTGCACTGCAAATAGGGGAAAGATTACTATGGACCATTTAGAATAGAAAAACAAATCGCAAAACATGTTTTTTTCCACGTTTCTTGTGTAATCGCACATATTGCAGAACTGACACTGCAGGCATGATTTACCCTCCATTGACGGTCAATGATTCGCTTGACTAGAGAACTAAAATGTCCGGTTTGCTGGCAATCTGCTGATAAAGATGTGTTTCAAAAAGTAGCAGTGAATTATGTTATGCTACATTTAGACAAACCATGCTCAAACTGCATAGAACTTCTAGTTAATTATTACATCAAAACCTCAGTATCAGTTTGATCCACTGAACAGATGAGACAATGGTGTGCGACAGGAATATGAGAAAGAAATGGATTGAAGAAAAGCTTTAGGCCTTTTGGTGATGCGCCATGAAAACAGTGGTCGATACGAGTTATTTAAATGGCTGATGGTGATACCGACATCTAGAGGGTGGCTGATGGCCCATATATTTATATTACAATTCAATGATGACAAGAAGACCTACATTTTACACAACATATAACATTATACAACAACATTCTTGTCATCATTCAACTGTAATACAAATAAATGGGATACATGCATGTACACGCATATACGTGCACATTTCTTTCAAAAATAAAATAATCTTACTGACCACCAAACTTCTGAATGGTAGTTTTACCATTGATTTTGATTCCATTTAATATGGGATTTATATGTGATATTGGTTACACTGTATTTTACAGTGTCCTTGTTACACGTTACGTAGCTACTATAGTAATAACTATAAATAATGCATAATTGCATTCAACTAACCCTGCAACAAAACTAATCCTAAACCTAACCCTATAATAAGTACACATAGTTAATTAATATTTCTAGTAGTACTTAAATGTATAATTACACTAACAAGTACACCCTTTATTTTAAGGTGTCTGTGTTACAGTGCAATTATAAATGATACTGAGTAATAATAAACTGTACTTACTATAGGGTTAGGTTTAGGATTAAGATGTAGTTTTGAGTTAGTTGAATCTAATTCTGCACAACTTACAATAATTACTATAGTAACTACATGTAATGTGTAACAAGGACACTTTATTCCATTACTGACTCATTACTCAATATGTGAATGCTAAATGCTTGGGTCTTTTAGTGTTTTATTCTATTTTGAGTTCATTTTGAGAGTACTTCAAATTTCCTGTTAGTCATGATTATCTGAGTAGCTTAGGAAAAACAATGTGAATATTTATTTAAGAAATAACCAGTTCACATCATTATAAACAAGTGGCCATTCATGTTAACTGTGCTATTAGCATGTCTACAATTCTTGCATTATTAGCTTGAATATCCAAATTTTGCTTCTTGAATTACAGAAGGACACTGTCAAGAGACAATCTTTTCTCATATTTCATACTGTCATAGTCAAGCTAGTGAAACTGTGATTAAAACCTTAAAATCCCTATATAAACAGACTTTCAAAATTGTATAATAATAAAAAAATATTTTTACTATTGTAGGATTTTAGAAAAATATAATTTGAGTTTTAACAATTTTACACTTTAATCAAATTTGTGTATGGTTTATAAAATGTTTAATGGTTTGGCTCCTTCTGTACTTTGTGATTTTGTTAATTTTCATTCTAAAAACTCTAAAGATCTACTAGATCATTCTCTTTAAATAATTGTGTTGTTCCTTTTCAATGATTCTGCTTTTGGTTTATCGTCTTTTGCTGTGAAAGCTACTACTCACTGGAAAGCCATACCAGAGGATATAAAAGGATGTAAATCGATTGGTCTTTTTAAATTGAAGCTAAAATCTTTCTTAAACTCGAACCAAATCTGCAAACATTGACATGGTTGCAGTTTGATTGATTTCTTGTTTGTTTGTTTTTTGGCCCTGATAGTATGTGTATGTATGTTTTATTGTACGTTGTTATTTTGTGTGTGTTATTTGATCTATTTATGTTGACCTGCCAGGGGACTGCGTGTGAGAATTAGCCTTTGGCTAAACCCGGTACAATGCATGGAATGGAAACATTTATGTTAAAAATTGTACATGGTCCCTATACCATGAAAAAAAAACCCCTCAAAGTCAACCTCTAGCTTTTATATTATTCAATGTCAAGTATTCGTCAATGTCTTTAATAACACATGACATGGTGAGTCTTTATATAAGATTATAATGATTATACTTGAGTAAAATAAAGAGCTTTTTATTTTTTTATTGTTATTTGTTTCACCTCTACCAATATAAAAATGCCAGCAAACCTTTAGTAAACCAGGCCCTGTATGTCTCAGATGTAGGGCTTTGTAACCCCTCAGGGAGGAGGACTTCTGGATCTCATGTATGTCCCAGCAGAACGTGCGTGCGTGCGTGCGCGCATGCATGTGTGTGTGTGTGTGTGTGTGTGTGTGTGTGTGTGTGTGTGTGTGTGTGTGTGTGTGTGTGTGTGATAGGAGCACGCTTTGCATGAAGTTTTAAGTGTCTGTAAGGCCCATTCTATATCGTAGCCTTTCTGGTGTAACATGCTGTAATTGGGTCAGTGGAGAGTTGGAGCGGCCGGTCTCTGGTGCTTTAGTGCCCTCTGAGATCTAAAACTTTCATGAGTCCCCCTACCATGGGAATAGTGCCACCCTCATTGTTATTTATAAATGAATCCATTTTGCTACTACATGCTTGTTTTTCTCTCCCTATAAGTCTAGGTCTCTTCCAGTGCATTAAAGGCACAACTGAAGAGGACGCGACTTTGACCCAGTCGGTGAATATCCGGGTGTGCCATTACACACATCACAGACACACACTTCATAAGGAACACATCAATGTTGCTTGATATGAGAGTTTAGATTCTAATCACACTTGACTTTGACATGTTAGCAGTTTGACTGCAGTCGCATCTCACCGAGTTCAGTTATGATCGGGATGTTTGATCCCGTGGTGACGGATGCCTGCCGCACTAAGCCGTGCACTGGACTGTTATCTGGAGATGACCTATCCATCCCCGGAGGTGTGAAACCTGGAAGAGAAAGAGGAAAGACACTGTCAAATTCTACTCTGCTTACAGTGCCAAAATAAATAAAAGACTCAAGGTTTACAAAACCATTGGCATAACAGTCAGGTCATTCAAATAAGATTTTCTTTGTACAATTCTAAATGTAGTGAACATATTGTAGAGTTTGTGGTGGTAGGATACGAGTGAACTGTCATGCTAGTCTAAAACAGTGAAATATAGATCATCCGCTTCTAAGGGTCAGCTCAGGCATATTTAGCATTTGCTGCCTTCCATCAACCAGCAGGTATAAATTTTATATGCTGTTCATTTTGTTACCATAAAACTGGTGAAGTGGATCCTGAAAACCTTTTATGTGAAATGCCATGAAATACAAGCAGGAGTGACAAGAGTACGAATTCACATGACTTGACACTTTTGCATTTCCTCAAGCTGACAAGTAAACACTTTAAATCAGTAATGCTATATGCATAATGCATTGGCCCTGTTTTGACATCCATCGACTGGAGAAAAATGCAAGCGTATAGTTTTTACAGTGACAAACATAATGCAGGGAAAAGATTCAGGTCACAAAGTTTTCAAAGGGCTGCAGAATTCTGTACAGGGGTTGTCCTTCTTTTCAATGGGGAAGTTCAATAGACTAGCTTTCTCTATAGCTCTAAACAAAAGAATAGACAACAGAGAGAAAAACTAAGACTTTGTCTTAAATGTGCAGAGAATAACAGTCTCCTGGTGTGTGAATTGTGAAGACATCAAATATGCAGTGACAGTCAGAGACAACCATCTGGCATACTGAATACAATTTTTTGCTTCAGCTTATAAATAAGAGCAATTTGGATGCTGATACACAAGAGAAATTATTGTTTTTGTTTTTTTCTTGTTTATTTTTTCATAGATATGTTGGTTAAGTGCACAAATATTTCACATTATAATATGGTCATATTATAATGCGATTCTCTCATAACCAGATTAAGTAAATATTCTGATCTTTCCAAAACTGAATAAGACAGTTGTCTTGTATTAATCAAAATTTTGGGTCAGAATATTCAGAATGTCCACTGAAACTGAACATTGATTCATATTCGAGCATCTCCAAAAGATAATACTATGTGATATGTGAAGTAATGATGAACATCTCAATATTTCCAGAAGATTTAAATATTGTGCATGTTACAGTTTATGATTATATGTATAGAGCAATATGTCAATAGAATTTTCTTATCTTTTAAAATTTGGAATAAAAAAATTATAATTCTGCACATTTTCAAGACCAAGTCTAACCACTCACTAGATCTTGTGCAAATTTGTGTTTATTGCACAGCAAATCACACTTCATAAAAGTTATACACGCTCCACAAAAACAGACACACAAACTTTAAAGTCATGCTATAAATTCTGTTTTTGTTTGTTGTTCTCAACCGTAATACATTATGTAGCCTGGACTTTTTCAAAGACCCCTTAAGCACTGATAGTAGTGTCCTGTGTAGTATTTTCTCCTGGCAAAAGGCTTGCTGATTTATTCAATAACACCTTCTGTGCAAGTTTAACAAGCCGCACTGAAACGGTGAGGTGCTGAGGGCAAGAATATTTACCAGGATGATGTGGTATGATGTAATTTATTA
Source organism: Paracanthobrama guichenoti (assembly GCA_018749465.1). Taxonomy (NCBI): domain Eukaryota; kingdom Metazoa; phylum Chordata; class Actinopteri; order Cypriniformes; family Gobionidae; genus Paracanthobrama; species Paracanthobrama guichenoti. The sequence goes on from CM031955.1 coordinate 31,524,426, forward strand.
CACCTGTATCTCAGATCATTTTAAAAAAATAAATATTTTCTTCTATCTTATCAAAGAAAATGTAATTATGATGTGTAAATATGTAACATAAATAATAATAATTAAAAAAAACATGTTTGCCAAGTTGAAACTACAATCTGGAGGGGAAAAAACATAAATCATTTGTTATTTTCATGCTGCAAAAGTTTACTTGGGAATAAATGGAGAACAAGAAAACTGTTCATTGCGGGATAAATTATGCTCTAATACACTGTGTTAATGAAATAAATCTTTATTACACACCATTGCTCTGCTGTTGATTATGCCAGATGTTGAGTTAAACTAATTGAGAGAGTAGTAATGACCAGGCACTCATGGAATCTGTGCACAGATTTTCACAGAGCTAGAAATGCACATCAGTCACAAATTTCTACACTTAATATTTAGCTTTCAGTCACTAATAAGGCTGAAGCACTCTCAACTTCACTTTAAATACACAGAATTCCTCTAAATCAGCACAGACAATTCAAACTGAATTATTCTGGGCCTGGTAATGATGTATTCTTCACGTGCACAAACAGTACGATTACCATCTATTATCATCCACCGCAGAGGGATGTGCTCTTCCCCAACACTACACACTGTTCAGCGCAAGCCTTTGGGACAATATTGGACACATTTCATCTGAAAGCTGTCATTTTGAAGCTTTAAATCCATCTTTCTGTGCAAAAAGTAGATACTCAATAATGGTTGAAATGTTAATTGTTGTGGGCCAGCTTGTGCGGCGTGTATAATTTACGTAATGAAGAGCAGCTGAGAGAGTGAAGCTGCTGATTTGTACAGTCTGTTTAATGATGATGAATCCTGATGGGCACAAGAGGGTTACATGTTTATCTGAATGCATAAACAATCTGTTCGAGTCAATTTGTTGGCAAACAAATCTGCTGCGGTCCAGCAATTGGAGGCAAATACGCAATCTGCACAAAAACGTTAGGGATGTTTTTTTCTTTGAGTACAGGGAAAAATATAATTCACTTACTCAGAATTGCATGCATATTCCAATAATGGACATACATATGCATGAAATGCAAATTCCTCAATGCATAACAGTCTTTAGTTTCATAGAAATGTAATGTTTGCATAAAGTGTCTAAATGGCTGATTTATTGTCTTTCCAATGCACAAACATGTGAAATGTCAGTCCTGCTTTTATTCTTTGATAATTCATGTTTTCCCTTGTTTTATTAAACCATTTGGGCATATAATTGGACCTTGTTGTCTTTGAAAGCACACGGTAAAGTGCTGGTTTCACAGTCTAAAGCTCTTGAGAGGTATTCTCTATGTACTGAAGTATTCTTGGCCACTCCTTACCTTGGGAATTAGCCTGCAAGACCCCAATGCTGTCATCAAACTGCATAGATTTGATGTTAAGAGACGCCAAGATGCATTCCTTGTCCTGCAGTGAAGCATCGTCAATATTGTTCTGATTGGCTGACAGGATAACGCACATGTCGCAGAGGTTGATGTTGACGGCTCTTAAATCAGCTCGACTTAATGGCGTACCCTTCAGCAGAGAGAGAGTGGAAAGAGGAAGAAAGAGAAAAACAAATTAAAGACAGCGCAGAGCTCAGGGAAATTAGTTAACAAGTATTTACTTTTCTAAAGGCAGTGACATTCAGCTGATCTAACTATGCTCTGAGGGAAGAAGAGATGTAGTCTAATCTAAAGGCTAGCCTTTGCTGACGGCAGCTTTTTGGCTTTGTTTTTCATACTCAGTCAAGGCAAGGCTAACAAGCACTAAAGCAGGAAGCAAAGCCAGAGATTCACACGGCCAACAGGAACCTGCCGCCAGAACATCAACACTTGACAACAACTTGTGGTGGCACTATTCAATGCAAAAAGCTTGTAAAAGGGAACATGTGCAGCAAAATAATGTATTACTTCTTGAGTCACATGAACGCATAACGTTTACAGACAACTTGTTTTCTCCAGGTGTAAAAGCTCAAGGCTCATTTTCAATGCATGTAGAGTACTCACGGGTAAGATGGAGACTTTGGGGAAGTTGTGAAGGGTTTCCCACTCTCTTCTCAGATAATCTAATGAGCCCACAAACACAATGGGCTTTAGCTCGTGGTAATGGAAGTTGCTTGCTCTCAAAGGCATCACCAAGTTTCGAAGCCCCACTAAAGCTGACGTGACATCTCCGAATATACAGACTACTACATGTCCACTTAAAACCGTCATGGAGGCCTCGCTGCGTGTCTGTGGTGAAAAAGCCAGAAACAAACAAGACAATTACAATCTCGTCAACAAGAACAGAATAAGAGCTCATATATTGCCACCCATACAAAAACAACACAAGCTGCAGGAAGAGTATTGTTTAAAATGGGGAAAATGCTAATATAATTGACTGAAATCTGAACATATAACAGCAATAAAAGTATGAATGTCGCAATATGGAATTGTGGGAAAAAGCACATTAGATAGATAATTAAAAGGAGGAAACCACATAATTGTATAAAACCGTTCAAGCACATCATCGAGCATTGTCCAGAAGTGTTTAAATGTCTTAAATACATCTGTATTTTATATATATATATATATATATATATTACCACAACAATATGGTTATTAAAAAAGAAAAAATAACTTAATAGACATTAATTTCACTTTGTACAAGGCAAACAGGTTTTGAGGTGTTTTTCAGAGATTTGATTGCAGGTTGAACATATAATGTACTTGCTCAAGATGGCATATTGTAATGAGCATACATATACACAATTTTAAAACGTATAACTGTCTTTAGTTTCATAGACACATATTTAATTTAATTCAGTAATTGTATTTCTATAAGTGCAAATCAGTCCTTCCAGTTTTTAGTGATTCCGCAATCGCTGCATACAACACAAATTCAGCAAAATGTCGCATTTTTTTGCAATCCTGCATAATTTGTCATTTCACTGCAAAATAATCACAAAAAAATTATTTTAAGTCACAAAAAAATACATATCTAATTGAACTATCTCTAATTTATTTAAAGCTGTAATGCATTGTTTTCATGAGGATACAGACGCTGTGGTGCATGCGCAGTATGCGGTCTTTGTGAAAGCGAATCTTTCTCACGTGCCGTCTCGCGTAAGTGCCAAGGACCAGGCGAATTGATTACACAAGATGGATGAATGACCAAATAAAAGTATGATATGCCCGACAACACACACACACACACACACACACACACACACACACACACACACACACACACACACACACACACACACACACACACACACACACACACACAAAAAGAGTTATCAAAAGCACTGTATACCACGAACTCAGTTCGCTACTGATACACGGACCGATGTCAGACTGGCTGAGGATTCTGTGCACGCGTTTGCCGCCTGTCAGCTCTCGCGCGAGTATACAGAAATCTGTTCTATTTAATACACACATAATTATGCCTAAATGTCCGTCTTGGCGGTTATGTCTTGAGTGAATAAGTTTGGGACGTGTGACAGTATTGGGTCTGTGCATTACTGTAGGTCTTTAAAGTGAAAGCAACCTAATATAGCCTATACCCATAAAACAAACAGTAGCCTACTTAAACATAAAGCACTGTTTGTATCTGTATCTTTATGTTGTATTTATTTGTCCTCCTATCATTTTTACTTATATTAGGTAATTGCTTATTGCTGTGATTTACTTTTCCCAGTCATATTTCCCACCCTAAGTGATCATGTTATTAAAGCTACATAGTACACCACTGGACTAGCCTTTTTTGGTAAGAAACCAAAATAAACAAGATTTGTGCATTTAGTTTGTTCTATTGTCATGTATGACTATTGTGCATCTAACATAATACATAATATGGTAAATGTGGTATCCTAATTAAAAAAAATTTAAAAAATCAAAAATTTCACACATTTCTGGAAATTACCACCACAAAATCAGTCATTTTGATCGCAAATATATGAAATGTCAGTTGACTGTGCAAAATATACACTAACAAAACATGTCACACTTCTCAAACATTCAAAACTTGAGTGACCTTAGGTACTTTGAGGAATCTTCAGTGATTTCTGTATAATTACTCTCAAATTGTGGTGCATGACAAATTTACAATACTACAAGTTATACACATTTGATATATTTTTTAATATTTAATAATTTTATTCATTTGTTTCTTTATTATTATTATTTCTGGGGCCGTACTCACAAAGTTGCGAGTAGTCAAGAGGACTCTCTTCACTAAGTCACTAAGACCAAATCACAAACAATCCTAATGGCTGCAGACCTTTTCTCTCTTCCACTTCGCTCCCTGTCTACTCACTGTCTACTCACGGCTCTGAGCTTGGAATTTAGCCCAAACCCAGAGTACTATCCCCGAATCCCCGGCTGGGCCGAGAGTGAGGAGTCGAGGTGGTGGAGAATTGCAGAAAATTGTTGAGGTAACTAGGCGAGTTGGCTGTGTATACTGTATAAATGTCTCCTCTCGAGCTGATTAGATGGAGCACCTCCCGAACATAAATATTTATATATTTATATTTATAAAAGATAATTTGTCACTTGAATTCTGCAATCTCTCTCGAGAGGATGACAATTAGCTGAACATATACTTGTTTAATTAGTGACACTTAGCCTACTTTTTTTTTAAACCTTTATTTGAATATGGCAGCATGATACTTCGTTCTACAATATTTATGTGACTGACAGAAACTCCTCCCCCATCAGCCAATCACTGTGTATAGTTAGTAAGCGTGATGACATCATCCATAGCAACGAGGTCAACCCCGTCCTTACTCTTAACTTAAGGCTTCTCTCTGTTCCTTTGTAAAAGCTGGTCTCAGCAGCTTTGCAAATAGGTTTTAAGAGAAAACTCTTAACTAAGAACTTTTATTGCTATTTAGAAGAACTCTTAGTGCTACGATAAAATGTTTTGTGACTACGGACCCTGATCTATATGATATGTTCATATAGTTGTGTGTGCGTAAATGAAGATTATATTCTGTTTCTGTTAATACACGCTTTAATACTTCTGCTTTGAAAAACACTGCATTCAGGATTCAAATTGATAATGAAATTAGACTTTTTAAAGCGTTTTTAGTTTGTTTTCAACTGGACAGTGCTATCATAGTGCTGCAAGAATATTGCATAGGTGAATATTATAGGATGTGATAAAAATACGGTATTATTTCACTCACAGTTCTTAAGGATTGCACTCAAAAAGTGCTTAATTCTGAAACAATAGTGGGGAAATTCTTGTGACTAGGTAATTTATAACTATTTGATTTAAAACCCTACACACTACAGTTACAAAGATACCTACCAGAATGACCTTCTCAATTTCTTTGGACGGACACCAGTGAAACATTCCAGTAGAGTCGTATCTTTTCACATTAGCATCCATGTTGTCAATCTGCTCGTTTCCCGGAATGAGCAGAGGGTCATGTCTGAAACAGAGCATAAGGAGGAGAAAACGTGTAAGAAGAAAACATGTGCACTGGCCCTATTTGGAAATGCAGGTTAGTAAAAATGCAACAGTGGGAATTTATCTTCTGGGCTTAATTGTGACATTTGTCAAAGGACAAACTTTCCGCACATCTCAATAGACGTCTATTGACAATAAATAAGCAGTAAACAGCCTTGTGCTGACATGGCTTGTCATTGTCAGATTGAATTTGTGCATTGGACTCCATCATAACTGCAGCTCTCTCCGGGCTGCCAAGACTGCGGAGTCATCAAAGCGTCCGCGCCGGTGACAGCACTGGAGTGGAAGAGATGGAGCTGGAGCACTTCAGTGACTGAGTGGCACCAGAATGGAACGCCAATTACCGGCTTTTACTCTGCATCACTCCTGACGTGATGCGTCCAACGGTAAAAGCTTTAACAGAGGCGCACTTTAAATATTTTAGGAATTTGCCCAATCACATTTTGCTCCCCCAAACTGAAGGCCATTAATGTTTCAGCAGCATGTCACGTCCAAACAGGCTAACCTATATCAGCGCGCCCTGCTGAAGCTGATCTGAGGGGCATGTTGACCGTGAAAGAAGTCCCAGCACTCGGGTACAGCTCGTATTCATTTTTGTGAACCCCCTTGAAAGTTTTCTAAGCAGCTCAGTATAGCTGAACTATACAACTGAAAAACAGACTTCACAAACCGGATGTGCAGCCATGTTGATTTAAAGCCTGGTCTAGGGATGTTTGGTGTGAATAGCAACTCCAAACATAGTGCTGTTTTGAGCTTGTTATGGTTGCATTCTCTGCCTCTAATACATATTTATTGGTAGTATTCAATACAGACATGCCTGCAGAGTGCTATAAAAACCACCAATCACAATTTTTTTAAATTAATATTATCAGATATATAAAATGTCTATCTCACTTTTGACCAAATCCCATTGTTTTCTGTCATTAACAATGAAACTCAAAATTAACTACTGCAATGTGACATTATTATTATTATTACTACTACATTCTTTAAATGTGTGCATAAGTATTTAGCCCGTTGTTGCAATATATATACACATATATATATATATATATATATATATATATATATATATATATATATATATATATATATATATATATATATATAGAGAGAGAGAGAGAGATTTAGTCAATAAATTTGAATTTGAACTACTAGGCAATATATTAAATTATTCACAATATCGGATTTAGATCGCAATATAAATTCATGAATATTTCAATGACTTCAATGATTTGTTTGGCCATCATGTTTCCTAAAGACTGTGTCAATAGACTAGTTGAAAGCTGTAAAAATGGAACATTAAAGTACAATAAAAATTAATAATAATAAATATTAATAATAAACATCATATACTGGTATCATATACAGATATAAAAGCAAAAACAAAACAAAAGATTTGCTGGAACAACACCAGTTTAAACAGCTGGTTAATGACTTGCTTTGCTGTTGAACCAGTTCTTGAGTCAATTTCTTTGTGCTTTGGGTGTATTTTAGTCCAGGTATATTACAGTTTGTTTCCCCTCAGTGACTCTTGAACTGATACTCATGATTTCTGAGGGCAGTTTTTGAGAGAAACCACAGAACCCTTGTAAATGCATAAAACTGTCAACTAAAACCCACCATAGGCCAAAAAGGCTGCATTTGAGGAAATGGCCTCGGGGCAGACAACAAAGCCCCATTTCTAAGACGCGGCTGCAGGGGAACATGCTCTCTCAGAGTCTGCTCGACCCAGCTATTGTGATAGTATTATCCACAGTGCTAAATTAACAACCATTTACAAGAAGGAAAAAAAAAATTGTCAATGCAATGCATAGCTATTTATTTATTAACACCAGGGTGTATTATTTTATCTTATGAATGTGATGTAATTTAACTGACATAATAATACCATGCCTGTTATGCCTACTTCTGTAACACCCTGTAATTAACACAGCACTAAATGAGGTTTGTAAATTGCATTAGCCCCTTGTTAATCACTCTAATAATGAATGATGGGACCTCTGCCTCACCTTCCATATTTGCATAATGTTACATAATATGATGGACAATTAATTTACACTTAAAATAACTGCACTGTTATGTGATACACAAATACAAACTTCTGCACAGTCAAAATGCAACATTTGTGGTAGTAAAAACATGGAAATTCTAGTCATATTACAAACATCATAATAACTTTTTTTTTCTCTATTCCTCTCTCACCTTCCTAAGCAGGTTAATTCAGTGAAACGCTCCTCTGGAGCGCCGCTTAGACTGTGTTTGATTGCTAAAATATCACATCAGAAATGTGTCAATTAGCATGCGTGCATGAGATGATATCAGACTGTGTGCAGGTGCTAATAACAGTGAAAGCATTTAGTGCTTTTACACCGACTGAATATTTTATTATGTGGCGCATGTTTCACCACTCACTCTACGGACCCCTGTCATTTCAATCTCCCCTCAACATACTGACTGGCGAAGTGCACCTCTGCCAAGATAGCTATCTCTCACCCGCTGTCAGAGCTGCCTGCCAGTCACAAGCACAATCCAACACGCCATGCCACTCCAGAATAAAATATGTGACGTTACTCACTGCTAGGGAACCCGACAAATGCATTTTGACTTCCCACAATTAGATGTGTCGTGTCTCCTTTTGAAGCATGATACTGTTTTATTGTGTAATCAACTTTTTTAAAATTTTAACATTGCACTACATTTATTTCATTTAAAATTTTAAATAGACATTTAAACTAAAAATTAAAAGGACTGGAGAACAGGACAGAAAGTTCTCCCATTTAATTGGTATGTCCAGAGGAGCGTCCTAGACGTGCATTTGGGGAAAGAGAGAGCGAGAGAGAGAACAGAAGTTGCCCTGAGAGCCGGGCGAGCTGCTTTTCAAACAGTGTTCAGATATTCCAGCGCATCACTCGGCAGTCACTGGCTCCCCGAATCCCTCTCCAGCAGCCTATGAAAGCAGCTCCTCGCTTTGAAAATTTTCCCTATCATGCAAACTGACAAAGGCATACTTTTCAAAAACCCACAGCCAATCTGTTGATCATTATTTATTTACGACGGCCTGGAGGCGCAGAAGCCTGTAAAAACCATACTTGATATGGTATACTCTGGCTGTTTTTCCCTTTCCTGCTTGTTGAATAAAGAATCCCTAAGGCTCCCTCAAACAATCGCTTTTCATTGTGCATAAAACACACCTTGTAAAGGCGAGGTATTTAATGTATGTTGTAATATATTGACAAGGAGGGCACAGGTTGAGGGAGTCCACGGGTCTGTCTTTGGTAATTTTGATGTTTCGCTGCAGGGCTTTGGCTTGAAAAAGCTTACACCTAGAACAGAGGACCTGTCATCCAGTACCCAAGAGCCAGCTGAACACACAGGCACCCTAAAGCACAGAAAACTTTGACACCGCTTTGAAGCGTTTCAAAATAGGGTAAATAACTCCCAAGAATTATTATCACTTGTAGATCAAAGAGCTGATGCATACATTACATGGCAAACGGGGACCTTCAAATCTGCTCAGAAAAACAGTTTTGTGCTGTAAGTTAAGGAATAAAAAGATCCTTCTAAGCAATCGCTGAAAGCAATTTTTCCATTCCTCTCGCAGTTTATTGTTTAAAACTGAGAGCGAAAAGAAACAATTGAACATTGATCATTTTCACTTGGAAAGCAGACTAAAGGGCGAGATCCTCTGCAGGGCTGACAGTTTACAGTATGTAAAACTCAACATAATTGCTTCTTTTGGGGGGAGATTCATGTTGGAAACCTCTGTCTGGGGTACTTATTATACGCTACAGCGAAATGCCTTGTGGGTGGCACACAAATGAAAAGAAACTAAATCAAATAAAATAAAAGTATATGAAATATACTTAATGAAATAAATATAAAAATTCAAATAAAACAAAAGTTACAATTATTTAATTTAATTTATAATAATGTGAATAACAAAATAAAATAAATAGAAATAAAACTGCCGTTTCATGTAAAAGATTAATTTAAATGTTACAACTATTATTATAAGCCTGCAACATCAATCTGGCATTATATTACCACTAAGAAATTGTGACTGACTCACTAAATTACACAAACTGTTCATTTTTCAAAATGTGAAAACACATAATGTCCCTTTTGCAGAATGTTGTCCCTTCCTCCAGACCTTCAGCAACACTTTCTCACATGATGATGTGCAACGGAGGGCATTGTCTCTGCATTTTTTACAACCTCTGCATAAGCGTCTCCTGGCCACATGGGCGGAAAGCTAGTCCTTTTATCAGTCAAAATCAATTAGCAGCATTATAATTCCACCGGACAGGATAAAAGGAAGGTAATATTTGAATTCATTTTTGATTGCGATGATACATTTCACATATGGCCTTAAGTACGAAAAACACTCCTCACAGGGGTTCCCACAATAGATGAAGAGCCCTGAGGCTAAGTAACCATGCTGGCGTCTCTGATTGGTTGGCACCGTCATTAGTGCCACCGCTGTTTAAGAACTACATGTGGACGGGACTGGGGGGAGATGACAGCTGAGACTTTAAAGCAAGAGTATTTTTCAAACAGCTTTTCATAGCTGCTTTCATGACAGAAATATTTCAGCTCTATCATTAACTGCTGACAGGCTGACAGCTCAAACGCCTCGGCCTGAAAGGCCTGCTCTCCCCTCCCTCTCTCTCTCTCTCTCTCCACACTTTCTTTTTCCTTCTCCACTCCTCCTACTCCCACCATCCCAGCACCATCCGTCCTGTCTCTGCATCTCTTTCCTTTTGAAGGGTGGAGGGAGCATCTTGAAATCAATGTCTTACCTCATCATTTTGGGTGAGCAGTTGGGTGAATTTCGCATGCCTCCGTTGCGTTGCTTCTTTTTGGGTGACAGTGTTGACGGATGCTCATCTTCGACTGCAAACACATGCAAAGAGTGTCAGACTGTGGACAGCTGGGATTGTAAAGTGTGCTGGAGATGACATACTAAAGAACACAAAAGCCAACACTCAATCAATCATTGCAAAAAAAAAAAAAAAAAAAAACACTCAAATCTGAGAAGACCTCCAAAAATAGAAAGATAATAGTGTTAGTATGGACAAAAGTACACTTAAAGATAGCAAGTACAGACCTGAAGGACAACCATTAAGTTTTACACCCTGTTTTCCATGAATTCTGCTTTTCAAAGAGTTGTGCGGATCTATTTCAGTCCGTATCGATATGATCAAACTCTCTTTTACCTCTCTGTCATTGTTTGGAGGGCATGAGCTCAAACAGTGACAGAGGGGAAGAAAAAAGAAAGAGTAATTTGGTGTGTGTTTTTTAATGGATGACTACATGGCAAAATCAATCCTCATCACTCAAGAGAGCCGTGAGTGATGGCTCCGCTGTGAGTCTGTCCCCCATACCACAAGCACTCTCAGTGCTGAACAAGCACCCTGAACTGAGCCTTCTCATTCTGAAACGCCTCTCCAAAAGGAAGTTACTGAGGGGCCTAAGAATGTCACAAGCTCTCCGCTTTATAAACACATCATGTGTGAGCTGTCTGAAGGGTAAGCTCATCAAATTTTCAGATATACTAATTTAAACCATTTTAAAACGATAGCTTAACTTAAAGGAATAGTTCACCCTAACCATGAAACCGTCATCATTCAGTCACGTCATATGGCATTTATTCTTCCAAGAGAAATTTTGAAAAATGTCCATGCTCCTCTTTTTCATATGACAATAGCGTCAAATTCTGGCCCACGCATCGAAAGGTATACCTTATCTGAATTTGAATATCTGAACTTGAGCACACAAGAGATATGTGAGTGGTGGAGGAAAATGAAACAAGATAAAAATGTAAGCTTTATTTTACTTTAACTTTACAGTTGTGGTCCCTTTGAATTGTCACTGCATGAAACAGAAAAGCATGTACATTTTTCAAAATTTCTCTTGTGTTCAAAACATAAAAAGAGACAAAACATTTTATGGTGAACTGTTCCTTTAACTAGGGGAGAAACTGTTCAATATGTTGTAATAAAAACTAATAAATGTTTTTAAATTTCCATGTATACCACAGTACACAGTGTTTTTCATTTTGGAAATGATTTAATATTTGTTATGCTGCACTGCTATATTTATATTATACTGTATTATTCAGGGTTTTTTTTCTGCATGGCAATGAGTATTTGAGTATGATACAAGATACTGAACACAACATTGAACACTGAAATCCAAACTCAAACACTGCAAACTTGCTTTAGTGTGGCTCTGTTAGAAACCCATCACCCGCACAGCAAAATATTAGAGACAAATACTGCAAACACATATACTTGTATGTCTCTGATTTCCCTTTGTCATCTAATTGTTCTAATGAAAAAAGACAAATTAAACAAAAAGACGCTGTCTGTGTCTTCACCAAATGCCAGTGCTTGACATTTGAAATTACACTGCAGAGGGAGCAATGTGAGACAGTAATCAACTTTAAAAATATCACTACAGATAAGACGGCGGTGCAGTGGCCCTTTGTTCTGTACTTTGGCGGTTGAGCAAGTGGCCTGGCTGGGCCGGACCGCTCTCTCCTGCCCTTGCTCCTCCAAATTAGGCAGCGGAGATTTACGAGCTACAGTGGTGCCCTTCAGTAAGAGGCTTAACAATGAAATAACTCCACCTGCAACACAGCCATTTCAGCAAGTCTCTGCTTGTTCCAAATTACATTACGGCACTTTTACAACCTCAATCAAAATAGGATCAGCCCACCAAAGTGTGATTGCTGTTCCATACCACGGGCAGCTATAGCCCTTGCTTTTTCGTGTCCCGATCAGAACGATTGAGCTAGACATCGGTCTCCTCTGCTTCAGACAGACAACTGGCTGATGCAAGCTTTAACGCACAACAGAGATACAACAGAAATAAGAATTACTACAGTCCTGAAGACTTTGTTTGTACAACTTGGGGTGTCTATGACAACGAGTTTGAGGTCTAAAGGTCTGAGACCACATTGAAAATCTAATTTAAACCTGGAAATAAACCCAGACTTTAAAAAAATAAATAAAAACAAATAAAAAAAAAAAAAAACAGACATTGATATCAAATGAATCAGATATAGTTAGGATTAATCAAAAAATATTCAAAATATGTAAAGAAAATTTGCATTGGGGAAAAAAAAATGCATAGTATCCCATGGTATATGATGGGCAAACTCCTATTGATGGCAGTTTGTGTTATATATTATATTTATACATTTAAGATTCATCTATTTTTTATTTATTTATTTTTTAAATATGTAAAGAAAAAAATTCAATATAAAACATTTTAATGAGTGGTCTTGAATTCCATGGTATATGATGGGTAAACTAGCTATTCTGGAACTTCTATATTCCTATTGATGGCAGTTACACACATTACACACACACCCACACATTTAGTGCTGGGGCAGGGGGTATATTAGCCACTAGCTGCTCTACATGCATGCGGCAGTGACTGCAGGGACCCATGCAGGAGGAAGGGGTTGTTTGCAGTAGCACTGACTAATGCGTCCTAAGGCGCAACCTACAGTGCGTGGGGCGGTAGCGGTATTTTCCGGGCAGGCTGCGGGCCCGGTTCAGTCCAGCCAGGCTGAGGCATGACTGTGAGGGCAGTGCTGGAGGGAGCAGACTTCCTTTGCGGTTATTAACAAGAGGTACAGCAGTCGTGGAGCACTCAACAACCGGCAGCACACTGGGAAGAGTGTTGGGAACAGCCATGCTGCTGGCCAGTTTGATCGAGGGGTTTTGAAAAGTCGCTCTAACTTCCTCCTTTACTGTCAAACAGTGGAAGACAAAACAATGAGAGATGACTGTGATTGGGTCAGTGACATATTATTAACAGGGTCCACAAAAAAGGAAAAAAATATTTTACAGATCTTAGAAATATATTCATGTTAGTTTCATTGATTTGTTTTTTTTTTTTTTTTTTTTTAAAGAAATCTTTAAATATAATGACGTCATGTGGTGTAACCATCTAAAATGTAATAACATATTTTCCTTACACCTTCAGTGTGACGATTTTTTTTTTAATTTTTATAATTTTAAATACACTTTTAAAAAGAAATAATAATACATAAATATCATTAAGTATTTGGCGAGTCGAACTACATGACATTCTAAACTTGTCACAAGAAAAGGTGATTATCTAATATTTATCTAATCAAATTATTAAATATTTTAAGAGACTTATTAACAGACAGTCAGAGGCTTTGCAGGGGTCTCACTAAATGTATTGAAAATGTACTGCTATCAGCAAGTGCCTTGTTAAATAGTAATACTAATAAAATATAAAATAGTTTAAAATAAGATTTAAAATTGCTGTAAAAGTCATCTAAAAGCACATGCCATTAGTGATTCTAAACTAAATATATTATGATTAAAACACTGCAGCATTTATAATTTATCACTGAACTGCATGAGAATTACATAAATATTTAAGTATGAAAATACAAGTTGACATGATTTTCATTGTTGAGCCATTTATTTCCCCCTTCGATTACCATTTACAGACAGATCCACAAATCTGTGTGCCATAAAGGTAACCGCCCGCATTTTTGAATAATTGAAGATGACCCCTCGGTTTTATAAAACACTACTTAACCACTTGCCAAGCGCTTTAGGTGAAATGTTCAATATGACATTTGCTTTTCCATTGCTAATAAACATTAATTAATTAGAAGCACTTTCTTCCCTGCCTGCTCCGCGACAAGACAGAACAAAGCATGAACATATTATTCCTGATAACAGTCACAATGAATCAGGTCACATTGCAGGTAGGGATGTGCTTCCACAAGGGAACACAGCAATCTCTTTACATTCTGCCTCAATATATGGCTAAGCAGTGTTAAAACAACATATCTAAAATGTGTGAAAATCAATACTCCATACAACACACGAAAATGTCTTGGATTAAGCTGCGAAAAGGACCAAAATAAACAATCTGCTGTCTGACAGACAGAAGTATGCAGTGTGTATAAGGGACCTGAAGTGTTTCACACAGGGAGTTATCAAGCTCACCGCCTGCCACCCGAGCCATAAGACTCCAGCCTAATGCTATCTACATAAAAGGCAAGAGGTTAACCAATATCTGGTGTAAGTGGAAAAGCAGTTTCCGCCCGCTCCCCAAACCTTGCTCGGAGCAATAAATAGACGGTTATTTCTGCCGTCAGCTGCCGCATAGATTTAAAGGCCGCCACAGATAACTCCTGGATTCATCTGGCCCCTGTCAAACACGAGTAGCATTACACAGAGAACATCCACTGTGGCACTTTCACTGTGGATTTACAGTAATCCAGACGGCAACTGTCCCTTTATGAAATGCAAATCCTGTGACGAGCCACAATTGTGCATTCTTATCAAGGCCATTGTTAAATTATAGAAAACACATCTGTGAGAAAATACATTTTAAAACGATCTAATTTTATAGTGGCTCTAAATAAATCAATTCGGTCTACATTCACTTCACCTAAATTCTCCTAATTATTCTTTTTATTATTTTGCTGTTAAAATAATTTTTTTTGTCCTTCAGATGCAGAAACATAACATTTTAAAACCATTTTAAAATAAACAGTTAGCCTATGCAAATACATATGAAACGTTTATAACATTGAAATACATTGAAAAGGTTACATATGAAATGAAACTTAACTGCAATAAAGCTAAAGCTCTCTCAACATTAGTTTGCCGTCTGATTTACCTAAAACATGTTTAGCTGTGAACCGAACCCCAGATTGTGGCTGTGATCCCATTTCCCTGGAGTTGTAGCGCCATCTGCTGTTGATGGCGTCACAACACAGAAACATCTCTAAGACTCCACACATGCGTGCAATACATCATAGCATTTCTATCTCTTCAATCATCCCTCGCAAGGACACGGAGCTCTTTATGCAACATCTGGATTTCATATGGATCCCTCTATTCAGCACCTGACCTTTCTCATGCACATGTTTTAAAGTCGAGCAGCCCCTCTGATGCATTTGACCAGAACCCAGTGCTGAGAAACTGTCATCATGGCCCCCCTTCCCATCAATCCCCAGTAATCTACAGAGAGCTGAGGATGGCAGCTTTTGTGCTGTAATGCTAGTAGGGGTAAAATCAAAAGCAAAGAGCCAAAGCAGGCAGGTTGCACGAACGAATGGGGGAATGAGGAAAACAGAGAAGTACACTTACGTGATCTGACATATCCGTTAAACTTATATTTGGCTGAGGGGAACGCAGAGACCAATGTGAGGATACAAAAAGGAAAAGAGAGAGAATGAGTGTGAGATAGACAGCAGAAAGACAGTGCATCACACTTACACAAGGACAGAAAGGAAGAAAAGTCAAGTTAACAGCAGTTAGAAGCAAAAAGGATGAAAAAGATAATCATATAAGCAGGAGATGAATAGAGAAACCAAAAACAAAAGAGATGATTGGTGGAAGGACTGGACTTAAACGAAGCGATGAAAATCAAGCTGCTTGTTCAGTGTTTCCACATCACGGATCCATTTTAAGAGTCAAACGTTGGATTCTCGTCCCAAGACCGATGACAAACTTACTGCCTAAATCCGAACAACCTCACAAGGATCATTATGGTATTTGGAATTTCGCTGGGGAAAAGAGAATGCTTTGATAAGTCATCATTTTATCCTTGACACTCAATTTGATGAAAACCAGTGAAACCGATCAAACAGATGTTAACAATCTTGAGGCTTTACCAAATAGTTAAACAACAAATTACAGATGTTTCCCATCACATAATTGCTTCTGTAAAAATTAAACACTGCCATCTGATAATTTTTGATCAGTAATTACTATCTTGTCAACTCCAGATGAACGCCAAACTGTAGGCATAACATGCTGGGAGAATCAAGAAACTGTATGCCACAAACTTCAAGTCATTAAAGTGAATATGAATTGATGTTTTGAATACATGACTTGCCATTTTCTTTCCGTAATATTTTGTATTTCTGAGTGAAAAAAAAAACAATAATTTTTATATAAAATTTTAAAATTTACAATTATTTACAATTACATATTTACAATTACATTTTCAAATGAATATTAAAAAAATGTGGGTAGGTGGGTGGGTTAACATTATCCAATAGGGTGTTTTCACACTTGGTTTGATTGCCTGGTCTGAACCAGAGCTCGACTGCTCCCCCTCCCCTGCCCCCGCTGGATTGTGTTCACGTTATATTTTTGGGTCCAAACCACGGTGCGTTTGCATAATCATAATCTTTTTACCGTAGCATGGTAGTGACGATGCAGGAGAAGGTGGCAAAATGCATAGCATTACTCGCCTCACTTTTATATTTTGATTTCTGAACCTTTGGTTTTATCGAATTACACATCATTAATATCGGTTCACTTCCGTGATTTAGTATGATTGTGTTCATATCAGCAGCGAGTTCACATGAACTGTACTCCGTGGGTACGCACACACCAGAGTTCGAAAAACAGCATTCACATCATCCAAGCGAACCGAACCGTGCACCTAAAGTGCTAGTGTAAAAGCACCCTAAATGACATAACGCAGAAAAGGAAATGCATTTCAGAGGAAGTTCAGGCCATTTTGATTTTACATTATGAGGCCAAACTATTTTTGTTTTTGGAATAAAGCTGTAGACACACTAGGTTGTGATATGACATCACGCTCTGCAGCGTCTTTTTTATAAACATGAATTCAACATATAACAAATAGTAATACACTCAAATAAAAAAATATATATACAATCTACTCAACTTTACTGCAAAAATATAGCTCTTTTAATTTAGCCAAGAGGTCACGCCGTGACGTAACGATCTTCTACTGGTCACATGTCTTCACATGATATGAATTCGCAGCTCAGAGTTCACCAAACTTGAATTTTGGAATGCACCGAAATGCAAAACTTTTCACATGAGCTGGCATTTCCGGTCTGATGCATTCATATGCGTTTGAATGGAAGTCATTGGAACGAAAAGTGCAGTGCGACTGCCCCTTAAAACGTGCTGCATCATTAAAAAAATAATACCAGGAAAGTGTAATAAAAAGTAAATTGTATAAATTTTGATTTCATGTTGACTAAGTTATATGTTGCATACGAAACCGTGAGTTTGAGTTTATCTTGCAGCCAATAATAAAGAGGGATGTGTTCAGATGCATGTAGGTTGTTCTATACTGCAGTCCCAATCTTCATCCCCATTTTCAAAGTCTCATCTTTCGTTACAAGTACTGTATCTGATGCCATAAAGGTCACAGCGCAAGCCCAGGGCGGGGCGGTGACACAAGCGCTCAAGCAGGGGCCCCGCGCCGGTCCTGGCATATGTCGCTTGCGATCTGCGGGCACAGGAAGAGTCGGCCGACTCTTTGGCTAGCATCTGTCCTACACGGCGGAGGGGATGACCGGCCCTGCTCCTGCCTGGTGGTAAGGAACTGTCAGGTTGAGTTTAATGACACACCAGCTGAGCTGGGGAAATGAAAATGCAAACATAATTTTCATGTCAGGCTGCATAAGAGCCGACGGTGCTGAGTTCCACCCTGCAAGGAGCGGACAAGATCCACTCTCTGGGCTGCGCCGTGCCGCCCCGCCCTGCCACACTCGGCACATCCTCTGCAAACTCCATAACCAACCAGAGCAGGCAAGAGAAGAGGAAAAAGGAGAGAGAGAAAAAAAAAATGCCCCGAAGACTTAAAAAAAGCAGCGACCTCTCTCCCTTTCCCTCTCAGTATGCCAGGCGATTGTTGTTTACGAAACAGGCATGTCTAGGATTGCCCTGCTGGAAACTTCCTTTTGAAGGCTCATAAGTTCAAAACAGGAATTAATACCCTTTGCAATGCTGAGCACCTTGAGAGTCTTTAAAGCTTGTGTAATGAGGGGATAAGTCTCGGCAGGTGGAGCGGAGGGACTGTTATTGTCACTGTAACTTAGAGCGGAGGCAGCTAACTCACTTGTACAGTATATTTGCTCCCTAAAGCCTGCACTTGCAGAGATAACAAACTCTTCTTAATAGTGCGCAGTGCACTAGAGCTATAATGAGTGTTCCATTGCTCCCTACTCCTTGTCGACGACTCTCTGGGCTTTGACCGCAGCCAAAAGAGTGCACACATCTCATTTTCATACTAATAACTCTTTGCCTGCCTTTGGAAGAAAGGAGCATTACCATCCTGAGTGATGCTTGCACAGAATCAGAACAAAAAGTGTATGAGGGCTGTTTGAGAAAGCGCCCATCAGGGAACATTACTTCTGTATGACAGAGTGCATTTACTGTCACGTGTTTCATGCATTCAGCTAAATTATTACATCCAGGGGAGTAGTATTTATTTCAGTAATAACTGAGCTACTACTATAATGTGCAGGTATAAAACCACCATATCATGCTTAGTGCAGGGATGTGGTGATGTTTATGCTTTCTGACCCATTTGGTATGGGTACACATTAAGTGGCGAGTGCCAGTAGCTATCTTTCCATTTAAGTTGTGAATGTAATTTATGAATAAATGTTATAAAAAAATAAATGTTAAAAAATAAAATAAAAAATAATTAAAAATAAGGTAGCACTTCAGTCCCACATGCTTAAAAGAACAAAATCCTAATCTTTAGGAAAACTGGTGCAAAATAGAAATGCAAATAGAAGTTGTTGTCACTGAGGAAGCGCAAGCTATGGCTTGTGATCAAAACAAATGTATATTAAAATTATATATATAATAATATATATATACACACACACACACACATTTATTTGAGTAATAAACATTTATTTATTTTAAATTAAACAATATTAATTAAATAATAAATAACGTGATTAAAAGAAACTTTTAAATAACATGATGATGTGCTCAAAGAATTTAATCAGAAAATCATTACTGGTTGAGCAAAATCAAAGTCAGATGGAGGAACTCTGTGAATTCCTCATCATTGAGATGTAATGTTAGATCTGAGGCAGAACCGATGGGAGAGAGTCAAACAAAGCCGCAGCTGGCATTAGCTGTCAGCCTTGGTGAAAACGCACTCAATTCAGAAAGAAAACGGCAGCAGTGAAACCAATGAAGGATGACGCTACATGAAGAGATCAGTAACTATGTAATGACCAGTAACTGGTATCCAGGGATATCACCATAGACCAAAACACAAGACACAAAGTCAACCTCATCATAGCGTTTGATGCTAATCTAAGCTGATGTGGCAAACAGTCGGAAGGCAGTTGTAGAGGAAATGCGATCGCCTGAACTGACCCCTGCTTTTATAGTAGGTCGCACCGCTGCCATTCCTAATTGACAGACGCTTTAGTATTTCACATCTGCTAAGGCTTAATGAGAAGACCCCTGTTCCGCGCTGTCCTTTACACAACTAACTGCTTCAGTCATCTGACCTCATCCAATAGCCTGAGTCACCACCATCTCAATTGAGTTCCTGTCAGGAGATCTCTTTTTAACTTTCCCATTGAGCCTGACAGTCCCACTGTGGTATACAAGGCATTAAATAAAGCACATTGACTTTTTCTCCCCTGATTGCTGGCTAAGAGAAAATCATCGAGGAGAATCAGATCCTGTGGAAAGGGGGAGAGTGTGACGTGTTTTTTCAATTGCACCTAAATGTGGACTTTACTAAAGGAAGAGGTTTTATTTCAGCCAGTGGAAATGGTGGAGGCATTAATGGCTTGCGGTTGTAAAACATGATTGTCCAAGAATAGCAGAAAAGACATTGCCAGTATATACTTACTCTTTATGAACAGAAGAATCTCAGTAAAGATCCCTTTCAATCAAAATCTAGCGTTTGGCATGTGAATTAAAGATGATTTTAATAAATAACAGACATATATAGTTCTGACTGTTTTTTAATTACTGATATCCTTCCAATTTTGCTAAATTAACAAATATAGTCAAAAGGGATCTTGACTAGTGAGATGGACATGTGAGTTACATTTGCTTGTTTCTTATATTTTAAATAGGACAAGACGGCATGTAATAACCGAACATATTCAAAATTAAAAGACCAAAAGATTGTAGGTACCCAGTGTTTGAACCTGTAGGGGAAAAAACAGTTAGCCATTTGTTTGCATGTTTCCTAACCTGAAGAATGGTCTTCAAGTCACATGAACATGAAAATATTATCAAAACATCATCAGTGTCAATGTACACAATAAGCCCATATATTCGATTAAAAGCACATCATATAGTTCGTTTAACAGATACATGTACACCTGCCATGTAAAAGTGTAAACACCAAAACAGTGACTGCAAAATGTCACCAGCACCGCACAAGTGCTCCACTAACACAGCATGCGCCAACACAGTCCTACTGCACCTACTGCAGCACTAACACAGAGAAGCCACGTCACTTCAACTACCACCAATTCACCAAACGAAAAAGAATATGTACTAGTGTACCATCCAATAAGCCACAGATACGGAAATAATGGAGGAACGAAACAGACGTAAAACACAGCATATGAAACACGGCACAGACACGCACACTCACACGCTCACAGGTCACGGACATCGAACGGCATGTGGTTTGGCGATCGAACTTACAGGCACGTAAACTGGTTGAGCAATCATGAACAGAGACAGAAGAAAGTGGGAAGGCCCTCTGAAGACTGTCCATGTTACTATGTACACTGCCTGTCATGCACGAGCAGTCGCGCTCAGAGCGCCCGCAATCAAAACAACATGCCAGTTTCATTCGCTTGTAGACGGACATCTTGGCTACAGTCATGTGTTGGATGAGAGGAGAGGAAAGCAGCAGGTTAATGGCAAGGATCAAAAGAGTTTTTCAACCAGGGAAGTCTGAAGGAAACTTTTTCAAACAGGAACAAAAAGTGCAATGACAGGTTTGACCCACAGATGGACCACTGCGCTCCCGCTTGAAATACGCTTCGGATAAGCTTCCGATTATGTTCCCACTGCACATGTGAAGTTCGATCCAAATTTGAAGGTTAATACCAAATCAGACTTTGAAAACATCTAATAGAGGGCTTGTTTAGGCAGGAAGCAGTAGTCTCATTGGGGTCAAGCCGTGCCCTAAGGCTGATCATGTCATAAAAGGTTAAAAGGTCAGATATGACATTATGATCAGAGGTTGGGGCAAGGGACATTCAGGCAGAGAGGAATGGGTGAATGTGTTCAGCAGCAAAACCTCTTTGGATAACATCCTCTGTATCTAAAGGAGAGGATCACGTACCTGTATCCCATCATGCAGCAGCAGGTTATCGGCATCACAACGTG
Source organism: Paracanthobrama guichenoti (assembly GCA_018749465.1). NCBI lineage: Eukaryota > Metazoa > Chordata > Actinopteri > Cypriniformes > Gobionidae > Paracanthobrama > Paracanthobrama guichenoti. The sequence continues at coordinate 31,546,070 of CM031955.1, forward strand.
CTACAGGCTCTAACATGGGTGCCCTATTCTGTTCGTCAAACTCTGCTCACCACTGGACTCAATCAGGGATTGGTTGGGATGTTCATATGGTAAACATGCCAATAGGCTACTACTTCATTCCACGATTTGAAGATGCATTCGCATGCATTGCACATTTTATTCAAACATACATTACATGTAGTATGTATGTGTGTATGCAATTTTTTGATTCTCAAAGGATCTGTGGTGAGAGACTATAGCAGCATTTGATTGCTGTGAATCGGACTAAAAACAGTCCCTGGTACACATTCTCCCGGTGCCACCTCACTAACGGACCGTAATCAAGTCTGGCACCCTCAAAAGAGCAAACAATCTACAGGGAAAAGCCTGCTTTTGACTTCCATCTGAGGTTATGAGCCCGAATTAAGAGGCCAATTTCAGTTGTATGCTGGAGAGATAATATGGTAAATGACTTGGCCTTTAAAGCCATAACCTCAGGGACTGTTATTCTTATAGAACCATGCAGAATGGCTGAAATTAAGGAGAACAGGCATGCAGTGGGAGGCGACCGCGGTCGTATCTCTTGAAACGGCAGCCCGGTCGACTGTTTACGGGGCTGAAACAGATTAAGGCAATGCGGAAACATGCAGCAGCGGGGTTTCTACTTAATTTCATGCTGAAATCTATCGCTTCAGAGTTTGAGGGTTGACATTCATCGGAGCACATAGTATGTGGTTATGTTAGTCAGTGAGACATGGAGGGCGGAAGAGACACAAGACAACATGATGATGTGAGTGACTGAACACGACTACACAGAGAGCCTAATTACTGAAGCCTCTTTAACAGAACAACCCGATTTAGCAAGAATGCTCTCAGCACCCCTATCGTCTTTCCTCGCCCTACAACGTCCCATAATTCAAAGCAGGCTATGTCATGTGTTAAAATACTAAATGGAAAGGAATATATCTGAAGGAATTATAATATGGTCATATAAATAATATGGACATTTAGAGTGATATTAGATACAATGAAGCCTTACAATATGTTCTTAAAATACTTTTTTTTTAAAAAGCACACCTCTATCTGTACCGATATAAAGTGAACAACACCCTGGCTCCTTGGGAAGACCTACATAAAGAACCCTAGGTGACAAGTGAGAAGACCCTACAGTGCACATTGGCTGAAAGCAATCTTGCTAAATAGGTTTATGAGGACCTCAGTGTTCCCATTCTGTTCCGTTCTCATTTGTAGAACTACAGTGGCATCTAGTGGCCAGCGTTGTGTACAGCAGCTAGGTCAACACCTCCGTGAGCCTAATGTTAAGAGATGCACCTATCAGTGAGGGCAGTGAGAAAGTGCCCAACTACTGAAAACAATTGAAATTCAGAAGATTTCAATTCTACCGATGGTTCTTGTGTCGTGTAGAGAAGCTGGGCAGGGGCTGGATGGTGAAGACAAAGGGGAGGCTGTAGGCAAGAGGGAGACCAGATTGTTTTGATTGTGTTTTGGAGACGATGCTTGTTAAGTCTAAGAATTTGAAGAACTTCCCACAGAACTCTTTCTGCTCTCTGAAAATACAGCAGCATGCGAAATTGCCTTTGACAGCGAGGGGACGGATTCAAGTGGACTCAACCACCCCCCTTGGCACTGGTGAGGTCCATGACTAATAGTAGCAAAATCAATTGGCTTGTTTGACTTTTTAGATTGTCATGACAGGTTACGTTGAGTTTCAGGAGAGTCAAACAACCTCTGAAATTAATCACCGATTTCAGAATGATAAATCTTTGGGAGGAACTGTTATTGGTCAAGAACTTATGCTTCTCTCTTATTAGAGACTGGTTTGTAGGGGTGAGGACAGGGTCATTTTCAGGCCAGTAAATTCTGCTGTATTACTTTTTTGGGCTGAGGACAGTGGAGAGATGAGAGGCGTAGGAGGGATGCAGCAGCTAGACTGACACATGCAACATATATATAGATATATATATAGAACTATTATCAGAGTGAGACAGTCAGAATGTACTCTGGGCCACAGGAAACCCGTTTTTACTCACAATATGTCACTATCAGTGAGAGGTTTAAATAAAGAGGCGGTATTCCAAGGCAGCAAGGAAGGAAATACATCAAAAAGTATGTCAATGATCATAAAGAGGGTCAAATAAAAGAACACAAACTTCCATTACAGCAATGGAAACCTCATCTCCCTTACTGTGAGGCTATTGACCTCTTCTCAGGTGAAATTCAGTTTTGGGAGGGTGCATATCATCAAAAACATATGATTGGGAAGGGAACAAAAGAGAATAAAGTAATAAAAACGTTTAGCTCAAACATACACTATTGTGACAAAGTTTGGGGTCAGTAAATCATATAATAATGTAATAATACTTTTGTTCAGCAAGGAAGCATAACATTTATCAAAAGAGACAGCAAAGACATTTATAATGTTACTTTTGTATTTTGTATTCATTATTAAAGAGATAAAAGAAAAGAAACTGTATCATGGTTTCCACAAAAATATTAAGCAGCAAAACAAATAATAAATGTTTCTTGAGCAGCAGATCAGCATATTAGAATGATTTCTGAAGGATCATGTGACACTGAAGACTGGAGTAATGATGCTGAAAATTCAGCTTTACCCTCACAGGAATAAATTACACTGAAAAAATATTGAAATACAAAAGTAGTTATTTTAAATTGTAATAATATCTGACAGTATTTTTGATCAAATTAATGCAGCCTTGTCTGTGCACTTTCAAAAAACATAAAAAATAAAAATCGGTAGTGCATGTGTAATCAAACACACTCTGAAACATCATATATAGTTTTAAATAATTAAATTAATGTAAACAAACCATAAATAAACAAGGATCTGCAGTTAAAGGCAGCTGTTTAAAAGTGCACAGTGAAAGGTCACTGGGAATGAAGCTGAATTATTCATCTTGTGGCTAACTGGTTTGGACAAATGCTTATATAAGTCATGTAATAACAATGCATCACTCCAATATTAATGTTAATGTATGCTCTACTTAACATAAATATTGCTTCATTCTACCAAGCCAACGTTAGCAAATGACAGCAAACATTTAAGTGCTGCCACATCTATATATAATTAAGAGGGTGTTTAAGGAAATAAGGTTCTATCAAATGATGTAAATGTCTGCAGGAGCTACTCTGACAGTGGACTACACTCTGAGCTATTAATCTCTCTTCTACTTCACTGACTTCCTGTCAGAAAGTGTTTTTGCCAGGCTGAGGCAGTGGGACATGACAGTGGCGCGTCCAAATGGCAGTTGCGTTGGGCGTTCTGGGTAAACAGGGTGGATATGATTGGTAAAATGATCCTGGGTCAGGAGTGTGTTTTCGGTGTGTCTGGCGAGAGTGGGCCAAGCTGCTCTTGCCTTTTGTTTTTCCACCTGACTGGAGTCATTACCTCCGCCTCTCTCCCACTGATGCCACCGTGAGCTGACAGCCTCTCTCTTCAGCCCTGCTAATCATGTCATTCCCTCTCTACATCTGTATCTCTCTTCACCATTAGAATGTTGATGGCTGGCTTTTCTCAAGAGTCTCACTCTTTCACCTTGTCATATTTCTCCCTCTAATTCTAGGCCTCCAATTTGAAGGTAGTCTGTTTTTGATGGTCACTAGTTTCTACATTTCATCGCTCTACTATTTTAGTATTGTTTGTATTTTTAAAGTGGTTGCAAGGAGCAATGTGTTTTGTAAATAATTGTAGTGTTAGACGTGAAAAAATGTTTTCACACTTAAGAAATGTGTTATTTTTCTTGGCATATTATCATTCAAAGATTTCTGAAAAGTCTCTTATGCTCAACAAGGCTACACTTAATACTGTAAAAGCAGAAATATTGTGAAATGTTATTGCAATTTAAAATAACAGATTTTTGAAATATTTATTCTTGTGATGGCAAAGCTGACATTCCAGCCCTTACTCCATGTCACATGATCCTGCCGATTCATTTCTCAACAAACATTTCTAATTATTATCAATGCTGAAAATATTTTTGTGGAATGCTTAATGTAACTGCAATGCATATTTTTTTCTGGATTTTTGTTCGAAAGAACAGCATTTATTTGAAATAGAACAGTTTCAGTAACAATGCAAGTGTCTTTACTGTCACTTTTGATCAATTGAATGTGTCCTTTATAAATAAAAGTTTTCATTTCTAAAATCTTATTGACTGAATGGTGGTCAAAAGTTAACTATTAATAGCTGCTCAGTGGCTATCAAATGAGTACTATGCACAGTATTCAACGAGTAGGCAAAAATACTGAAATTATTGAGTCGCACATCTGATTTAAAATGTACTATCCTAAATGGGAGAAGGGTAGCAGAACCAAAGCCTAAAATCGGAACTTTTTTAACAGTATTATTTTGCTGCCTTGCAAATGTTTTTTGTCCTTTAAAGAGTGAAACTGACACGAGTCTATTATTTTATTTACAATATGTAACGAAATCTTTCAAATTTTAACTTCCCAAAAATTGTAGCTAAAATACAAGAGAAACAACAATATCTGACATTTTACACAATGTAGCAGTGCCCCTTCAAAGTGAGAAAGAGTCGGTGGACACTTTCCATTCAGACTGGGCTCGACAGGAGCGAGGAAGGGAGGGAGTGATGGTCGGGTGTACTTACTTCTCTTGCAGCCACACTTTTTAATCCTTTTGGGATCCGTGATGTCATCATGACATGCTTTGCAGTAGAAAAATGCTCTGAAGCGAGAGAATTGAAGAAGAATTTAACATTTTGCTTCAAAGGGTGCCCTTCACTTTTCAGTTTTCATTTGTATTTAAAAATCAAATTCTGATGGATTGGAGAGATGTTTACCTTTTCACCTCTTTAGCGTCACTGGCGATAAAGAATCCCAATGTCCCCTCTTGCATCTTAACGTGATTTCCAGGATTGATGAGAATACTGTTCAGTCAGAAAGAGGGTCATTCTCATTAACATGAAGAAATTCAATCTTGCACATTTAAACACTCTAATCAAGAGGAATGGTACACGTTTTTGGACCTGATGAGAAAAACATGCATATATTGCCTCAAATTTTGATACTGGAATTGTACTTTTGTCAAAAAAAGCTGCAGGGAAAGGGACCTATTCAAGAAATACTGCTTAGGCCACTTGGTTTCACACAAATACAGTACAGTACACAACAGCATGACTTGCCCATTTTAATTCTTTTCTCATGATGGTCTTAGATTGAATTGTCTGGGTGATGAGATAAAAGAAAGAATTAAAATTGGGGTGGTAACAATCTAGGTGTTCTGGTTGACGGGCCTTCATATACACAGTGTGAGGTCTATTGTCACACAGCAGTGCAATTTTATTCCTGCTTTAGTGCAGTGGAAAGCAAGGGAATGACCAGCCCAGCAAGAGTTCAGGATGCATCCTGGGTCTCTGAATCTGCAGTAACAGTGCAACTAAGCCAATACATGCCATGCTGTTTTATTTGAGGTTGCTATTGTGTTAAAGACATTCTAATACCATAACATTTAAAGCTTCAGCTCATGGTTATTATTTTTACTGTTAATGTTGTGTGACCAAATCATTAAAAAATAAGCACTGAGGCAGAGGCTGCACAATAATCATTATCATTCTCACTCAGATGGACTGTAAAATTTCTGTCATTGAATATGTTTTATTTGTCATGTTTAACTTTACTGATGATTATATATAGCAGACATACTGTATGTAATATCATCTTGCTATAGCCAATATTATTATTAAAATTGCAGTTCATTTTAACTTGGAATAGTTGACCTTCAGAAAACCATGTAAAACATAGCCTATAGGCCTGGTTTCACAGACAGGGCTTAGATTAAACCAGGATTAGGTCTTAGTTCAAGTAGGGCATTTAAGTAGCTTTTAGAAATGTGCCTTAGAATAAAAAACATTGCTGGTGTGCATCTTGAGACAAAACACTGACACTGACATATTTTAAGATTTGTCAGTGCAAGTTACTTTCAGTTAAGACAGCTCAAACAATCATTTTAGTCAAGGACTAGGAATAAACCTTGTCTGTGAAACCGGGTGATAATACGTTATTCAGGTTTTAAGAGAGATAATTTAGACTACCTGAAAAGTTTGGGGTCAGATTTAAAAAAAAATGTTTTTAAAAGAAGTCTCTTATGCTCACTGTGGTTGTGTTTGATCGAAAAGAAAGTAAAACAGTAATATTGTGAAATCTTATAGCAATTTAAAACGACTATTTTCTATTTTAATTTATTTTAAAAAATGTAATTTATTCCTGTTATGTCTTTTCTGCAACCATTACACCATTACAGTTTTCAGTGTCACATGATCCAGGCTTGACATTAACACCTGGCAGCACCCTCTCTCTCTGAAATCTGCACTCTCATCATTAACAACAAAACAGAAATGTACGTGCGATGTACGTGAGAGATTCATTCATCATACAGCGATTGACTGTTTTTGCTTTATTTCAGCAGCAAAAATAGCATCTGATGTGACTGGCATAAAGTTGGCTTGATGTCAGATGTTCGATATTCGTCTAAAGTTACATATGATATTGGTATACTGTATGGGCTAATACAAAAAAAAAATGCTAGATTTAAATATGTCATAGCTGATAACCACTGATGAAGATATTGCTTGAGAATAAATATTTACTTTATCTTTCTTACCTTTTTTTTTTTTTTTTTTTTTTTTTTTTTAGCAAAAAAGTCAGAACTGTTAACAAGCAACTGTTAGTGTTTATCTAGATGAAGGAGCTTTACACACAACATTGTCAGAGCTAAATAGGCCTATTTGATGACCTGTCATGTTATACATTTCATGTAGACTTTGGGTGTGTACAGTGGTCATTTACCTATAGCCAACAACAAATTTCCCAACAACAAAATTTTGGCCAGTGAAAATGCTGAGTGGCTAGTAACTTTGGAAACCAAGGCTGGTGAGCAAAAAAGTTAATTTCAAGCCCTGCACATGATCCTTGAGAAATCATTGTAATATGGATAAACGGATATAGAAACTTTAAAAAGAATTACAAGATTAAATTGATCAATTTATCTTTCTTCCCATAAACTTTTGAATGGTTATAAAATATCAATTCAAAACATGTAAAGATGGAAACTGTAAAATGAGAATTGATGGGTTTAAACTTCATTTTAATGTCAAAATGACAAAGAATTCTGAATCAAATTAAGTAAATGACAGGATTTTTTTAGTTAAGGCAACCTCTGCCTCAAGGTTTGGCTCCCAGCGATTGTTCAATCCCAGGATATTGTGGGAAAAAATACCATTCACTGTCAAACCTAAGCTTGGTGGGCGAGAAAATTTAGCTGAATCCAGTGGCAGCTTCTGCCAGATATTTGGGAGAGTTTGGTTTGTAACTGTAGAGGTTCAGCAGTGTAGACAGAGCCACTACTGAACCACTGTATCATTCCCCATTAATTAGACAGAGACAGGATGACACAACACAGCCATCAATGGTTGCCAGTTGTTAGGAATTATCAATGAATTGAGTGGTGGCTGCAACACTTGACAAATGCCCAGCCTGACTAGAGCGTCAAGGCCAGAGAGCCCAGACGAAAGGAAAAGGTGTATGACAGACATCCCATTATTCCACAGATTCAAAAAGGTGGCCAGTATCACTGGCTCTCAAAAATCCATATACTTATTTACTGTTTGATACATGTAGTCTATCAAAATCCTTTCCTCTGGGCTCATCAAATAACCACTTCATTGGAAATGAAGGCCGGAAGAGGGAGATTTAATCCATTATAAAGCGGATATTGGCTGGTCAGTTAATGAAAATGTCAAAAGCTCTCTGTATTGCTTGAAATTATTGTGCTGGATTATTTATCACCGAGCTTTACATCTGATTAAATAGCCCCCTTAGTGAGAAGCAGCACATTTGACATGCTGTTCAGAAGATGAACACAAACGGACTCATTCACTGACATATTCACACACATTGCTCCCAAAATTTGAGATTTTCACAATATTTGACACTAAATCAGACAAAAGCCTTATGCAATGGGTCGAACACAGCTCGATTGCATAGAAATGGAGGCTTCCACTCAGATCAAACCTCATATTATGGGTAACAAAGCAAGCACACACATCACGTGACAGAGCGTACAGGCATGCAGTTACCAAGAGCGCCACAACCAAGGGCACAGCTAAAAGAGAGCAGGTGCAGCCACCGCACAGCGGCACGTAGATGCAAACTGTTGCAGTAACTTCTGTGCAGTTGGATTGTTGTATAGAACACCAAACTGACAGGAAGTGACCTCACTTCATAAACATCTACTCAGAGACGCACAGGCATTTGGAGACATGATGAAAGTCAGTTCCAGACAAACTTTGACAAACAGATCGACCATTCAGTCACACGACAGAATCAACATCTCATACGCACATACAAATACAAATCACACTCACTCCGACACACAAATACACACAAACGCAATACAGTGTTAGAGTGGTAATAATGACAGATAAGGCAAAGATGGTGCCATGAATAGTGTGGCCTTTAATAACCAATCAGTGTTTAGTGTTTAAAACTGCGTGAAGACGTAAAACTTGCCATATTGAGACATATCAGTTCTTAATGGACGAACACTAGTATTTTCTGATATATAATGCACAGAGTACAGATGTTTTCCGATTAGGTCTTTTCTCTGTGCATTACTAAATAAGTGAGAAAAACATGAAGTACTGTTTGCATGGAGAGCACAACGCTGAAAAAGACAAGGGCAGAAATGATTTGCAGTTGATGAGAACTGAAAAATAATCAAACAGAGAAAAAAGGAAAGTAGAGGAGAGGAAGTCAAGAACAAAAACCTGTGATGTACGAACATGGAGTGGATAAACGCTGTGTTGATATGTGAACAGCACAGACAAAGAAACAAGTGAATCAAACAATAGCAACTACTCTCTCTGCCTGCAAAGAAGTTAGTGCATTAAGCACAAAGAGAATCACAATATAAGAGATAGCGAAAGATTTTGGCCATTTTTGAGAGGGAGGTGGTACAATATCCTTAAGCTTTTCTCCCACAGTTGATCTAAAGTGTAGAGGGGTGAGATAATGAAGAGGGCATACCGCTTTCTGCTTCTGCAAACAACAAGAAAACATTATAAATCAAACATAGACTGGGAAATAAGGAGGCGAGGTGTCAGTCATCTGTATCTGCACATTAAGATCAGGACTCTAAAGTAGAGGGCAAAACAGTCACTTTCACCATAAAAAAAAACAAAACAAAAAAAAAACCCTTTGCATTGGTGCACTCATCTGTCCTACAAAGGGAAAAATACGGTCTAAATCCCAAAGTGCTCTTCTAAGTTTAGACCAGCCTAGAACACCAAATTGAGAGTTACGCTAAAGGATAATGTTGTGCCCTCTAAAGGTTTTGTCATTATGTGTGGTATGGCAAAGTTATGAACCAAAGTTTAACAGCCATCCATTAGAAAGTAATCAAATTATATGAACTGTATCACAGAGTGACAAAATATATGCACAAAAATGTGTCATGTTGGCACGGAGAATACTGGACATGAGTAGCACTTTTATGCGATATCGGGGGAAAAAATTAGCTTCCGTTTTAGATTTATAGCAGGCGAATTAAAAGACAAAAAAGTTAATATTGTAACTACTGTACTGGTGGGCAGTATGAGCAAACTCTTATATCACAGTGAGAGTCATTTTATTACATGGTAACAGTATATGACAACATAGTTATTTCTGCTGGAAATTCAAAGAAAAAATGGTTTATATATTAAATAACCATATGTTCATACCTATTTTGGGATAACCCAGAGAATTACTTTACAAAAGAAATACTATTAATTTTAACATTATTTTGTCTTTTTAACTTTGAACTGGAAAACAAACTAAAAGATAATCTTATTCATAACAATTTAACAAGTCTGTCATCAAAGTAAAAATATATATCTCTATTATGTAAGACCTGAGTGTAACAATTATAAAACTAATATTATAAATGGATAATTACGACTATAAATTCTGATTGGATTAGCCGCTTTTAAAGCTGTTATGACCGCACATCAGTTGAGTTCCATAGTAAAAGCTATATGGACAGTAAAATAGTAAATAGTATCCATAGTAAAACATTTTTAAACACTTCATTTATCATTCCTCCATGGAATCCTCTGTGAGGTGTAAATAACGTGAAGTAGTCCTAGCCAATCCAGTATATCCATCTACAGTGGAATAAACGTAAAAGCAGAATGCTTACAGACACATTTCTAGTGTCCCATAATATATTGTCATACCGCCCATATACCACCAAAAAGAAAACAATTATGCGTTTGCATCATGGGTTAATAGAGAACAAACAGTACCAGATCTTCTGGTTGGCGCTGTGTGTGTGTGTTTTCAGGCCATCTTGTGTCTAAACCACACTCATTAGTACTTACTGTGTACATAAAATGTATTAGTAAGAGTTACAGTGTACAGAAACATTGGAACACAGGTTGTGGATGTAGGAAAGGGTGGTGGGATTTGGCAAAGTCGAAGTTACTGAGACAGAGTACTTCATGTTATTAGTTCCAATGGGTCACTTAACAGAATGCCACAGGAGTGCTATTGATAGAAGGCTCTTTACTCAGAGAGTAAACCCTCATCAATACAGCACAGTGAGTCTGAGCAGATGTCATGGCTCTTTGGCGCCACGGTGACTCTTACAGACAGTGATCGGCAACTGTGATGCTGTGAGTCAAGCTTAGGTGAACTTCCTCCAGTGACAGAATGTAACATGCTGCTGTCTCAATGAGAGCGATTTCAAAATTTGAAACCAAATTAGATCATTTGCAGAGAGATTTAATTATGAAAACCTGCCAGCCTTTTCTTACAACAATTTCTAGCAAGTTAAATAGGAGAACTGAACTGTAAAGGGTCTGTGAGACCAATGAGGGACACAACTGCTTTGCCCCTCTTTGGTCAGTGTATTGTGCATGGTGGAGTTGAAAACCAAAAGGGGACAAACCTGCTTTCCCTTTGCTCTGACTTGTACTCAATAGCGATCAACAACAACTTGAGCTTCACATAGCACAGCCTGAAAAAAGAGAACAGACATTTAGTGTCCAGAAGAAGCTATATAAATTCATAAGACCCATTAAATTAGACCTTAAAAACAATTTCAAGTTGATCTATTGCAATCAGAACAGTCTATCACCATTGAAATCCCATTGGTTCAAAATCCTGTCCTACATAACAGTACATTAAACATCAAATGTGTTCTGTAATTGTGTCAAGCAGCAGTTTCACATTCAGTGTGGACAGACAAATTGTTTGTTGTTGAAAATGTATCACATCACGTGAAGACACGTGATAGCTCAGGTTTGCAGTCAATTTGCAGTATATTAAAAGGCAATAATATATGAGAGCCTTTATGATACTTACTGTGTTTTTAAACAATGTGTTGTAAAGCTCCCATGCTTTAGAGCAGAAGCATACTTACTCACAAATTGTAGGAAATGAAAGCCCCACAAAGGCACTGGACAGGTATTCGGTGTACATTTCATTAGCCACTCCCTCCAGATAATACTTCTGCCACGTGTCTTCCTCTATCTGAAAGGCAAAAACAGTTGGATTCAGATAAACACAGTCAGGGAAGACATCATATTTAATTTGAGGTGAAAGGATAGATCAGCCATCAAACCATTAAACAAATTACTTTCTAAGAAAAAAATTCAGTGGACAAAAACTCTAGAAAATAAGATGTGACTTAAAGGGATAGTTCACCCAAAATTTAAATTCTGATACATTTACTTTACATGTTGGTCCAAACCCATAAAACTTTCATTCATCTTCGAAACACAAATGAGGTTATTTTTAATAAAACCTGAGTGATTTCTGTCCCTCCATTAAAAGTCAATTTTCCCAAGAAAGCCACATGAATTGAGCAGTTTTAATCTAAGTCAGGTTTGCTGTATCTACCTCATTTGCAATGAAGTAGTAAGCTCTTTTCTTTGAATGTTTAAAACTTCTGATTCATTAGCCGGTATAAGTAAATAACCAGAAGAATAAAGTGCAGTAAACGGTAAAACTATCTGCACAACAAACCAGTGTGTTTTTGATTATGATAATGAAGTTAAAATAATATGATAGCAATTAAAAGTTTGTAAGATAAAGCACCATAACAGAGTGTTTTGTATAATTAATATAACTGTAAGCAAACATAGACTGCAAAAAATATGGATGTAGTGTCCGTGATGTCAATCTTAGGTTTCTGAAGAGCATTTCTGAAGTGTAAAGTCGGCTGTCGCCATCTTGGCATCGTGTTACCGCTCGTTACTCCAGGATAACAGAAAACGGACAAAGAGGCGGGATGTGGCTGAAGCTGAGGTGACATGATGACTAGCAGACAGCAGACAAATGGCAATCCACCAGTCACTCAAGTGGCCACGCCCTTAATTATGCAGAACTTTAAGGCTTAATATAATTTAATCAGACGAGTTATACAAAAATAAAATATTAAATATAATAAAATAATAAATACTTTTTAATAAAAAAAAAACCAAGACCAAAACCACAACTTGTACCAGGCTGTAAATATGTTTTTTCTGCTGTAAAGATGGGCATTTTAACATGGGGCTCAATGAGATTCTGCTCCCTTTTGAAGCCTGTCGATGAATTGCAGTTTAAGTCAATTCCGTATTGGCTTCAAGAGAAACTGGGGGAGGTCGCCGCTTGGAAGCAAATGACAACGGAAGCCAGACACGTTCAAGTTTCAAATGGCCACGCCTGCTCTTTCGTTAAAAATAAGGTGAATATGATGAACAGATTTAATTTGGGCATTTATTTACATAGAAACGTTGATCAATGAACATATACAGAGCTCATCAAATATGCTGAATATAAATCAACCAAGTCAACCATGTTTGCTTGACACACAACTACCAATGAGGTTTGTTCTTAAATGTCAAGCGAGTACGAATGAGCTTCTGTTTACCATATTTGAGGTACTCCATGTATGTGTGTTTATCAATGTGCCTAAATTAAATGTTCATCTTATAAAGAAATTGTCTCTCTTCAGCAGATTTGGATTACATTTCTCGATTCATATGGACTCGTTTTACAATCTTAATGAACTTTTGAATTGTGAAAGTTGGTTACATGGATTTTCAATGGAGGTACAGAAATCTCAGGTTTCATTAAAAATATCTTCATGTGTGTTTCAAAGATCAACAAAAGCTTTATGGGTTAGGAACAACATGAGGGTGAGTAATAACAGTGTGAGTTTCATTTTTGGGTGAACTATGATTTTACAAATGTGTCATTCCCAAAACATTTCAGTGGACAAAAATCTGCTGGTTGTGAATATTACATACTACTGAACATATAGTATACAGGTGCTGGTCATATAATTAGAATATCATCAAAAAGTTTATTTATTTCACTCACATTCAAAAAGTGAAACTTGTATATTATATTCATTCATTACACACACACTGATACATTTCAAATGTTTATTTCTTTTAATTTTGATGATTATAACTGACAACTAAGGAAAATCCCAAATTCAGTATCTCAGAAAATTAGAATCTCTAATCAGCTGATGAACTCAAAACACCTGCAAAGGCCTTTAAATGGTCTCTCAGTCTAGTTCTGCAGGCTACACAATCATGGGGAAGACTGCTGACCTGACCGTTGTCCAGAAGACAACCACTGACACCTTGCACAAGGAGGGCAAGACACAAAAGATCATTGCAAAAGAGGCTGGCTGTTCACAGAGCTCTGTGTCCAAGCACATTAATAGAGAGGCCAAGGGAAGGAAAAGATGTGGTAGAAAAAAAGTGTACAAGCAATAGGGATAACCATACCCTGGAGAGGATTGTGAAACAAAATTGTGAACAACCCATTCAAAAATGTGGGGGAGATTCACAAAGAGTGGACTGCAGCTGGAGTCAGTGCTTCAAGAACCACTACACACAGACGTGTGCAAGACATGGGTTTCAGCTGCCGCATTCCTTGTGTCAAGCCACTCTTGAACAACAGACAGCGGCAGAAGCGTCTCGCCTGGGCTAAAGACAAAAAGGACTGGACTGCTGCTGAGCGCTCCAAAGTTATGTTCTCTGATGAAAGTCAATTTTGGGGGTCCCAGAGTCTGGAGGAAGAGAGGAGAGGCACACAATCCACGTTGCTTGAGGTCCAGTGTAAAGTTTCCACAGTCAGTGATGGTTTGGGGTGCCATGTCATCCGCTGGTGTTGGTCCACTGTGTTTTCTGAGGTCCAAGGTCAGCGCAGCCGTATACCAGGAAGTTTTAGAGCACTTCATGCTTATATATATATATATATATATATATATATATATATATATATATATATATATCTGTAGAATTATAAATAATCAAGTCAAGTAGGGCCACGCCACATTGCTGCAGTAATTCAGGCAAAAGGAGCTCCAACTAAGTATTGAGTGCTGTACATGCTCATACTTTTCATGTTCATACTTTTCAGTTGGCCAAGATTTCTAAAAATCCTTTCTTTTATTGGTCTTAAGTAATATTCTAATTTTCTGAGATACTGAATTTGGGATTTCCTTAGTTGTCAGTTATAATCATCAAAATTAAAAGAAATAAACATTTGAAATATATCAGTCTGTGTGTAATGAATGAATATAATATACAAGTTTCACTTTTGAATGGAATTAGTGAAATAAATCAACTTTTGATGATATTCTAATTATATGACCAGCACCTATATAATTATGTCCCTCAAAGCTGTGTTGCTTTCATGCACATAAAATGAAATAAGGCATCAACCCTGACTAAGTTGGATAACCACAAAGAGGCATTGTGTACAGTCTCATACCAGAACACAGCATGCGCACATTCTGCCTCAATTTAATCATTTCACTTGTGTAACATTTCAACATTTTTCAGACTTGAGATGGAGAATAAAGTCCAGGCATATTCCGGTGTCTGAACTCACAGCTGGTCTCTTCATCATCCTCTCATTACATGCGTCTCAGGATGTAGGATGGGTGGGGCTGTGATAAGCAGCGGGGCTATTAGGCAAACACTCTGCCATTAGTCAGCCATCTCGCCAAGCCAACGTCTATCTGACAGACAGTCAAGAGAGATGCTTTCAAAGC
Organism: Paracanthobrama guichenoti; assembly: GCA_018749465.1. Classification (NCBI taxonomy): domain Eukaryota; kingdom Metazoa; phylum Chordata; class Actinopteri; order Cypriniformes; family Gobionidae; genus Paracanthobrama; species Paracanthobrama guichenoti. The sequence goes on from CM031955.1 coordinate 31,561,149, forward strand.
CAGGCCCAACTCTCTTTCCCTCTGCCAGGCTAAGAGCACTCACATTCTGGTGCAGGCATCTTTTAGGGCGGCACTAATGGGTAGAGTTTTGTCATTTAGTCCTAAAGAGATGGCAGCCATTTACCATAGGCTCCCTAAATTACCCTGCGTGTTTGTGCCCTGTCTGTCAGAGCTGATGTAAGTGTTACGGGCGTGTTCTCTCGCACCGACTGAACAATTATTTCCTCCAGTCCCTCCAGAGAGCCTGATCTGAATCCCCTCTGCTTATTGCTTTTTTGTTAAACCTGAAGAGACCAGATAAAGGATTCATGCTGAATGCTCTAGCAATATTATTCTTAGTGAACGACACAACACATCAGAGATTTATACTTAGGACAACAGACATAATGCAAATGTGTTTGTGGCTGTGTGAATGTGTGCATCTCTGGGGTGCGGGTCTCATTAACACCTCCCGGTAACACCCTTCTGTTCTGCTTCCTGAATGCCCACTCAAATCAGTCATGTTGCCGTCTACACAAGCGGCCCTCTCTAACCCCACTCCTTCAGCAGACAGACTGGGCCTTACACTCTCACACATTGTCTATGTTGTCTTGTTGTCTTGCTGTGCCTTATGTGAAGTTGCTGACAGAAAAGGACTGAAGATATTTCATATGAAAGCCAATAAAACACCATAAGCACAACAAGAAATATTAGCTAGACATATGATGCTTTGTTATGGTTTGCAATCAATGTTAAAGAATCGATCCTGATACTTTTGATTATTGAACATTAATTTAAAATAGATTATAATATGGAAGATGTAGAAATTGTGTGTTTGCAGTGCACTAGAGGACTGAAAATTGTACCTTTCCAGTGACTCTATCAATATTATCATGGGGAAATAACATCATTTTATTTTATTCAATTTAATAAACATTTATTTTATTAAAAAATAGCATCATGATTTGAAGAATGCTGACGTCACATGGTTTCAGTATTAAGCCCTATTCGGATGATAATTGTTGTGGATAAATTTGCATGCCACCTCAGTGATAAAACTCGTGCATTCGGATGGGCGATTTATTCACGCGGTGGAGGAGCTGAGTTTTGTGATCATACAAACCTGGGAATGCGCTGCTCACGTCGTCAGTCGAATGATTGTCTGCTGTAAATAAAATGTCGGCTTTAATAATAGGAAAATATTAATTATTTAAATCTGTTTAAAAAATAGGAAGATAGGATGTCATTATATGAAATAAGTTAATACAGCCTCTTATTTACATGAGGTAACATAATGCTGCTAATTTAACGTATATAACGTTAATTACTGCCGTAATAACTGCCCATTTCAAATGTTTACTTGTTTTTCTTCTCTTTCTCTTTTGAGCGGTAATAAAAGATTATTCTTGTATATACTTTCCAGCATTTCAGTAATAAAAGTGTAGGCTATATCTTTAAAATGCATCCAAATTACAGCAAAGCGCAACGATACGGTGCTCCACAGTGGTCAAAAAGCATATAAACAGTGAATTTAGAAGCAATCTCTTTTTGAAAACTCAGCAACTCGGCAATTAAATTACCACACGTCCATGGTGTTTGTCTAAAAACAGTAGGTAATTTGGCCGGGGATTTTTACACGGGTGATGGGAGAAAAATACTGACATTCTGGACTCGGACAGCAATAGAATCACAGAATTATGAAAATACCTTACGACCCCACAAGAAACAATTACCCTCCAAATAGGGCTTTAGTGTGTATATTAGGGCTGACTAAATAGATTAACATTTTTAATCACGATTAATCGCACAACAAATGTGTGATTAATCACACACTTGACGTGAAATTAAGCACACGCCATTCATCTCATTAAACACATTAATTTTGTTATAATTTGCTATATCCAGCAAAGTAAACAATCAGATTGAAGGGTGATTCTTCAAGGATCATTGGAGACTCCAAAATGACACCAAATAGCCAAATATAAGGAGTCCATATAATTCTATTATATAATACATTTATACACACCAAAAAAAAAGAAAAAAAAAAGAAAACACATTACATAAAAAAACATTACAGAATTCAGTGTATAGTATGTGTACAGAGCAACAACAAGATTGTTTTAATTTTAGACAAGTCAAGCTGTGATACCGAACATGACCACACGGAAATGCCAAAAAAACTCCTAAATCAACCGCTTTGACTGCATTCACAACACATGACAAATCAAACATTATCCTTCCTGAGTGTGTGTGGAAACAACACAAATGTACTGTGTGTCTGTACATGAATGCAGCGCGCGATCAGTGATCTAGAGCGTGCACACACGGTCAGACACTGATGCACTTACTGTACAACTCCGGTACATCACCAAATTGCGCTCTTCGGAAACAAATGGCAGAATACGACAGAGCTCGTGTTTTAAAGCAAAGCACACACTGGAATGAATAATTCACTAAAAACGTCTCTATTCTCTCTGATATGTCTGATGTAATCAGCCTGGCCTTCTTTACATTAGCGCTGTTTTGGACTTCCGATTACTGAATCACTGAAAACTTTCCCAGAGTTTAACGGCTTAAAATGGTCTGAGCACAAACAGAGAAGCAGAATCGAGTTAAAGAGTTAGAATGGATATTTCCTCCTACCAGGGTTACAGGTGCTGTAGATGCTCAGTGTGACTTCTAACATCATCTTCTAACTGCGTGACGAAAATTACGTTAATGACACAGCTTCACGTATTTCTGTAATTTATTTAAATGAATCGCATGCGTTAACGCTGACAGCCCTAGTGTATATATTTTTATATTTTATCTTTCAAACTGGGGTCTGTGAGAAAAATTAACTGAATTAAAAAAGGTATACATCTAACATTAATTGTGGATAGAAAAAAAGGATAATTAATATACATATCACTAAATATTACAGATAATATTTAAAAATGTTTTAATACAGTTTTAACTTTAATACAGTGACAAAATAAAAGCCAACTACTAGGGATGTTAATTAATTGACAATCGATTATTTGTCGAGAATACATTTAATCGATAAAACGCATTGATCATCGATTAAGCATGGTCATGCGTGCTGCTCAACACACTTATGTTTGGGACCATTTTACAGCTGGAGTTCACCTTCATCATGACTACAAGTTTGTGTGTGCATTCGCAGCCTTTTGTTTTGTGCAAGTTGTAATATTGTGTTTATATATTGTAGGCCTACCTATATCTGATTTATCTCATATAGGATGCATTTGGTTAAAAGTTAACACGGTAGTAAATCGTGATCATCTTCAGCTTCAGTGCGCAGCTCAAACAGCACTGCACAACTAATAATAACTATGATTGGGACGTCATATCACATAACATTAATGATAAGACTATTGCAATAAATGGTTGTGAAATCATTGGGTTTAGTTGCCGTGTTCAGCGCATAGTTCCAGGAAGAGCGTGTCCACACATTCTGACCAGTACACATCCGAGGCGGCGTTATTGACATATTGTATTAGAGGTTATATTTGATTATTAAATAAGTAATTTAATTAAATGATCAAATCACATCGACTCATTTTACAAAGCAAAAAAAAAAAAAAACACTTAATTTAGATTAAGAACCCTTCTCATTAATTTGGTGAGGAACATGGTGTTTTGAGCAGCATTTGCTCACCCTGTCACGTGGTTGGCTATAAGACACTGCTGTAGACGCAAATTGCAGTATTAAGGCTAATAATTAATCGATTCATTGATTGTTCATTTAAATGACGATCCCTACCAACTACACCATTGGTATGTTCAAATTTAAATGTTTAGGGTCTGTAAGATTTTTTAAAAATGTTTTTGAAAGAAGTTTCTTATGTGCACCAAGGCTGCATTTATTTGATCAACAATGCAGTAAAAATAGTAATATAGTGAAATAGTATTACAATTTAAATTATCTGCTTTTAAAATCATTCTAATCATTCAATAACCTTTCTTTATAAATATATGTTACACATGTTTTATGGAAAATGGGATCTTCATAATGTAGACAGTAAGACAGCTAATATGGTATTGGGACAGAGCCTATTTTACAAAATCCTTTCATTGCACTGCTGATGGAAATAATGGAAGCTTTCCAGCATCTCTACACATTTAATGATCTCACTGCTATTATAGTGTGTTGCCATTGGACCCATTATGAAATTATCAGCAACAATATTGAATCACTTTCCTTTTTGACAGTTAAAGAAAGTGTTTTGGTGTTGTCTTTTGTGAGTATGGACAGGGGTCAGAGAGGTTAGAAATGTGTATCCGTACGCTGCACTCTGGCATGGGTGGTCTGGGCTGCCTCTCCTCTGTGTTTTTATGAGAAGAGTGATGTGCCCTGCAGATGTTTCCACACATGCCACATTTAAACAGTCATTATAAAGTCATTCCTCATCTCTTTATGACACAAGAATGTTGCTCTCCATGTTGAAAGCCTGCGCAGTAAAGAAAAAAAATCAAAGAGAGTAAAATATAGCCCTTTGCGGATTTCAGAATACGTTTTACAATCTCTGTGAAATTCTTTAGTCTGATCGCTCACTCATGCTCTCTCTTGATCTCTCCGACTTTCCAAAGGGCTCCATCCAAATCTGAACCACCTGATAATAACCTACCACCTCACTGCAGCCATTCAGGCCTCAGACCGTTTTATTTAGTGTTTTCTTAAAAAGAGCGATCCATACATCTCTGAGCAGTCTGGTTCAGTTGGACGATAAATAAAGATGGCTTTGGGGTGCCGTTCATTGACTATGAAACAGGCACATGGTTCGCATTTCCCAGCTCTATCGGCACGCAGGAGGACAGTAAATTCTGAAAGAGGAAAAACCACTAATTTACATCCTCACTTCCACCATGCCATTGACTCATATAAATGACCTCATAATGGCAGCAGCATTGCTGTGTTGCCGTCCCGAGTATGTCCCAAATGAGACCGCCAGGCTCAGAAGATGATTTACTCAATACCATAATGGCTCTGGTGATTGAGCTGAAGTGGGGATGGAGGCTGATTCTACTCTACGGGTTTTATCAAAGCCCAAGACGGGCTTACGGTACCTTGATGTATGACCTCATGGAGAAGAGATTGGCGAGCATAGTGGACAGGCCCTGTGCCAGGCAACTCTGGGCTATGAAGCCAGCCTTCAACTCAGCCAAGCAGATCGCATCATCACCCTCCTTCCAGTTCCAGCTGGGAATGTTTAGCAGATGGGCCTGAGGACACATATGGGACGAGAAATGGGGAAGTTAACAACGTCCCCAGCTGAGATGTCTAACAAGTGTAGTAATGAAAAACACCAGCAAAAAATGAAAAAAATCAATACATTTCTTACAGTTTAGAGAGAAGTTGTAGTTTTCCATACTAACAAATAAACATGAATTTATTATATACTGTATTATATTAAGGTTTGAAGCTGTCAAAACACACTGTGTTACAATAGCCCCCGGTCTCCCCTACCTTGTTAGATTATATAAATCTGTCAAACTGATAACGCAAATCTCATAACAGTAGCACGTCACTATCATATCTCATTGCTAAAATAGCGTGTTCTCTGCCAGTCCTCTAAAACAGATGTCTACAGTTGACATTCAATTGCTCTCGAGTGAACTGTCCCATGAACAAAAAACATCCATCAAGTCATTAACATCCATTTCCTGTCCCAGTGCTCCCTGATGAATACAAAGTTGTGTTCATGTTGGTGTAATAGGGCATAAACACTAAAAATACTCTTTATTTGATTCCTTTGAACTTGTAAATTATCCATTGTCATGGACAGCAGAATCCGAGGGCCTGTTCTCTTAAGTCACGTTTTTGACCCCTCTTATAGCCTCTTTGTATATTTTATGTATTCTTTTCTTTTAGGTCGTCATCATTTTATTATCGTTTTGACTTGAAACAGCAACAAAATAGATGCACTTCCTACCTTATTGTGGTACTGCAACATTTGAGTGATTATTCTGATCTTTGGATGGTAGTTTTTGATAGATATTACTCTGTAAAAAAGGAGAAGTCAACATGAAACACCATTTTTGCAGCAAGGGAAAACTTTTTTTCCTGCCTGAAATAGAATATTCAGGGGAAAAATGCACACTGTAAAAAATGAATCATGGGTCTTGTAATTTTCACTAAAAAATTAAGGTGATGATAAAAATAGTGTGCATATTTTCTTAATAAAATTGTGGTTCAGTGTTGTATAGAAAATATTGAGAACATTTCACTAATAAAACCAAGAGATACATTTTCCTAATTTTTTTAAGGAAATGTAAGCAATTTTGAGGCTTGAATTGAAGAACTAATTAAGCTGATAAAATGAAGGAAAATAAGGTTACCTGTTTATTTTAAGAGAATTAGCTAAATTATGCAGTTTTATTTAGAGACACCACTGTTAGTTCCCAGCATGCTTTGCATATGGCTGGAAATGGAGAGTTAATGTTGAAATTAAGTATTATTTTATGTTTTTGAGTGAAGGGAAACATCTGTTATGCTGAAGTTTTGACCGTTACCACTGTGCAGAAGAGTAGAGCTTACGTTGCAGAGCAATGGTTAGGTTGTGATGTGAATTACTGCATGTTCTTATGTAATATAGCATGTTGCTTTGTTCAGTGAGCAATAATTTTGCTAATGCTAGTCCAGTAACAAGTTTGTTTCTACTTATGCTAATAGCATACAGTTTATTAATTTTATAACATAACTCAAAGTCAAATATAAACAGGTAATTTCCATACTCTAATTTATATACCTTTTTTTTTTTTTAAATCAACGTAAATTAAAAAGCACATTCCACTAATAATATTCAATTCATCATGTGCTCTAGACTAAATCATTTAGGAAATTTTACTTAATTTATTCAGGTAGATTCCACAAAAAAAAAAAAAAAAAAAGAACTGTAAAACGAACTTAAAAATATTATGTGTAGTTTTGTTTTAAGTAGATAAGTGTGTAATATTTTTACAGTGCAGGACAGAACTTGATTTTAAGAGATTTTGAGATTTTGATCAATTTGAGATTTGGTGCTCAAATCTATTTCAAGGTAAAAACATTTTTGTTTCTAGGGTTTTTTTTTCTTTCTTTTTTTCAAATAAATCAAAATAAATCATGCACAAAATAAGACCAAAAATTTTGATTACAGGTGCATTCAATCATTTCTAATATATGCAACCATTCAAAAGTTTCGGGTCAGTAAGATTTATTTTCTTCATTTGTTTTTGAAAGAAGTCTCTATTAAAATGTGGCTCGCTGATTTTATTTTATGTAATACAAGAAAAACAGTAATATTGTGAAATATTACTACAATTAAAAATTTCTATTTTTATACATTTTAAAGTGTAATTGTTTCTTGTGATGCAACGCTGAATTCAGCTTCAGTCACATGATCCTTCAAAAATCATTCTAATATGCTGATTTAGTTCTCAAGAAAAAAGTTTATTATCAATGGTGACAAAAAGTTTTGCTCAATATTTTTGTGGAAGTACCGATAATTTTTTCCAGGATTCTTTGATAATTAGAAGGTTCAAAAACAACATTTGCAATATACGGTATGTACATTTTGTAACCTTTTTGAAAAAAATCTTTACTGTCACTGAATCAATTTGAAACATTCTTGCCAAATAAAAGTATTATTGTACTGTTCAAAATAAGACGACCCCAATTTTTCAAGATGTACCTTTTGGAAAAACACTTTTTGAAAACCAAATATTTTATTTTATAAATATTGTTTATAAAGAAAATGCTTATATTTGAAAAAGATTTTTGATGTTGCATATTTTTCATATTTTAATTTTTGTATTGAAAGTATGGTAAATACTGGTAGAATGTACAAACAATCACATTTAAAAATAAACACATTTGGGCATAGCATAAAAATAGCCTGTAGTCCATCTGAATAATATAACAATTAGGCTATCCATTTCACAGAAAACAATGTAGCCTACCAAAATTTCATAAACAGTAGAAGTGAAATCTTATTGTAGTATTGTAGAAATCTGGGTACTGTCTTATGTTTTAAAATGACCTCAAACTTTTGAAAGGTAGTATATGAACAGCACTTTTGAGAAATATCAACATGATTTACACTCACATGAGAAAAACTCTAGACATTAATCTTTTAGTAAAATCTGTTTTATTCTGCATGGAGCAGGATGCTCCCTCATGTAAACAAAAACTTATTGAGTGCACCTTTAACCTCCAGGACTGTCCCAGTATTCATCAACGCAAGTCACTTTGGATTAAAAACAAGTATCTGCTGAATGAATAAAAAACCAATTCATCTTTCATTTCCATAGAGAAGCCTGTGATATGTGGCAGAACAGTGTGACTTCCCTGTGAAATCTGGATTTCTCTTCGGTCTCGTAAGAGAGGTGCAGAATTTATTTCCATATTAAGCTGCTCTATAACACATTAGTTCAAAAGAGCATTCCCAAGACCTGCCAAAATTAATATTTCATTTTCCAAATAGGCCAGACTGGGTGCAATTCTGTACGTTACTCATGGCGAAAGAACATCTTCAGCATGAAAAGAGGAGGTGAAATATGTTTGCCCTCCCTTCACACACTCTTTCAGAGCAATATTAGTTGACTGCGTCCCAAAGGAAATTCCTCCTGGCTCTTTTCAACTGTGTCCAGGTATATAACATGTGCGAATCTGACCTGAGATGCCGAGTATCCCATTCACACCTTTCTTTAACAGCACAGAAGGGTGAAAGACATCAGCTTTCAATACATCTGTTTTACAGGAGGACGTCTCTAGTGAGTGTGATGCTGCTGCACAAAACAAGATGTGTTGAAATGAGTCTAGAGTTGATAACAAACTGTAACCCTACACCGAACTGACCTCATGATATTAGAGGCATCTTCAGCATCAGGGTCACCACAGTATTTGTTTGCAAGAATCAAGCAGGCATCAGCTGACTCGATCTGTACAAGATGGAAAAGAAGAGGTGAGGCTGCAGTGTTCAGAACCGCATCATAAATGGACAATAACAACCTGCTGCATTATTCTCCTTTATCTGTATTTCAGTATATGACACCCTTATTAAACCAAAATGGGATAAGTTTTTATGACCTTACCTTCACTTTATTTGTCACTCTTACCTTCACTCTTGCTAGATCATGTGGGTTAAGGACAGATCCTTGATAGAATTCCACCTGAGTGAAGTGACGTTTGAACAAGGCTTCCAGCTCAAGATTAGGGGAAATACTAGGGTATGGCAAAAAGAGAAAGTATGTTATTAACCAAGTGATGTAAAGCTCTGTAATTTGGAGAATGTTTTAAATTTATAGGAACAAGGTTTAATTTGTGCGCCAAACAAAATAATGGCTGATCTCCTTATTATATAAAAACAGGCAACTATATGTGATTTATTTGTTTTTCTTAGTAACACACAGTCATTATATTCTTAGTGTGCAAAGGCTCCATCAATCTCATAAAATGTATTCCAAAGGGAATTGTACTTACTTATGAAGAAAAACAATTTCTACATTGACATCATCCCTGTCCTTGTGTAGGAAGTCTTTAAGGAAGTTGGAAACACTTTCGAGCGTGATATGACCACAGACCACAATATGCCTGTAAGGGGGAAAATTCAGCTGAAGAGTGCATCATAAAATAAAACAAAACTCTGGCATATCCTAAAAAGGAGCATAAATTCATAATAACCAAAAATGTCTTGAAAACATTAAATGTTGTGGCTTTCAAACATTTGCTGTCTGTTATAGTCATAATAGCACATGATGTTTTACCTCATATTTATAAACATGGTTTAAACACTTAATGAAGTGCTTTGAACTTTTCAGGACAAGCAGAATCGAATCTTATGTTTTAATGTTGGATTGTCAAATGTTCTTAATAAGCCGTGTCTCTGTAGCCAAACCACCCCTGTGCTAAGACGCATGTTGACATGTACATCAGTACTAACTGACATGTATCGGAACCACTGTCAAAAGCGGTTAAATTGTTTTTGGATCTGTGGCTGCCGTGAACTCTAACCGTGACTTCTCCGGACAGGCACCGAATGAAAAACTTGTGATACATCAGATGGAACAAACAAACAGACTCAAATGGATTGTTCCAGAGGTCACGGTCTTCTGGGGCTCATTTATTCTGCCTCTATAGTAAGATCTAGTTTCATACTCTAGAGCTGTTCCAAAACCTAGCAGTGAGCTGCCTTGACATCTACTGGCTATATAGGCAGCACTCAAATAGCACTTATGTGCAGTATTAGCTGAAGCTAAAGATGCAATAATTTCACTAAGCAATAATCACACAAACAAGAGTGCTGTTATTTATACTGTACATTACATAAGGACAATAAACAAACTACTTAATATTGAGTAACTTACATTTTAGGCACAACATTGTCAGTTATCTATTTTTGTTCCACCAATGAAAATAAAATCTAAACAGGAACAACTGTTCAATCTGAAAGGAATATATGATAATGTTGTTTCATGCCTGAATGTATCAGTGTTTTTGATCAAATTGGTCGAGACATTGATTCAGTGACTCGCTCATAAACACTCTCACTTGTTTCATCTCTGAATGAATCCGTGTTTTTAAACTACATTTTAACAATCTGAGTGCATGGTCTGAAGCGCATGGCGCAGGTGCATTTAGGGTGTGTCCATATCCACTTTTGCTAGTTTAAATATGGAAAAAAACGGTCAGTGTGCCAGATGCATGGTCCAAAAGGGTTGTACCTAGTCTCTTAATGAGTCATGGGTGTGTTTTGGGCTTAACGTGCAATAAACCAATCAGAGTCTCATCTCACATTCCCTTTAAAAGCCAGTTGCGCTTGCACCATGGCGGAGTCGCTATTTACATGGCGGAATTTGCGAGTGAAAAGACTGAATGCTTCTCCAGAGAGGAATCCTTTTATTTTTAATATTTAAAAATGTTTGTGTGGTGCTGCCCTGTGTGTAACCAGCAGAGTGTACGTGTGTTGTGCACCCGCCTATAGGAGCATATTAATAATGCGTCCTTTAGATAACAAAAAATACTGTGCTATTGACTTTAGACCAGGTTTTTGTTGGTCAGTGGTGCAGTCGTTGTCAGTTGCCTCAAAATAGCAACACGCCAACAATGCACCTGAACACGCATCATTTTCAGACAAGCACGCCCATGGGCGAACAGATGGGCATGAGTGCATTTTCTATTTAAACAACGTGGCAGATACTTGATTAATTTCTGAATGAATCTAAAAATTAATGAATCAGTTTAGTCAATGATTCAGTGACTCAAAGAAAGTCAGCTGTCACCACCAACTGGCACAGCGATGTAACCTGCAAAAAGAGTCACTGAAAAATCCCTTAATTGAAGGTTGTTTTTAAGCCTTTAAGCTATATACCTAACTACACACTAATGCACTTTAAATTACACACCAAAGTTGTTCTCAAGAGTTTTACATGTCTGCAATGATCCGACTCGTATAAAAGATTACGGCCCATCATTACTATCCTAACAACTTAATGGCCACTTCTATTACTGTTGCAGAACAAAAACAATGCTTTATTTGTCAAGCAGGGCTTCTATGCAACAGGAGGTTAAAGAGTTGAGCTGTAGCCATGGGGTTTTGCGGATCACTTCACTTCCCATGCTGGATGACTCCAATACTGCTGTGGTCAAAGTCTCGAGCTTTAACTGTGCATGGTCATCAATCTAAATCTGTCCAAACTAACTAACTCCCTTCAGCAGACACAATCTGTACAAAGAACAGGGGCTGCTGACCTTAATTGTAACTGGGTGTATGTGCCTGTGCTCTCTCAGGTGCTGGAGAGATGTGCTTATTTGTGCCGAAATTTAGGGTAAACATTAAGCGGATCTCTGTTTGCCGGAGGGACCTGATGAGGCTTTATGGGTGAAGTCTGGATGCTATCATATATAATGATCTTCACAGATCTGGCCTCTTGCATTTAATGAGTGGTAGTAATTGCATGCTTGACTGTCCTGGGATGAGAAGACTCTGTTGAGTTGATGGCTTGGTGTAAAGCCAACAGTGTTTGGCAAAGGGGTGGCTTGATGAGAGACGCATTATTCATGTTTTCCTATTTCCAAAAATGCCCATTTGTGAGATTTAGCTAAATCGGAGGGTTTTGTATGACAATTCTCTCACTCTTTTTTACTCTAGAACAGCAGAGCAGAGTCTCTGGCAAGGATACAAACACACTCCATCTCGGCTTATGTCAGACATCTTGTCTCCATGTTTGGATGAGCTATCAGTGGTGCGTGACTGTGCTACTGATTGTGTTTCACCACTGTGGGGGAGTTTTGTTTTGTTTTTTCTTTATATTTATGGTACCACCAATGAAAGCTATACAAGAAATAAAACTGTACAAAAGACTATTAGGTAAGACTAATGTCATTATGGGCTGCCAAAACCTTCATTACTATTTCTGTGCTTGAGTTAAAGTGCACTCAGTAATACATACACATTACAGTTCAAAAGTATAATGAATTTTCTATTTAAAAGAATCCTGACTGCATCACGGTTTCCACAAAAATATTAATCAACATTGGTAACAACAAGAAATGTTTCTTGAGCACCAAATCAGCATATTAGAATGAGTTGCTGTTGAAAATGTAGCTTTACCATCTCAGGAATAAATTATATTTTAAAATATATAAAAACAGAAAACAATTATTTACAATTGTAATAATAATATTTAACAATATTACAGTTTATAGATAGATAGATAGATAGATAGATAGATAGATAGATAGATAGATAGATAGATAGATGGATAGATAGATAGATAGATAGATAGATAGATAGATAGATAGATAGATAGATAGATAGAGATAGATAGATAGATAGATAGATAGATAGATAGATAGATGGATAGATGGATAGATGGATAGATGTTGAACTGATCAGATATAATTCTGACAGAATAATTGTGCTTTTTAAAATGTACATTCTTTATAATATAGAAGATTTTATCAGAGGTCGATTCTTTTTTGTTGTTGTTTTTTTAAGAATAGCAAGACAAATAAAGTTATACATTTAACTAGTCATGTGACGAGTCTTCATGTAATTTACTGAGTGCACATTTAAAGACTTACAATAGCACTTTCTACATTATCTATTTGTCTGTTGGCATTTTTTGTACAATTTTAAACTGTACAGCCACAATATTGTTCACAAATTTGAAATTTAAGTTTCTTTAAATCACTGATTACAAGTAATATTACCATGAATTAATCACCATGAAAAAACACCAGAGCATTTTAACAAGAAACAAACTATACATTTAAAATATAAAATGTTTAAAATTAAATACTACTGTAAAAACGTAATATCTACACACTTAAGATGTCTTCAACTTAAAATACACACACTAACAACACTACACTGTGAACAACACACAGTGAAGAGAACACTTGGGTTACAACACAGTTACGCACGATAAGGTGAAATAAAATGCACACAAACAGAGCAAGCAAACGCAGAAGGGCAGTTACCCAGCATGCTCTGTGAAACATGCCAAATAAAAATTAAATAATAATAATAATACTAAAAAGCACCAAAAACACGGAAATCAACCAAAATCTAAAAAAAAAAAAAAAAATGAAACAACAAGCTCGAACATCAGCCTCAGCAGCGAAACCATTGATACTGCTCTAATCCTTAAACTGATCAATCATTTTAGAGCCGAACGAAAAGTCTGTTTCCGCGCTCAACTTTTTTAAATCAACAACGTTTTAGGAACCTATAGCTGTGAGGAGAATGTCACCTCATGAAAGCGGTGAACGCCTGCCCTTCTCTTCAAACCAAGAGAGAACAGAGCTTGAGATGCACCACATGTGCAGTCCATATGGAGCCAGAGCTCCAGCATCATTATGACTTGATGCAGGGGAACAATAATGAATTTAATTTGGCAACTCTTTAGCCAGTAACACCTCTTTACACTACTGTAATTATTCAAAAACACTTCATTATGTAATTTCTAACTGCAATTTCCCTGCATATGCTGTAAGGCTGGGTATCGCTCAACGTTAACCAAATATTCAACACTGGGCCTATACTGAAGCCTATATTGGTTGACCTGTAATCTAAATGGGGTGGGAGTTATCATGGTGGTTAATTGTTACACATCACAAGAGTGGATGTTTGTTTCAGAGTGTTTGCTTAGACTACCAGCTTTTTCATTAATTAAACTGGAAACATGAATGTACAAATAAATACGAATCAATGCACTATTCCAAGTGTCCTGGCCAGTCAGTGTGATTTGTGATGGGCACAAATGTCTGCATATGAATTCTAAGTTAAACTATATTTCTGGGACCCAGCAACTCACGTTTTCCAGGACAATTGGTTTCCCAGTTTCCCAAACTGTTTTCCCAAGTGTAAAGATACATTCTAGGCTTTACAATGATACCAAATGCTTAGGGTTTTGGCCATGGCAAAAACGGCTGACATTACAATTCAAAACACATTTATGGCATAAGGAGCATTAGGTTTATTATTTCAGAGTGTCTATTTACACCAAGTGCAAATGCACCATTTTAACATTTTAAAATACTACAATACACCAAGGTACATATAGTACCTGACATCTAGCGGATTTTTATACAGTGCAAAACAGTATTTTGCTACTATCAATCATAATTGGACACGGTTAGGGACACCCATTTTTGTCCATGTTTATAAAAATTGTGTAATGAATCAGAAAGTGAACATTAATATAAACAAATAATTCTGTAACATGTTATAACATATTTGAGAACTTAAATGGATAGTTCACCTAAAATCTCTCATCATTATTAGTGTTTAATATTTAATATTATTTAATATAATTATATATACTATTATTTTATATTTCTGTTTTAGTTTCAGTACATGTATTTAAATTTTACAATAACTTATTGCCAGTTAGTTGTCAAGGCAATGTTTCTAATTCCATCTAATATTTATATTTTAATATTATATATTATTTTACCTTTATTTTAATTAATTAACAGTTTTAGTTAACAAAAACATCACTGACACATAGCTTTCTTCTGCGTGACACAAAAAGGGATATTTTGATTGTCAATAAAATCTAAAGAACATTGGACCCCAAATGACTTTCATTATATGGACAAAAACCACAGACATTTTTACACATTTCTTTTTTGTGCTGCGCAGAAGAAAGAAATTTGGAATGACGCGAGTTTCAAATGAAGAGTGAACTATGACATCTTACATTTTTGGGTGACTATCCTTTTAAATGCAATCATGTCTGAATCATGTACGTTTAGTTGAAGTTGAGATTTCTGTGTCCAAGTGCTAGAAAACACTAATTTACATTAAACAGCTATTAAATGCAGGTACTGCCAATTCATATTTACACTACTGAACATTCAAAGACATGACAAACATTATTTTATAAAGATATTTTCATTTAATTGTGCCTTGATTTATTACATACTTTTTCCCCCAAAAAATATTTTTTGTCATATGTTTTTCATGCAGCACACTTTTTTTCTGGGTCCCAGGAGGTTATACATAAATACAAAATTCTGTTAAATCTCAGCCTTATAACTAGCAGGAGAATGTTCAATGCAGTAAGCTGTCCAACATCACAGACTATACATCAGACTGTCAGCTATGCATGGACAGTTCCTCTACACACCTAAGCAGAAGTCAGGAAACCAGATGACTGAACCTCCATTGATCTCACTCCTTTTAATGCGTTGTGAGAGCCATATCAGTAATGGCATTTCTATATGCCATTTCACCCTCTTTTCAACTCTTACTCCATGCTTGCTCATGCCAACACAGACCTGGTCTGCTGGGGCAAGCGGTGCCGGCTCCACATACTTGGTGTGGTTTCGATTCTGGAGAGAAGCTCAGAGGCGGCGCATGAGCTCAGAGTTCATTCAGGGTTTATGTCAGTTTCAGCAGCTCTCTAATGGAAACCACAGAGACCCCGGCCTGATCCAACAGAACACTGCTCTATATTACAGTCAGAGATAGATCCAGATCTATGTTCCCGTTCTGATGGTTAAACACTTTGCTAAACACACGCTGACATAAACAGCCATCACAAACCTGACTATGGCATGGTTTCAATAGCAGAGATTACACTTCAAACTACTGCTAGGCTTAATACTCCATGACTCTAGTGTGTGTGTGTGTGTGTGTGTGTGTGTGTGTGTGTAGTTTTTAACTTCAAAAAACAAAAGTCATGTGCTGTATTAAAGGGACTCTAGTATACAGTCTATGATTATGATTTAAGTTACTGTTCAAATACACTACTGTTCAAAAGTTTTGGGTCAGTAAGATTTTTTTAAGTTTTTGAAATAAGTCACTTATGCTCACCAAGGCTACAAATATTTGATCAAAAATACAGTAAAAACAGTGTGATATTACAATTTAAAATAACTTTACTTTTTAATAAATACATTTTAAAATGTAATTTATTTTTGTGATGGCAAAGCTGAATTTTCAGCATCATTACTCCAGTCTTCAGTCACATGATCTTCAAATCATTCATTCATTCAACATTTCTTAATATTATCAATGTTTTTTTAGGATTCTTTGATGAACAAAAAGTTCAAAAGAACAGCATTTATTTGAAAAGAAAACCTTTTGAACTGTAGTGTATAACTTGATGCTGTGTACTCAATTTGTCCATCACAAACCACATTGATCATAAATACGGTTTAAGAATATTTCTGTTTGGGAATAAAACAACCACATCTACTAGTCTTTACTCCCAAAGTTTTGTCACTTCACTATGCTAAATAACCAATCATATTGTGATTATGATTCAATTTGAATCAGACATAAACAAAAAACTACTTACAGTTCAGTTACTATCTATCTGATAATCGCATATGGAAGCACAACGTTTTGCACACTACACTATTATTATAATTTTACTGTCACATTTGTGACCATTTTAGTCAATCTGGAACCCAGTTAGTAAGCTAACAGAAGGATTTGCATATTAAATAATTAAGCATAAAAGCAAAATGGAATAAAAAAAAAAGACAGAGCCTGGTTTCACTGCTTCCAGGTTGTTCCCACAAAGATGATAATAATGATTTAATAATAATAATAATAATAATAACTATTTAAAATTATCCATCATCCTTGGTCTTTAAGTCAAGCTAAAACTCTACACTTAACATTAGTATAATCTGTGTTTATATAACATTTATGCAGCCTCCAACGCTTATTCATAAACACCTACTCACCTACTCACAACTTCATTTAAAAAAAAAAAAAAAAAGGCTCTTGGACTTTTGTGCGTTTATGCAGAATTACACTCTAAGCGTATGTATTTTGCACCAGCCCGAGGTTGTCGGAAATGTGCTGACAGTGGAAATAAATATCTCGACACATTTATTTCGAGGTGTCGTGATGGGTCCGTTCATGAGCACACAGTCCCATGCATATTTAAACAATAAGACAAAGCCTGGTGCCTGTCTTTCTGCTCGGCCAGAGAGCTGGAGCCTACTGTAATTGCAACCAGATGCATGCATAGCCAGAGAGAAAGAAAGTGAGAGAAAGAGAGAGGCTCAGCTCTTTTGACAAGGCCTTCTCTCAACACCAGACAGCGAATCCAAACGTGGGGCCGAGGCCAAACATAACATTTCATCAATCTTGTTTCACTGACAGGGAAACGGCATCAAACAAAGGGGCTCCTAATGGCTTTCTCCCGGCTTAGTATTTGCCCTCAAATTCAGATGATGAAAGCCGGACGTGACCGTGGGCCTGTTTCACGCTGCGAAATGGGTTGGGAAATAGTGCGCACGCGAGAAAGAGAGAGAGAGAGAGAGAGAGAGAGAGAGAGGGCTCTGGAACTTAGACGCGAGCATTTGGGAGAATCGCTGTGCTGATGACAGGGCCGTGTTTGAGCCAGAAAACGAGTGGGGGTTCAAAATATCCACATTCACATTCAGGGGTCATCTTTGAAAAGGAAAAGAAAAACCGGGACATGGTAAAAGTACCAAGCGGGGCAAAAAAGCAAGCCAATTGCAATGGAGCAGCTCCAGTGCGAGAGCTGAGGCATCCAAGCATTCAGGGTGTGCGCTGACTGAAGATCAGGGCCAGAGTCATGTCACACAGAGATGAGGTAATGGGCCAGCAGTGACGCACAGCCAGAGAGGCTTTTCTCACTGCAGCATGCACAACCAAACAAACAAACAAACAAATCCATTCACCGAGAGCATGCGAGAGATGGATCAAGCATGACAAGCAGAACTCAAAGAAAAGAAAATTGAAAGACAATGAAGTAAACAGCGTCTTTTATCTGAGCATCACAAAACTAGTTCTATGAGCTAGTGATTTCTTTATCATTCATTGTGCTCATTTCTATTACAAATACGAAAACAAACACCGATTCTACGGCAGAACAAAACGGATGGAAAACCAACAGCAGTCACTGTAATGAAATTAAAATGCAGCAGATGTGTTACGGAAAAGAAGCCACAGACACAGAGCAAAGGGCATGGACATGTGGCTTCGATGGCCAAGGTCTCCAGTCACAGTGTGACATTCATTTGTCCTATAATTTTTGTCTGCACTAACCCCCTCTATATCTGAGACGGGGGAGTGTGAGTCACACAACCACACCTGGTTCTGGATTTTGACTTACTTTCTGCCTCGTGTCGAGTTATAACTCCCTCCGTATTTCTTCCGATTAAGGATGAGAGCAGCAATTTCTGGCACGTAGCGAGCAAACATGGCCTACATGCATGAAACAGAAAAAGAAAAGGGCATGCAAAGAGGGGTTCTGCTGTGACCGAGGCCACAGAGGCACCTGGAATACTTACTTTCTGCCATTTACCGCACTATAGGAACCACCATATTTCTTGCGGTTTCCTATTAACTCTATGATTTCAGGGACGTAGCTGGCAAACATGGCCTAAGGAGAAGATAGGAGACAGAAGCAGAGGCTAAAAAAGAGAGCGGAGAGACCCGTCCGAGTCTGGATTTATATCTCCCAACCTCTGAGGTGCTGAATTTGATAGGGACACGTGTTTTGTCGGGGAAAAAAACTATGTAGCTTGGTAAAATGTCATTACAATTTTTCATTAAAACAATTTAAAAAAACGTCCATTGTGTTTGTGAAAAGATCTAAAAGGATCTCATTCTTTTGTTTTTCTTTTTTTTTTTTATTGAGGAGAAAACTTTGGAGACACTCCACTGGTTTGGAGACAAATAAAAAAAGATTTTTTTTTTTTTTTTTGGTGCTGCCCATCTGTTTTCTCTGACAGCACAAAAAATATCTTGTGAGAAAGAAGAAAAAAAAACCTACATGCCATGTTTTGTCCAACAAACACTATTGCAGTGGCAAGTGTATTTGAATAGTCCAGCCTGATCGCCCACAGCTGCAAAGCACATTAAGACTCATTAGTGTGCTTTAAATGAGCTGGATGCGCTTTGCAAGATTGCAGCCTTGACAAAGTTCTGTTTTTTCTCCATGCAGCATGTTACTAGGGATCTTAATCCCTGAGTTGTCAGCCTGACCTTCCTAAGAGAGTTGTGAGCGGTTCTTCACCTCTCTCTAGGGCCCTAATGAATTATGACATCTGCTTGATCAGACCTGACGGTTTACAACATTTCCATACTGAAGTCATTAATTGAACACCTGATATAAAGCAGAGCAATGATTATTTCCAGTCCTCCTCAAAAACAAAAAGAAATAGCAGATTGCTATGGAAACTTCTGGACAGCTGGAACTTTCTGTCCAGTGACAGAAATGAAGCGCATCTGTCCTGCGTTATGTCTATATGAATTTCACATGAGAGTTTCTGAATGCCTGTGGATGATCTATACCCTGATCTTGATTCTGTTAACCGTCTAGACCCTAAGGCTGGACGAAATATTTTTATATTTGTATAATCTCCATTAATCTTTTCTTTTAAACTGTTCAAAATGGCTGTAAAAAGTGAATATGAGTTACCTTTAAGAGCCTGATCTCACCCATTATTTTCACTAACGCAACCAAATGTACTCATGTTCACACAGTAATATGATAACCTATTTATTTGATATAGAAATGATTTTATACAATATATTTTATACAATAAATTTTATACAATATTTTAGGTTAGTTTGCATTTTTAAATAAGATACTATAAAATAATGAAAGTTTTATTTTATACAAATAAAAATAAAAATCCATTATTTATATTATTCTGTTAATTTACAACAAGTTGTCCTTTTTGTTGTCTTGCATTAATTATATATAAATATAATATAATATAATATAATTATATTATAATTTATTATATATGAGAACAGGCCTAACTGAATAATATTCTTTATTATATATTTATATATCTTTTTAACCACACTTTTTCAAACTAAACTTAAGAAATGTAATAGTGCAGTTTGAAACTTTAAACTGATCAAATGTACAGCAAAAATCTAATTAAATCTAATTCCAGTTGCTTATCTCTCATTTATTTGCTGTTCTCCTCTTCTAAATCATTTGATGTGAATTTGATTTGAAACGTCCTGCAAAACTTACACATCTAACCTTTATCTGTATTATTGCTATGTATATTTTTCTGTATCACATTCTGAAGTTGCTCTGGTGTAAATGCACTCTTTGAGTGTTTGTGGCTGCTGTTGCTATGGAGACGCTCAAGCAGGACTATGGGCCATCCGCCTGCCACTGTGTTTGTTGGAATTCGGGGAGGGAAACAGAAGGATGGGATCTCCTGAAACCGCAAAACTGTTTTAAGAGAATAGCAACAACATTATCGTCAAAATACATTCTTTAAAGACTATTTTAAATGTAATAAACATGAGTGGTAGTGTCATACAGCATCTTCAAGAATTGACAATACATGTACATTTCATCTTAACTTAGGCTGTAATGTTAAAACAAGGTAATGGATTTTAAAGGCAGGGGTGCAAACGTTACAAAGACAGTGGACGTATACAATATGGTAAAAACAGCATTATAATTTGGGCCATTATGAAGACTGTGGAAAGACGACAGTTATGAGAGTCATATCACAGGAGTTGTCTTATTTTTACATGGTAGTTGGAGCAAGGCGTTTGCATAGGGGGAAGGGAAGGGGTGCAGGAGGGGTGCATCGAGTGCCAACAAGAGGAAAAGCGTTTTTACCAGACCACCAAGAATGAAGAAGACCATGAAAAGGCGTCCAAGAGTGGTTCTTGCATAGACGTCTCCATATCCCACAGTGGACATAGTGACCATTAATAAGTACACACATTCCCAATATGAGAGCGGTTGAGAGTTTTGAAAGTTTTCCCATGGATCCCCTGAGTTTTCCACCTGCAGTGGAGAGGAGAGCGAAGAGAGAATTACTGACAGATTAATACACAATCCTCTACAGCCATCTATTGTCCATAGAGAAAATCACAAAAATGAACCAAACTGAGGATTTAGTGGCGATCAGAGTCTCTGCTGCCATCTAGTGGCACAGATGTCCTCTGGCACATCCTGATAAAAACTAAAAAAATATAAATAAATAAAAAACACGAAAAAGGAACAACAAAACACCAAACCTTTAGATGAACTACAACACAAACCATATACGGCACAAAGGGACAGACGTGGCGCTCGTTTAGGAACCCTTTCCTCCCACGAATCTGCTCGTGCACTTCTTTCTTTGTCAGTTTCTCCTGGGGCATAGGGAAAGGGGGGGCGTGTGTGTGTTTTTTCACTCACCAGATGAATGAATCCTGCAGCAGTGAGCCATGTGCTTATGAAGATGGAACACAGGTTCACCAGCTTGATGGAATTACTGTGAGAGACGAGAGTTACATCACACCTCTCAAAGTGAAACGCATCACACTGACGTACAGATCAGTCAGTCATCTACTGAGCCCAACACACACACGAGCGGGCCTCTTCCAGCCACGCCTTGCCGTAACGCTGCTCACTGGGAGTGAACACACAAGTTATCAGCAAACAAATCAGAAGACAGTGGGATCCCGAGGATGACCAGCGCATATCTAAAGAGGCGTTCACACTGTTGATTTCTACTCTACAGCATTAGGGGGTGGATTGCATGCTTATTCTCTCATTGGTAGTCGCTGTGTGTTTTGCGTAAAAATGACCTCAACTTTGTTGTGTCGGCAAGGGTCCTAACGCTCATGTCCTCTCAAATTGCCACTCTCACTAAAAACAATAGACTTCCGGTCACTGCAAACCACAGTCAATGTGAACGCCCCTTCTTTAGCAGCCAATGAGAGAAAAGCTTGTGGTGGTGGAAATGTAACGTCCTGTTGACAGCTGTGTCAGTTCAGTGTGATATAACTGAGCAATTTCCCCCGACTGAAAAACGAGATAGCAGCTAAAATAAATGAAACGTCCAGCGGTTTTACAACCACTGAGTTGGGTGCAGACTGCTTTCCCCCCACTTCCTTTCTAATTCTTTGACATTTTTTTACGAAATACCACAAGATGTCAGGAGGCGCTCATCTGTCATGTGTGTGACAGCCTGCTGGAGGAGGAATCAATCAGGGGCCTGTCTGCTTCATACTCTTGCATTCATCAGGCTGGATGGCGGCCCTGTTCTCTTACCTACAGCGTGCTAAATGCGCACACAGTGGGGGATTAACGTAAAACATTCTGCGGAGACTTCTGGGTCAAAGCTGCAGAGCGTGGTAAGTGATGGAAGGGACACCAGAGACCTACAGACTGTGTGTTGATGCCAGCGGAGTGGAGCTTTTGAAACTGAGTGAGAGAGGTGCGTGATATGTTATCGGCCTTACCTTGTTTTTAAGATATTCAAAAACTGTAAAATTTCTGAGAACTGTATCAATCTCAAGGCTCTTAGAAACCTCAGACCTGCAAGAGAAGAGAAAAGCAGAAAAGAACGGATAAAAAAGTTTTATTGCAAAGCAATCTGTATGTTCAGAATGGAACAGCAGCTTATGGCATACTAAATTTTACATTCATTTTTTTAAAGACACCATTATAATTAAAGGCTTGTCAAGCTCAGTTTTCTTTCTGGCATTGGTGTATTTACAGCTGGGGTAATAATAATAATAATAAATCACAATCATTTTATGGGTCTTTAAAAATAGTATGTGAATCAACACAAAGTATGCAGTGATGAACTTCAACGGTCATTGTCATATTACACACAATCTTCATCATCACACAAATTTCAAGGTTATGTTCAGGTGAGTCACCAAAAAAAAAAAAAAAAAAAAATTCAGTCCATTTATTTTTCTGCAAAGGGAAGGTCTAGACATTGCATTGTGAGTTACAATAATCCATGCAGTGTATATTCTGGCAAATATAGTAGTTCGTTCAGACATTTTCTGCATAGTGTGTATATACTGCATTCCTAGTACGAGTAGTATGGTACTTTTCCATTCCTAACAAACAAATGTGCCATTATAAACATTGCATATTTCAAAATCCCCAACAAAGTTCAGAAATCTTATGTCTGGTACAATGATTTTTATTTATTTTAAATAAGAATAAAGGCAGTACAACATATTACCATGATGTATACTTTTGAGATTTTTAGAGGTAATATATTTAGTATTTATTTAAATTATGTTTAAGTTTTATTTATTTATATTTATTATTCAACTTATTTTATGACAACTTATTTTAAGCAAAACTACTGGACACACTACATGAGCATTTATTTTAAGCAAAAATGTGTCATACTTTTTGAAAATATCTGAAATATGGCCGGGGCATGTCCCTGATATGTTTTGGCTGTTGTCATGTGCTACAATCAGTTGTTAAGCATGCATTATTTTAACAATTTATTTAGGGCTTAGAGTAGAGAAAGAAGAGCCATGGAACAATCACACTTGTGTGTGCATATCAGGAAGCAGATTAGAGAACAATATCACCTGCTTCAGCAGACTTCTTACATAAACCGCATTTTTATCCTGCTTTTAGCCTCAAAACATCATCTATTAGAAGCACATCGCAACGTCTTAGCTTTGCTCATGCAGAATTTGTACAAAAATTACTTTAAATTTTCTTTAA
Source organism: Paracanthobrama guichenoti (assembly GCA_018749465.1). Classification (NCBI taxonomy): domain Eukaryota; kingdom Metazoa; phylum Chordata; class Actinopteri; order Cypriniformes; family Gobionidae; genus Paracanthobrama; species Paracanthobrama guichenoti. The sequence continues at coordinate 31,585,068 of CM031955.1, forward strand.
CCTGTTGAAGCTGCCCCCTTCTAGAGCCAAAACCATGACAATGTTCATCGTTCAGGCGAAATCTGACGTAAACAATGGATTATATACATTTCAAGGATTTAATGCTTTTGGACAAAAAGTGCTATTGAATGTTTTTCAAAGGACGCTTGGCTTGAACAATTTACTCAAAGTGTATTGGATTGCATTCATCGCAAGATCGCTGTTTTATAATAAAGTCCCGTTTTGATTCTGCATGTTTTAATTTGTACTTCCGATACAAATTACTACATTACTGTTGCTGAAGCATTTCTATCATAAAACAGAGACTGACGCTAAATAGACCTTTGATATTAGGTACAAGATTTGTAATATTTGTGAACAGTTGTCTTTAAAGTGAATATTAAAGTGACACAGGGCCAGAGAACGTGATCAGGTGTGCCAACAGGTTAATAAAGTCCTGACAGGATTCACAATTTATCTGTGCAGAATATTTGATTTCAAGTTTGAGGTTGTCTTTAGCAACCAGAAACAAAAACACCTCAATAAAACTTCCTACAGTCATTAAGTGAAAAGCACATATAAGTTATAGCACATATAAACTAAATAGAAGTTCTCCAGAAAGGATGTCTTACCCCAGTTAGACAGCACATGGAGGCAGTAAAAAAGAGAGCTCTGACTGTCATTCTCTTTGCCATCTCCTGTCTGGCCTGGGCCCAACTTCACACGGTAACCGTTCTGAAACAGGTCACCACACGACTTTTTGCGCCGTAGGCTCTCTTGAACTGTTTCCGTGACCAGAGCACCCCGCGGGCCCCGAAACACTAGCAGCTTGCTGGAGATCATGATTCTGAGATCTCACTCCTTTATAAATTCAGAAATGTAGAATGTGATGTTTCCTTAGAACTTCTAAATTGTGCAACCGCAGATGTACTTGATAAAAAAAATTATAATTTTGAATCAGAGAACAAGACATAGCATTCTCATGGAGCGTGAACGCCAGAATGTGTCCAAAGAACGGTTTAACAATACTAAAAACCCTTCAAGCTTAGACTGTGACACCTGTCACTGGATGAAAATCTGATTGCAGCCACAATCTCTGACGTATTTGGCCTGATCTTTTCAATATTAAACTCCCACGCAAGTAACTTTCCTTTGATCCCCTCTCTGTTTAAGTGAGGTGACAAGCTTTTGTATATACTGAACCCTTCTAGAGATTTAGATTTGTTAAAATGAAAAAAAGAAGAATAAAAACCAATCCTGAATTAATCACAGGGGTTGTACGAGCGGTGCTGTTTTATCATGAGGTTTTTTTTTTACTGATAACTATAATGCAGTGCGGTGAGATTATGCTAGAAATATAATACATTTCATAGCAATAATTGCTGTCTAAATTAAGTGCTGTAATCCTGTTGTAATCTGTACTCACTGTACTTCAAAAGGTGTCATCAAAGAAGATATTTTGATAACCAAACAGTTTTGGTGACCAATGACTTTCATTGCATGGAAGATCACAAAAACACAAATTTCTCAAAATATATTTTGTTGTTGTTGTTGTTGTTCAGCAGAAGAAAGTAACTCATATAGGTCTAAAATGACATGAAAGCAGGTAAATGATGGCTGATTTTTTGTTTTTGGCTGAACGATTAAGGCATCAGAAGCGCTCCTGCTACAAAAGGCGAACGTTTCGAACGTTAGGCTGTTGTGAACATGTTGCCTTCTGAGATCTCATAGAACTCATTTTGACAACATTCTAAGGCAGTTTTGCAAGTATCCTTCCAAGAGAAGACAATCCAAGAATGTACTGTGGCAAGCTCAGTGATGATAATGAATCCAAGATGGCAGGCAAAACATTGTCATTACTGACATTACTTTAAGTTCATTCAATACCACCAAATATAAATTTAATAGTTAAAAATAATTTTAAAAACTATTTTACACAATGTCTGTGTGCCAAGTCATTTTATACTAGCAGAGTAACATACTAATGTCAGTCTCTATTGGAATCAATTATGAAAGTCTACACAGTGGTCGGCAACTGGCGGCAATAATAATAACGATAATATCCGGCCCGTTTTGATAGCGGCTGATTCTGAAATATATCGGTCATGAGAGCTGTGCAGGTGAATTCCCCTCTAGTGGCTTACACAAAAAGTTGCAGTCTTCAGCCTCATTGTTAGAGCGTCAGACTCCCATGTGGAAAGACACGAGTTTGAGCACCGCTTGGAGCAGCTGGTGCGAGCCGAAGAAATTACAACAACAGTTACTCACAATCAATTTGTCTTTAGTGATTTTGCCTTCAAAAATGTACGAGAACATTTTTGCAGCAATGTTTTATTTTGGGATGAATTGAGAGCTTTTAATTTGAAAAGTTCTGAAAAGAGACTTTGGAATGGATCGCTAGACACACCTCTAAAATAGCCGTCATGAAATGTGTGGTATGATCAAACGAACAGTGAACCATTGAAACGTTTGCTTATAACGCGGGGCCTCAGCACCAACACATGAACAATAACAAACCAAATTCAGCTTCCGTTTTTATCAAAAATATTGACAAGACAACCAGCAAAAAAAGGTGCCAGCAGATAAGACACAACCGGCTTTGCATTCACAAAACCAGGTAGGATGATGCATAGTTGTCTTTCCATTCTTCTTTGTATGCCCTATTTTACCTCAGCTGTCGACTTTCATCTGCATTAGAAAAAAGGTTACTTTCTTTTAAGATGGACGTTTTTACAAACTTATCATGCTTCTGTGCCCGACAATCTGCTTGGACGCCGGTACGGGTTGAACAACACAAAAACTCTGACATTATATTCTTTACAAACAACCACAACTTACGTTGCAGATAAGACACACCGGCTTTGCATTCACAAAACCAGGTAGGATGAACGCATAGTTGCATTCTTCTTTCCATTCTTCTTTGTATGCCCTATTGTTTTTCGCTGTCGACTTTCTCTCTTTAGACTCTTTGATAGTGCTAGCTTAAACGTTATCACATCACTGAGTTTTCTGCACGCAGACACAGCGCTGGCTTTATCTGGCCTTCATGATGTTGCCAGCGGCGCGTAGCCTACGATTTTAACAAAGCAAACCCAGCACGAGGAGCAAACAATTAAAAATGCAGTTTAGTGGCGTGAGGATGCAAACAAAAGCTCCTCCAGGAAAAGTGTGGTCAAAGAAGGCTATGTCAAATAATTACAATAAGTTAGCCTCCATTGTGTAACAAGCAAATTAAAAATACACATTTATTATTTACAATATGGAAAGAGGAAATAAAACAGTTCGTTAAGAGCTTGACTCAAACATGCATAAATGGACTTATTCAAGTCCTCTTTTATGATTTAATTTTATCCATTCCGCATCTCCCACATAAGTGTTTTAGCGGTGAATGAAGATAAGTTGTGTGGTGAATGATTTAGATAACAGAGTAACAGCTCACTAGTTACAAAAGACACTGTGTGTCACTACTGCTTTATTAATTATTTATCTGGCCCGCCATTTAGGGGATTTATTCAACTGTTACAAGAGGGAAAATTGCCTGTTAGGGAAGAAACTATTGCACTTTCCTGTGCTGTTAGATGTTCTAGTGGCCAGTGTTCTGTGCCTAGATGTCTAGTGGCCAGTGATCGGAGTCGTCGTGACAGTAACAGTTCAAACAGGAAGTGTCCAGGGTGAGCGGAGTCTGTGATGATTTTACCTGCCCTCTTCCTCACTCTGGAAGAGTACAGGTCCTGGAGGGCTGGCAGGGGCACCAATGATCCTCTCTGCAGTCCGGATTGTACGATGTAGTCTCCTGATGTCAGATTTGGTAGCTGAACCAAACCAGACAGTGATGGATGTGCACAAAACAGACTCAATGACAGCCGAGTAGAACTGGATCAGCAGCTCCTGTGGGAGGTTGAACTTCCTCAGCTGACGAAGGAAGTACAGTCTCTGCTGGGCCTTTTTACAATGGAGTCAATGTGATTGTCCCACTTCAGGTCCTGAGAGATGGTGGTGCCCAGGAACCTGAATGACTCCACTGCTGCCACTGTGCTGTTCATGATGGTGAGTGGGGCAGAGCAGGGCTGTTCCTCCTGAAGTCCACTATCATCTCCACCGTTTTGAGCGTGTTGAGCTCAAGGTTGTTATAACTGCACCAGACAGCCAGCCATTCAACCTCCAGTCTGTAAGCAGACTCATCACCGTTTTGGATGAGGCCGATGACGGTGGTGTCGCTCAGAATTTCAGGAGCTTCACAGAAGGGTCTTTAGAAGTGCAGTCATTGGTGTACAGGGAGAAGAGCAGTGGGGAGAGAACACACCTGGGGGCGCCAGTGCTGGTAGTGAGAGTCTTGATGTGAGTTTCCCCAGTCTCACTCGCTGCTGCCGGTCTGTCAGGAAGCTGGTGATCCACTGACAGATTGAGGATGGCATGGAGAGCTGGGTCAGTTTAGCTGTAAGAAGATCAGGCATGATGGTATTGAAGGCCGAACTGAAGTCCACAAATAAGATCCTTGCATAAGTCCCAGGTCTGTCGAGATGTTGCAGGATATAATGCAGTCCCAAAACGGGTGGATTGCGACATTCCTAAAATTCACGGGCGGGGATGCGGGCGGATAATTAACTCCTTGCGGGCAGGTAATAGCGCGGATGAATTACCATTACACATACACAACAATGATATGACATTTGACCCATCATGTCACCACCACTGCAACAGTGCGACTTTTGTGCGACCAGTCTCCAAAAATGGACCCGTGCAGGACTCTGGTTCAAAGTCCCTTAAAGGGGCTATATGTAAGAATTTTCATGTATTAATCACTATTTTAATGCCAATGTGTGAACAGCTTTTAACAAAACAAACTGAGCCCTTCGGTGACCTATGGTATCTATGAAAAAGTCTGTACTTTATGTGACGGACTCAAGACATTTTTGCTGGGAAAATCAAAAGGATGTGACACACGTGTGCTCCTGAGAGTCTCTCTTCCAGTGTTGCCACGTCCACAGTTTTATTTATTTTTTTGCGGATTTTTGGCAACTGTATCAATTTAATTTTCGTATTTTATTTAAAATATTTTTTATCTTTCTGTTATATCTTCTAATACTCTAAGGCATTTAAAAGAGGACATAGCATTCAGTAACAAACCATTTTTTAGAACTGATCATTCAAAATGATTCAACAACTGGAATTGGAATTTTCATGTATTGAAATGGAATTTTATATATATGTATTGATATATATATATATATATATATATATATATATATATATATATATATAAAATGTATTAAAAAAACAACACCGTTCAGAAGTTTGGGGTCAGTAAGATTTTTTGAAGAGAGAGAAATTAAGGTAACACTTTATTTTAGGGTTCAATTTTCACTATTAAGTACATTATTAGATGTATAGTACTAGGATATTGGCTGTTTATTAGTACTTATAAATCACATAATTCTGCATGATCATATTCTACATCCATTAATCCTACCCAATACCTAAACTTAAATGCTACAAAACTTCCTTAATAGCTATTAATTAGCAGTAAATTAGGAGGTTATTTGAGGCAAAAGTCATAGATAATAGTGAATGTGTTCCCCATACTAAAGTGTTACTGAAATTAAATTGAGCAAAAATGACATTTATAATGTTACAAAAGATTATTTTCTTTCAGAAACATGAAAAAAAATCTTAGTGATCACAAACTTTTGAACAGTAGTGTATATAGCTAAATACTGCTGATATTGTGTTACTATTTTAATTTCAACAGTTTTTTTTTTCTGTTTTTTTCCTCAGTGTATTTCTGTTTAATCTGCTTGGGAACTATGGCTGCTTCTCTGAGATTCGTCTAAATAAAGGAAAAGACCTAAGGTGGCAGCAGACAACGGAGCAGGACACCTGATTTAACACTACATTCAGACACATTTTCAGTATCTACGTTGCGCATCAGTAATTTCCCATGAACCTTTGGTGAACCTGATAGCATGTTTCTATCTCAGCAGCTGAAAGGCCTGTGGCACAGGATCCAGGAGAGTAGGCCAGTGCTGTGCACTGAAGCAGGCTTAATGGACATGTGTAGTATGGACAGATGCTCATTCAGACTATTTCATTCACATCTGCAGGCTCACAGACCAACAGCATCTCACGTGTGTTACAGTCACAAACCACTGGTTCTTTTTCTCAATCAGGGAATACTGAACATGTGTAAAAGGGGATAAAGGGCTGCCGGGATTACTCGCCGCTCGTTTCTCCCAGAATGCATCCGCGCGGGCATGTACTGAAGCCTGCCACGTGAGAAAGGGCTCTATATATGAAAGAGGCTTAAAGCACTAATTAGTTTCCTTCACTGATTTTCCTTCTGGTCATGCGACTCATATTCCTAACTGAGAATCTTCTAGTTCCAGTAGTGAGGCACAATACTGCTTTAAACCACCAGATGGCAGTAGTGCTTAATATCCACACTCAGGGATCAACCACCAAAAATGAATAAACATTAAAATAGGAGTTTATTTAGGCAAAATTCGTAGTCAATGGTTAGTTAATAGTGGGAATTGGACCCTAATCTATTAATCATGATCAGACTCTTACAAAGATTTGGTACATTGCAACTTCAACTTAGTTGTTTGCTTAAACCCTGTTGCAAATGTGTCATATGAGACATTTAGGTATGGAGCAAACAAAAACAAAGTTATGCACATACTGTCCACCTACAAAGAGAAAAACTTCTGAACTTTATATTCATCAAATAATCGTGGAAACAAATGTATCACAAACTGTTTTTAACACTGATAATAATACAAAATGTTTATTGAGCACCAAATCGGCATACTGTAATAATATTATTTATTATTATTATTTATAATTATAATAATATTTCACTACATTAGTGTTTTTACGCTCAAATAAATGCAGCTTTGGTAAGAATAAGAGACTTCTTTCAAAGACATTAAACATTTTTTGAATGGTAATGTGTATTTAAATACAATATTTATATTATATCACATGATAATATATAACATGGCATTCAGGCAAACCCCTTTAGAAACGAAGCACAGAAAACACTACAGTACATCATTGAAGCGCAGCATTTTAATGGCCCTGAAAATAATCAAATCTAGAGTGAACCTAGGAATCTCCCTCTATAAACGTACCCTCCATTAATATGCACAAGATCTCCTCACATAAGACACTGTGATTAATGCCTTCTCTCCACAGACCGATACTGCTTTTGGAAGAGGACTAACTCACAAAACGTATCCATTTCAGAGTCAAGTACCTGATGTTAATTGATTGCAAAGATGAAGGAAGCCAGTGTGGTATAAACAGCCTCATTCTAATCCATATACAACCCTTGTGTTTAAAAACATTCTCCTGCAATGCTTTGAGAAGATTAATTTCTATTTCCCAAAAGAGCGTCTCTGCATACACTTCAAATGAATAGCACATTCTCCATTGCTTTAATCATGGTCCAATTTTCAGGGCAGGAATGGTATAGCAAAGGTTCACTCAAGTGCCAGGGTCTTTGATAGTCCCTACAGCAGATTTAATTATGGTCCATCATAGTTTCCTTTACTGGGTGGGACCAGGGGGTCCAGAATACAATAGTTCATTTGGATTTAGTTTGTGTGTCAAATGACACATTTATAACAAGATTTAAACAAACAACTAGCAAGTAGAAGTCTCAATGTACCAAACATTTTATAAAAGAGTCTGATTATGATTTGTTCTGGTGGAAATGTAGAGCAGGATATTTATCCTTAGTCCAGGATCACAGGCTTGCTCCCGAGGGCCTGACAATTCCTCAATGTTTATTATGCTGTTTGTTCTCTAAAAGCTCTTTTTGCTGAGATTAATATACCTCTGATCTGCTGTATATCATTATTATGTAACGCATGACCACTGTAGTTCCCTCCATTCAGAGTTTGCTGATGGTGTAGGGCACGTGGCTGATGTTGCTCCAGATTTCATCATGTCTGAGAAGCTGTGGAGCTGTGAGAGTGCTCTTTGGTCTTTGAGACGGCTTTATTCTGCATGACAGGCCCATACCATGTCCCCAAAAGTTTCATATCAACAGGTTTACTATAGTACAGAGTGTGTTTTGTCAACAGGAGGGCTACAGCTGAGTTTAACAAGCTTTAGTTTTTTAAATATTGAAGAGCATTACAATCAGTGTACATCGATGTGAATTACACATTTAATTTAATCATGTGATAGTAAAGCTGAACTTTAAGCATCATTACTCCAGTCATGATGATCCTTCAGAAATCATTCTCATATGCTGAATTGCTGCACAAGAAACATTTATTATTATCAGTGTTGAAAACAGTTAATATATTTGTGGAAACTATAATACATTTCAGGATTCTTTGAAGAATAGAACGCTCAAAAGAACAGCATTCATTTGAAATGGAAATCATGTAACATTATAAATGTCTTTACTAATAATTTTATGTGCCCTTATCTACTAAATTTCTTTCCAAAAGAAAAAAATCCTGACTTCTTTTGAACGGTAGTGTACAGTATATACTGCCTTTAACCCTCATCCTTTCCTCAGGTCATTTTGACCCATTTAAAAATGTAGCGTTCATCGGAGTGGTCCAAGACCCTAGGACTTTTGCCGCACTTGAACCAGGAATACACAAAAAAATAATTGACTGGATTTGAAGAGTTTATGTGTTTTTAAAAGTAAAAATCCTTCCCTCGCGGGTCAATTTGACCCCAATAGGAATTAATGGAATGCAAGGAATGCTTCAGTACACATAGAAAAACCTAAGAATGCTCAAAATTAAAACTAAACTAAATATATATATATATATATATATATATATATATATATATATATATATATATATATATATATATATATATATATATATATATATATATATATATATATATATAAAAATGTCTACATGTGTATCTGAATAAGACAAACTGATTTTAGGACCTAGCAGAACAGCTCATTTGCTCCATATAGAGCTATAAGGCCATCTTGTGGCAAGTGTCATAAAATATCATGTTTTAATTTTTTGTTCCACAAGAGGTCGGCAAAGACATCCAATTTAAGATATTTTGAGCTGAATTAAAGGGGTTATGCATGACATTTTTTTCTTTTTAATGTGAAGAATGTGATTAAATGACTATTTATTTATTTATTGATAAAATCTAGTAATTTAAAAAGGTAAATAAAATGAAAAATAACAACAACAACAAAAACCTCCAAAACAATTGACATTAAAAATAGAAAATATATTATCAAAGTAAAAATGAAAAACTTTCAGGACCAAAAAGAAAAAACTCTTGTCATTTTGACCCTTGAGGGAAGGATTTTGTTACAAAGTGCGAGGGAAGGATGAGGGTTAAAGTTTAACATAATTAAGACAATAATTTATTATATCTAATAAATTCATTTGATGTTTCACCACTCATTCAATTGATTTTGTCAGTTAAAAAAGGGAAAACTGAAGCTAAAGTCTAGTTTCTTCAAATTAAATTCCTACATCCCGTAAATGTTTTAATCATGATGCTTCTACAAGGATCAGGTGAGTCACAAGGCTGTTGTGTAAACAGACGACAATGACATCTGTGAAGTTAGGATACACACTCGGATTACAAAATTGGTCTGCCTCCAAACCATTATACTCCTGATGGTTTAGAGCTTTTAACGAGTTCAGTGTTCAAACTTCCTCAGCATTTGGACTGTACGGGCAAGTCAGCAATTGTTTACATATGTAGCTCAGCCAAACAGCTGTTACTAGGTGGATGTTGATCGCAGCTTTTATTGGATTTTCATTTACTGGCTCGGTAGGGGGGGAACACTATGAAAATTACAGATTTTTTGATTAACTTCTGCTTTTCTAATGCATTATTCAAACAACACTGTGGCAGAAGATGACAGTTCTCTAAAGCTGGCTACCAAAGTACTTAATTATTTACTAATGTTTTTGATGCGTTTAAGGAAGGGCGGCATTCTTTTTAAAGTTGTTTTGAAAAGCACTAATGACACAGGTGGTGTAACGGTTATGAACAAGTGTGTTTACATTGACTGTACTTTCAGTAGTCTAAAGCAGAAATGCTTTCCTAACCTCCTGTTTGGAAACAGGATACACAGGCACACACAGACACACACCAGTCACTTTACACCGCAGGCGTGTCTCACCTGTCACTCACCCAAACATATTGCGATGGGAAATCATTACCATCAGACCGAGGTTGTTTACCACTTTCTACTCAAAAGTAAGCCTTATACAGGAACGTATACTTTCCTTACCTTTATGTAAGACCAGTTTAAAGAAACAATACTTAAAACACTAGTCCAGACTGGTTTATGTTGGTCGGTGTGTGTCTAAGCCTGGTGATGCTAATATCTCAGCATAATTAAAGCTCCATGTCATCTCATGTTCTTCCCAGCATTTCTTCACCTAAGCAACACAGTCATCATTGCAGTTTGCCTAGTTTCCAAGTCATGACATTTTGTAGCTATTCTTGGGTTTCCCACGACAGAGAGTGACAACAAACCACGGCAGCTTGGCTTAATAATAAAAAAAAATCTCCTGTTCAAACATTCTCATCATCAGTTTGGCCTTTATCTCATCTATCTGTAGTTTGAGCTGTTTCTGTGACTGCTGCTCTGTGGTTCAGGGACTGACAGGAGGGTCAGGAGGAAAGGAGAGTGTTTGGAGACTTACCCAGCCAACTCCTATTCAGATAAACTGACACAAACACGGGCGGTACGGTGAAGAAGTCCACCACTGAGTTCACCTCCAACCAGAACCACAGTTTATCATTGGCTGCTATGAACTGGAAGAAGATGAAAAGGAAAACAGGTCAATATTACATCATTTGAAAGGGGATCATATTTTAGTAACATTAGAATGGGTAAAAGTCTGGTCAAACAATAAAAGTTATTGGGCCAAAACATATAACTGGGTGTGCAGAATGTAATTAAAATATGTTGAATATGAAATATGTACTTACACGCAGGCCAAAGTAGAGTAAGAAGAACACATTGAATGCCATGTCAATTTGTAATGTGAAGTCTTTGTAGAAATTCTGACAGGATTCTATAGGACTATGGAGAAAGAAAATAAATAAATGTTAATTCAGTTTCAAACATTGATTTCATTGGCATGGAACAAATTTTAAAGAAAAATATATTTTCTTTTCTTTCTGATTATAAATACATAATGCGATTATAAATATGCACATATAATATAAAACATTCTGTAACATTATCAAACTTGCCTTTTTGTCTGGACTATATTGTATATTTATATATATACTATTCTAAACGTTTTTTATACTTAAAGGTTCACATAAATAACATTCATTTGCACAATAATGATATACATACCTTACAATAATTACATACTTATTTTCACTGCTGGTAATATCTATATACATTGTATTAGTTGAAGTTGGAGTTAATAGGAGTTAATCGTGTTTTAAGTCAGGATGTCTTGAAAACAAAAACATGAATAGTTTATGACAATAACTTTTTGTGATATAATGTACCATGAATGCATTATAATACCTTTTAGTACTTTATATGTCAATGCATCTCTAAATTTATGACACAGTCAAGACATCAGGAAAAGTAGAAAGACACTGATATTATTCAAGACCACCAGGTGCCTTTATAAAATAAATCTTAAAATATATGTGATCCATGCTGGCAAAATGAGTCGGAATGAGCACTGGCTAATTACGAGCTACAGGCAAAACAAGTGAAAAATGTCAGTTTTGGTCGAATCTGAGCTTCATTAAGCCCTTGTCTAGCGATCCCAATGCACCCGATAGTAAATAAACATCTAAAATTATCTTTATTTGTACATTTTCTGAGAGGTGTACCTTTCTAAATATTTCATTTGTGTTTTAATAATCCATGAAAAATTGCCTTTTTTTCCTCTGCTCACTTCTCAAGGACGGTGTATATTACACACATACACAGAATTACGGTATTTCAAAATATCCGTCTTTGACGAATATTCACGCAAACATCATATGTTATGTCTTAAGTGAACATTTGGTGGAAACATCCAATGTGAAACATATCCGTGCATTACAGTAGGTCTTAATATATAGGCTGTCTGTCTCAATGTTAATCAAACAATTGTGGTATCATGAAAAAAAAAAAGAAGAAAAGATGATTATATATTTTTCCTAAATACATGGGTTTTGAGTTGGTGTGCACCAAATTTGGTGTTACCAGGGATTGTAAGGTATGGTTGCTAGGTGATTTTGTATTGGAACCATAGACTTTTCTCAAAATTGACTTTGCTGACTCTATCGAATAAATCTTAAATAGGTGTTAGCTCAGTCATTTGTTTTGTCTGATTCCAATAAATCATACATCAGTTTGAAGGTTTTTAATAGAGAATGACTAACTAATTTGCTCATTGTGACTAATTTTGGGTCACATATTTTGGGTCGCATTTCTGATTTATTCTGTACAACTGGGATGGTTAAATCAACTGTTGAATGATTCAATTAATAAAAAGGCTTCATTTCATAACAAGCCAGAAGCCTTTGAGCTGAGGTTAATGTGGTGCTGCCCTTTCACTGACATTATCATTGATCTCATGTAGGAAGTTATTTAGAGACCAGCCCTGAAATTCACTAGACATAAATAATAGGACACTTAAGAAAAGATTAAGGAATAAAATAAGGAAAAGGGGCCCATAATGCATGCTTAACTAGTTACTTTTGGCCTTAAAGGGATAGTTCACCCAAAAATGAAAGTTTGCTATCAATTTACTTACATCTACCAAGATGTAGATATCTTTTTTCTTCAGTAGTACAGTAAAGAAGATCCTTGGTAATTCATATAATGCAAGTGAATTACTTAATGGGAAAATTAATACCCATGGCACCTGAAGGTACATTGAGGTCAAGCAAAATGATAGGTCTGTGCAAGAAACTGAAAATGATTTGCACGTATTAAAAATGTATACAATTATTATTACCTGTAATGCACAGCCTCTGCAAATGGCCCTGAGTGTGTCCAGGGCCGACAGTCTGAAGCACAAGCTTCCTGTCGTATGCATGGGAGCAAACTCCCATGAAGAGGGAGGGAGGACGGGTCTGCTGTGTTGTTCGTCAAATGGTACTTGTGCTCATTCTGGATGCCACAAGCTATATAAAAAATTAAGATTGACTTTTCATATATTCACAATGACTGAGCTCCCGTGCATATGTCATTATGCGACAGGAAGCTCGAGCTCCAGACTGTTGCTCCTGAACGCACTCAGGGCCATTTGCCAAGGCTGTTGATGTGGCTGTGGAAAGGACTGCTGTGAACACACTCAGGACCGTTTGCCGAGGCTGTGGATTACAGGTAATAATGTTGTATATAATGTTCAGGTTCTTGCACAGACCAATTGTTTCGCTTCATAACACATCAATGTATCGTCAGGAGCCATGGGTATTCATTTTGCTTTGCCTGCATATGTTTTTTTGACTCTCAAAGTGACGGTAGCCATTGACCCAAAGACGTCGTTTCAGCAAAAAATCTTCTACTGAAAAAAAAAAAGACACCTACATCTTGGATGGCCTGAGGGTGAGTAAATTAACAGCAACTATCCCTTTAATGGTCAGGAAGAGCTTTCTATCAAGTTACAATTAGCAGCGTCTCAAAATGCACGAACGTCAACACATGTGCGCTGTGAAACACAAAGCGCCAGATCCTTGAGCTCAATGTCACTTCACACTCTGCGCAATTACAAGAGATCTCTGCCATGTGGCATCCATGCAGAAAGTATCCCTGCTCAGACATCTTAAGACCTGAATGTCATTCTTGACTGCCTGAGCCATAAGATGACACTTTCCCAGGACCTTATAGAGATGTGGGCTGCTCTAGGGTCAGCTGAAAGCATGCTATGCCAACTAAGAGTGGGGTAAACAGTGCTCAGGTGCTCCTGAGCTTCTAACTAACACTAGGTGGCCTCAGTTTCTAATCGAGTGCCTGCAGAGGACGTACAGCAATGTCAGTGCGCACAGAGCTATGCCACCCTGAGGAACACACACAGTGGGCTATTTCAGGCTAGCTATGCATCTTCACCATCTTCTTTTACAAAGATGTGAAACTTAGTCACTCATTCAGAAAGGGCACAGAAATGAATGTACATCCTATCCTGAAAAACGTCCTGTATGCTCATGCGTCCAATTATGTGATAAACAATCCGTACCATCAATCACTACCAGTGCACACTAGAGCTCTGCTTAAACAATACAAAAATTAAGGAGATGGCAAAAGAAAAAAAGGGCAACAGTTTGGTCAGGGTGTGCCATCATAGTCGGTGATGGTGTGGCCAAAAGCAGGTCTAGGTTAATACAACAGTAACTGATTTAGGCCAAGGCACCATTTCTAAAATAAGAATGATTTAGCACCTGCAAGGGCAGTGGACAGCTAAAACCTCAGTCAGGGTTCTAAAAATAGTCTTTCTGTTTTAATTCCTCCCTGAGGTGCTCTCTGCATGTGCTTCTAAAATAGGAAAACACACTAAGCAATGCCTCTGTGTTTTCTTCCTCTTAATGAAAACAGGAGGAAGTGAAAGCTCTAAGCAAGGAAGATGAGAGACTAAAATTTGTTTAGGAGCTGCAGTTGATATTTGCAGCGATAGTCATGGCTGCGTGTTCAAACAATTCTCTGTTCAAGCAGGAGAAATGCTCAGAGGACTAGCTAATCTTCAAAGAATCAAAGAATATTTTTTGAGAATTTCCATCCGGTTCTACCAAATACAAATACACGCATGGAGCAAACGGCACTGCAAAGCCAGCCTCCCACATACAGAACTCAATTCTCACAAAAAACAAATGGCAAGATAAAGAGAGGCATGCGAATTGAAACGGCATCTCTTATCTACTTATTGATTAAGCCCCCTCAAAAGAGGCCACACTAAGCGTTTTAAAGTACTTTCCTGCCCTCTATGAGAACTGTGTACCTCTGGAAAACAGACCCCATCAAGGCTTTCCTTTCAGTGATAAGACTCTATTACTGCAAAAAGCTGCAGAGTCATAACAGGGCAGAGCAAAATTTCCATCCCTATGTAAAGGAATGACATTGACAATGTTGCCACCATCGCAGTGAAAGAAAGCTTGAAGAATCAGTCATTAATGTTCTACTTCATGGCAGGACAGAGAGATATAGCTCAGACAATTATTGAGAGTTTAAACTGATTCACAGAACTAATTTAAATCAGTTCTAATACCGTTTTTGCTACTGAGCAACACTAAAACATCCATCTTAACATTCTCATACTTACAAGTCACACAACAAGGAAGGATTGTTTAGTCTAATGAAACACTAGCCTAAAAAAATACTTTCAAATCATCATGCACAATTTAGTTTCATTTAGTAGCACCACAAAAATCATCATACAGTGTGAATATTCCCTATATAACTCGCAAGTGAGACACCTTGCCTATATTGCGATATCAAACTAAGCTATTACAGCTGAGACCTGATTAGTTAAGTAAAGGGATAGTTCACCCAAAAATGAAAATTATGTCATTAATTAATATTTGTTGTATAATAATAATAATAATAATAATAATAATAATAATAATGTTGTTCCAAACCAGTAAGACTTTTCAAAACACAATGAAGAGCGAAATCTGAGAGATTTCAGTTGGGTGATATGCAACTAACATGTTGACGCTTCAAAAAGTTCATAAAGAGATTGTAAAACTAATCCATATGAATTGAGTGGTTTAAGTCCAAAATGTCTGAAGAGACTCCATCGCTTTATATGATGAACAGATCAAGAGAACCTCAAGAACCAATGAGGTTTGTTCTCACACATCAAGCAATTATAGCTGGTCTTCTGTTCATGTCCGCTAATCAATGTTTAAATGTGAATAAAAGCTTAAATTCAATCTGTTCATCATATAAAGTGATCGTGTCTCTTCAGAAAATTTTGGACTAAACCGCTCAATTCATTTGGATTTGTTTTACGATCTCTTTATGAACTTTTTGAAGTGTCCAAGTGTTAGTTGTATAGCTGACAGAAAGCTCTCAGATTTCCTGAAAAAGATCTTAATTTGTGTTTCAAAGATGAACGAAAGTCTTATGAGAACAATATGAGGGGTAATTATTATAGAATTTACATTTTTGGGTGAACTAACCCTTTAATATTTCCTCAACTGTTGTAATGCATTATTAGATGTCTATATGATACTAAAACATGATCCTGAATATCAGACACAGGCATGTATCACAATCTTGGAGAACATGACCTGCCAATGTCTCTCTTTCTCCTCCTCTCTTTCTATAAAGAACAAGCTGCTGGTGTGTGGGAGATTTTCAAAGCGTAGGGCCGCTGCACTAGAATTAAACTGGGTGGATTATTCATCCCTGCAATGCAGTGCCAGGATATTTATTTCAGTGGCTTCTCAGTGAACAGGCCATGTATTTCCCTGCCCTTTCGCAGCATAGTGTCCTAAAGCGTTTCCAGGTTAATACAGCTCCACCTAAGAGCTGCATACAGAAGCATCCATTCATGTAACCAGTTTTCTGACCTTACTAATAAATTCACTAAGCCTCGTCTCTGTACACCTTTATCAGTGCTGAAATTGAGGGTTCAGTACTAGTAGGCTTCTGCATTGCAATATGTAACTGCGCTAGAGCGCTGATCACCTAAGCTGTCATAAGTGGGACACAAAATAAAGGCATCCCTTGAAGGAGAGCTTCCCCTGTTGTTGCCCTATATATTTCTTTCTTCATTGTTCAGTCCCTAAAAAAAGTCATTGTGGTCTAGGGGGAAAAGTACAGACTGTTCCCATTAAAAATATGACAAATGAAACTACAATGTTACAAAACAAACCTACAAACCAGCATTATTGTATGATGCATTTGTACTTGATCTTCATGTAAATGTACATTTGGTTCTTAATGTCTTCTGAGTGGTTGCAATGCTATTTTGGGTGATTGATATGCCAATATCAAGTGGTTCATACTAGCATACTGAACTTTGCTAGGGTTTTCTACGTGGTTGATATTTCTACTAGGTAGCTGGTTTACAGAGCATTGTTAGGTGGTTGCTAGAATGTTCTGGGTGGTTGATACCATGTTGACAGGTGGTTGTTAGGATGTTCTGAGTAGTTGATACAGTGTTGATAGGTGGTTGTTAGGCTGTTGGGTGATGCCTGCTACAACCAACTCCACTAATAATGCCACACTCTAAAAAATGCTGGGTTAAAAACAACAAGTTGGGTTGAAAATGGACTAACCCAGCGATTGGGCTGTTTTAAGCAAACATTTAACCCAACCGCTGGGTTAAAACAACCCATTTACTGGGTTAAAACAACCCAATCGCTGGGTTAGTCCATTTTCAACCCAACTTGGGTTGTTTTTAACCCAGCATTTTTTAGAGTGCAGGGCAACAGGCACAGGCATTGTGCTATACAGTAGGTTTATTACAACTGGCTTCTTTCAACATGTAACAAAACACTCTATCTCCACTGAAGAGTCTTTTTACTCCGCTCCTGAACTGCGGATCAGTCTGACCAAAAGAAATAGTGTCCTGAAAAGTGACTCCTTACACAAAAGAAGGATTAGAAACTCAGGGGAGGGTGGTAGTTGGCCACTAGAGAGAGCTGTGCATCCACAGCGTTGAGTGAAGTGCCCCCCTGAAAGCCCGATGTGTGCACTAAGGCGATGAAAAAAGACCCCCCCCCCCACTCCTGTCTGCAATTGCTGCTTTCACCCTTCATCAAATTTTGAGTTACCTTAGGGAGTTACCATCAGCTCAGAATCACTCAAAATGTCCCACTTTAGATGTCTACTGATGGCTTTTTTAACAGACGATCACGTTGTCTATTTGTGCGAGCATTTGAGAGATGCATCCGACATGCTGTTTTTTTCCACGTTTACATATGCAAGAGGCCAAATCAAGAGAAAAAGACGTGTGGTTTGTTCCAGACATTCTTGAACAGTTGTGTTAATTAGCAGTGTAAATGAGTCGTGAGAGTCGTCAGCAGATGATCCATTATCGAGACCATTAACGCTCGAGTCACGCGGTACGGCGGGTCAAATGAGGAGCTCAGAGGGTGAGAACCTGCATGTCGGTTGCACACATCTCTCTCTGGTGAGGACAGCAGCAGTAGAGGTTTCAGCTGCCAAGACTTCAGGCGGTAACTCTAGAGCAAAGCGTGATGTAGATCATTAAGAGCACATCACAGCACCCACCACTGCTGTCACAACCTGATCTGAGCTGAACCGGGTGGGAAAGACACAGGCAACCAACAAAACTCTCGCATGCACACACAATTCTTCTATCTTCTAGCAACAAATTCTTCTATCTATACCACCTTCAACTGGGGTCTCGGGTATTAATATATGAAAATATAAAGTTAAAGGGAGAGTGAAAATGGAAATTCGGACATAATTTATTCACCGTCATGTCGTTTTTAAATTTGTATGACTTTCTTTCTTCAGTGCAACATAAAATAACATTTTGAAGAATAATTTAACTGTATTTGTCCATATAATGAAAGTCATTGGAGTCCAAAATAACACTGGCCCCACTGACCACAGAATTGTTTTCTTTTTATATCTATTATTTTGTGTTCCAGAGAAGAATGTCATACAGGTTTATTATTATAATTATAATATCGTTATAATATTGATATTATAATAATGTCAATGAGGTTAGTAAGATTTTTTTAAATAAATTATTTTATTCAGCAAGGACACAATACATTTATACAACAAAGGCATTTATAATGTAACAAAAGATACAACAAATGCTGTTCTACCCCAATCTGTATATATTGTGATATTTAAATAGAACTGCAAAGTATGTAAATCATAAGAATACGTATTAGTGTGTGTAATATGTAAATATATTATTAAACCTTTAAATTCAACAACAAGCATTTCATCTTCTGTCTCTACCAAGAGGTCCTGAAAAAGCCAAATAAAGGTTGAACACCAATACCAGAAAAACCATCCTTTCATGTAAGCACTTCTCTCACTCAACTGCTCACTCATGGGTTAACAACCACACTGTTTAAGGTGTCACAGCACTGTCTGTCGCAATTTTAACAGAGCCTAAAGTGTCTATATGACTATCATTCATGTAGCACTGTTCAGCCTCCCTACAGAAATGATTAGAGAGATGTCCAATCTGACAACAACTCCAATAACAGATCTAGATCACTCGGTTAGGCTCTTATATGTGGAATCCACCCGCACTGCAATGCTAGTGAATTCAGGACATCGTGTGTCTGCAAAAATCCCCTGACTGAGACCACGGACAATAGATGTGACAGGACAGCTTAGACTGGGCTGTCAGTCAGTTTGCCAAACTGAAGAGCCAGAAATTCACACAAAATAGTATAGAGCGGTAGTCCTCAGCCAGGCAGCAGGAGGTGGGTATAAAAAGATTCAAATATATTAATTATTTCCATTGTCCCCCAATTTTTAACAGAAAAATGTGTGTGTGTGGTGGGTTCTTTGAGTGTATAAATGGACTCTCTCAAGAACCACTGATTTAGATGACAAACATTATTTGTTTTGCGGTTTTGGCCGTTTCATATGTCCTTAACCCAATACGTATTATATTGCTAGCTGCATGCAATAACAAACATGCAACTCGAATTGTGAAAGAACTGCTTGGCTAGAGCCAGTCAACTAATTTCAATGTAATAAATGAGTCTAATTAATCACAATCAAACCACTAAGTGGTATTAAATATGTTTTCTAGTCACCAAAAAGTAATATTCTGCTTTTGGAGGAGTTATTATTACTGCTCAGTGCATTAGCCAGATATATCAATCAAACTCACTCATTAGGGGTGGGGAAAAAATTTGATTCTTAGATGCATCGCGATGCGGACGTGGACGACTCTGAATCGATTCCTTCCATCAGCGCCCGGGCCGTCTGTGGCGTGCACATGACAGAGACGCATGATGGCTGAGCGAGAAATCTAACCGGCACCCTACATTAAAAGCTAGCGTATGGAAGCACTTTGGCTTCTATGAAGTTGAACCTGGACAAGAGCTACACTATATGCAAGTTGTGTCAAACTGAACTAAAATATTTTCAAAACATGACAAACATGAGAAACCATATTACACGTTTCCAACGCTGCCAACCAGAGGACCACAAACTCTAATCGCAAATTTGATGGTCAAGAATTTTTTTGTCCGTATTCTCTGCAAATGTTAATTTAGTGTTCAGATGTTCATTTCAAAAAAGCTGTTTTTGATTGTGGTATACTGAAGGAACAAAAAGTGTCATAAGTCTTAGACTCTTATTTACTCTTAGTTATTTATTTGCGTATAAGAGCAGCTGTATGTTACTAGTTATTCAGAATATGCTGAAGTCCACAAGCATTACTTTTGTATGAGAGCTGCTGATACAGAATTCTATATTTTGGTATAAAAGCTGTGATTTTGGGACAGCAAAATGTGTTGTTTTTTTGTTTTGTTTTTTGTCTGAAGGATTATATTGCTCATTGCACATAACAGGAGGGTGTTGGTTATTACTTTATGTTAGTGATTTGTATATGCTGAATATGCTGAAGTCTGTATTAATTTACTATATGCATACAGATACTTTTACTGCTTTTTACTTTTACAGATACTTTTCCTGTTGGTTCTTTGCAATTTTGGGACATATTCTGGCAAATGTTACCTTCCTGTTGACTTGTAAAATCACTTTTATTTGTTTTATTAATAAAAGATATTGGAAGTAAATTTATTATGGGTCATTACAAATACTTTGCTTTAAAAGTACCAAATGAGAAAAAAGAAAATCTGTATAGAAAAAAAGATGCATCGATAATCGTTTCATAATCGCATCGCAGCCCTCTGAATCATAATCGAATCGAATCGTGAGGTGCCTAGAGATTCCCACCCCTATCACTCATACTGCCAAACATTTCTAAAACGTCATTCCCTTTTCTCAAATAAACCTGTCCTAATTAAAAACAACAACAACAAAAAACTAATAATAAACATTATGCTGTGGAAATGTTTTAATTTGAACTGATGCAGTGCTTATATGTAATTAGTATCCATGTATGAATCAAACTCAGCAGACAGCTGCTTTTCACGCAACGTTTTATTACATCCATGTATGTGGTTACAGATGAATCGTATAGAAAAGTTAAATCTCTCCAGATGTGGACGGCTTGTGTTTATGCAGCAAATCAGTGGGAGTGTTTACAGAGTTATCCATGGACAGGGCCGGCACAAGCTGAACTGCCGCTCTAGGCAAAACACTGTCGTGCCGCCCCCACTTCACACTCAGAGTTAAACACAATCTTTGAGATGCATGTGAAAGAAAAAGAAAAAAAAATAAATAATTGGAGATTTTGTTAATTGATAAATAAAAGCATATGTTTTCAGATTTTTTTTTCACATGAACTGATCATCTCCTTCGCTTTAATATCAGTTTATTTAAAAAAACAATTTGGATTAGAAATATGATTATGCAATTGTAAAGTTAGTATTATAAATGTATTATAAAAAAAACATCCTTGAGTATAATTTATGTTTGTATGTAATACAATTTTAACCTTCAATATTATAGTAATGTAGGGCCAACTGACTACCATATATAATTTACATATAATATAATTTTTTTTCCTCAAGAAAATTTGCCATGTACTGTATCTGATATATTTCCTATCCACAATAATTGATATTGAATCGAAATCTGAATCGAAAGGTTGTGAATGAAAATCGCATCGAATCGTGAAATGTGTCAACACCCAGCCCTAGTAAGTGGTGCTCGTATAGCTGAAATTACGTTACCATGCATGCACAGCTCTTCGAATTGGTTACAAACATAATAAATATTACTATACACTCACCTAAAGGATTATTAGGAACACCATACTAATACTGTGTTTGACCCCCTTTCGCCTTCAGAACTGCATTAATTCTATGTGGCATTGATTCAACAAGGTGCTGAAAGCATTCTTCAGAAAAGTTGGCCCATATTGATAGGATAGCATCTTGCAGTTGATGGAGATTTGTGGGATGCACATCCAAGGCACGAAGCTCCCGTTCCACCACATCCCAAAGATGCTCTATTGGGTTGAGATCTGGTGACTGTGGGGGCCATTTTAGTACAGTGAACTCATTGTCATGTTCAAGAAACCAATTTGAAGTGATTCGAGCTTTGTGACATGGTGCATTATCCTGCTGGAAGTAGCCATCAGAGAATGGGTACATGGTGGTCATAAAGAGATGGACATGGTCAGAAACAATGCTCAGGTAGGCCGTGGCATTTAAACGATGCCCAATTGGCACTAAGGGGCCTAAAGTGTGCCAAGAAAACATCCCCCACACCATTACACCACCACCACCAGCCTGCAAGGTGGTGACAAGGCATGATGGATCCATGTTCTCATTCTGTTTACGCCAAATTCTGACTCCACCATCTGAATGTCTCAACAGAAATCGAGACTCATCAGGCCAGGCAACATTTTTCCAGTCTTCAACTGCCCAATTTTGGTGAGCTTGTGCAAATTGTAGCCTCTTTTTCCTATTTGTAGTGGAGATGAGTGGTACCCGGTGGGGTCTTCTGCTGTTGTAGCCCATCCGCCTCAAGGTTGTGCGTGTTGTGACGTCACAAATGCTTTGCTGTATACCTCGGTTGTAACGAGTGGTTATTTCAGTCAAAGTTGCTCTTCTATCAGCTTGAATCAGTCGGCCCATTCTCCTCTGACCTCTAGCATCAACAAGGCATACTGGACGTTTTTCCCTTTTCACGCCATTCTTTGTAAACCCTAGAAATGGTTGTGTGTGAAAATCCCAGTAACTGAGCAGATTGTGAAATACTCAGACCGGCCCGTCTGACACCAACAACCATGCCACGCTCAAAATCGCTTAAATCACCTTTCTTTCCCATTCTGACATTCAGTTTGGAGTTCAGGAGACTGTCTTGATCAGGACCTAAATGCATTGAAGCAACTGCCATGTGATTGGTTGATTAGATAATTGCATTAATGAGAAATTGAACAGGTGTTTCTAATAATCCTTTAGGTGAGTTTATATCATATATAAAATTACACATGCAATAAGGTGAGACACATTACTTCTCCCCTGCTTCTCCTCACATACACATACATTGGTGGCCAAAATTATTAGAACACTTGGCATCTGGGAGTCGTCTTATTGGGCCTGGATTTATTTTCCAAGATGAAATCTAATACCCGAAACATTCTTCTAACTATTGCCGGAGCTACCTGCGATGGAAGGAATCTGCTGGAACACTGAAAATGATGGACTGGCCCCCTCAAAGTCCAGAGCTCAACCCCATCGAGCACATTTGGGCCAAGTTGGAAAATAAACTGAACAGATCTGTTATACACTCAAAGGAAAGCCTTTGGCTTCAGTAGCAGAAGGCATGGGATAACAGTAGTGTTGAAGTTCTCAGAGGAAATATATTGAGACTATGCCAGAGAGATGTGCTGCTGTAATTGCTGCAAAAGGTGGACATACCAAATATTAAGTGGATAAAAACTGTACAACTCACTTCATTTGATATTTGATGGTCAGAGCAACCATCTGCATGTTTCATAAACATTATGAAATGAAATCATGTTTTGGAGGCAAAATAGGTAAATATTTTCCGATCTGTCAGGTGTTCTAATAATTTTGGCCACCACTGTACATAAGTATACCTTTCAGAAGTGCATGTCGGGCTTTAAAATCATTAGCCATCACCAGCAGTAAAAGTCGCCATCTTTTGTATTCATGTTCGGATAGTTTTATTTGTTTTGATGACATTTTTGGATGTACATCAGGGTGTGCATGTAGAACAATGGCGCTCTAAAGAGTGTGGGGTGGGATGGGGCGAGAGTGGTAGGCTACTAGGTACAATGAAGGAAAGTTAATTTAGATTTAGAATAACTAATGGGGTGATAACTTGTTGATGGAAGTGAATAAAAGTGAAAAAAGGATAATTGAATACATTTAATTAATAAATAAATCTTTCATTTTTGCTGCCCTGACTGTGCTGCTGCCCAGTTCGCCTATAGGCACGCGCCGGCCCTGTTCATGGACAAGATTACTGAGCAGCAAGAGATTTCTCTCTGTCATGTCCAGCAATTTAAAAAAAGGCTTTGCAAGTATTGTAAAACCAACAATTTATATGAAAATTGTTGTTAAATCAGTATATTTGCAGCAGTAAACTATTTTAAATAAAAAATGATTTAGCATTGTTTATTGTTTAGCTAACAATAAGGCCCAACAAAATTATGAGGGTTTGCAAAAAAATGTAAAAACAGAATCCTGTAGGAATCCTGAATTCACCTCATCTAAATCTGTTTATCGTCTGTCTCACATATGCACTCAAATGAGGAAGCTGCTGACTCTAAGCTGTAATATGAAAACATGCATTGTAAATGACGAGCCAGATCAGGGTTTTTCTCAATGATGCATAAACACAGTGGCTTGCCCCTCCCTCCGCGTCCTTTACCATCCTGATCCGCGCATTATAGGGATTAAAATCTCCCATCATGCCTCAGCATGCTGTGTCAGTCTAGGCATACACAGGCTGTATGCAAGACTTCATACGCAAGACTGTACACATGCTCATTTGAGCGATTAGCTTCGATTTAAATGGCACGTGTTGCTTTTTATATGCCACACCATGTCAATACAGCAATCTGTATCTCTGATATCACACTCACTGCTATTCTCATCGATTCAGTTTCACTTATACAACCACTGATGTAAATGTATTCATAGATTGGTCGATGTAAATACATTTGTAAATACTTTGAGCAAAGATGAAAAGGAAAACTATGATACCTGGTTGCCTAGGCAACAGCTATCAGCACACCTTTCTCTAGGGAGCTCAGTGGAGAAGGGTGGGTGGCAGAGATGCTCTGCTAATGTAACCATGGAAACTGGTCTGCTTGGCTTTCATTGACAAAATAATCCCACCACACTGAGTCTTTAAACTTCAACATTACAGAAGAGAACAAAACCCTGAATTATATAATGGTACCCTTAACAGTACCAATGAATGTAGAGTTAATTAATACTGTATTATTATCTATATAGGAAAATAGTACCTTAACACTATAGTTTGCCCTGCTACCATCTATGCCTTATACTCCTAATGATAAACTATTGGAGATTTATGCATGATTTTCCGGTGTATCCATTCTAAAACAAGCTGTAGTATTTACTGCATCCATCAAGTTCAACTGTATGACCTGCTTATCAACATAATTGTAAGAAAAAAAGAAAAACAAAATCTTTAATGTTTGGGAAATTTTAGTTTACAAATCACCATTTGTTCCCAAATTTGATAGCTCCTACTGATATCTTAATTTATTAAAGCTAAATCTCCAACAGTTACATATTGCATATTGTTTTACTTTGTTTTACTAACTTTACATTTTAATGTTTATTTAATGTTTATTGCTAGAAAGTAAACCTCACATACCTCACATATACAAAACACAAAAAAGAGTTCACATTTAATATTTATTTGGACTCCTGAAGATCATTTTCTGATGGTTAACCATCCCTTTGTTCAATTTTGACCCTATCTCAGAGTTTCAAGCTCTATTTTGTGTCCCATTCATGAAAAGTTCCTTTAGTAAAATGAAGCAAAGGAAATTATTTATTTCTAAGATCTCATTATTTAATCTGTGTTTAAGGCCTTTGACTCATAAATAATTCAGGCGAGAGTTGTTAATTCAGAATAGTACTCACTCCGAAGAATCTATGAAGTATATTCCCAGAGCTCCGATGCTGAGTGCAAAGACCAACACCACCTGGAGGGGGAGAGAGAAAGAAAAGAGAGAAAGGGAAAGGATATCATTAGTGAAGGTCCACTGAGAACAGTACCACTTACAGAGAACTGATTAATCCTGGAGCTGTTCAACAATAAGCACAACTCATTTCTGCCCATATTACACGTGTGAATGAGACGTAATAAACAGACAATGTCATAAAAATGTTAGCGATCGCAAAACCCAGTGTGTCATTGTTGAATACATTTATTAAAAAGCTTTATATGTGGTATATAGTACAGTCATATGTGTTTTTTGTGCCCTCGACAAACTATTCAGATGCACACAGGAGTTTTTTTGCGTACTTATGCATTACAATTTCTAGTTTTATATATACTATAACCTATTTCCTTTGTGTGTCACTGCCATCTTACTGAGACGAAAATGAGAGCATGAATGCACATGAATTAATAGAGATCTATTTGCTCAAAATTTGACTTTCCTTAGGATAGTACCTCTAATATCAAGGACTAATGTACAATTTAACCTATCCTCTGTGGCGGCAGAGAAACCATGACACGAAATGGGCTGATGGCAAAATACAGCTTAGTGCATTGTCCTATTTGCCAAGTTCAAGGGTCTATAAAAAAGACTGGTACTGTACAAAAGTCTTCAAAATTTGGCTTTTGTTAGGGCAGTACGTCATATTTCAAGGCCTTAGGTCTTCTTTAACGCATACTCTATGGTGGCCAAGAAACCACACAGTGAAAGTGACACAATAGGTGGCTCCTATATGCTAAGTATAATGGTTTCTCATTTTCTTGCACTTACTGTACATACTCAAAATGTAGACGCTTTGAAAATAGGGAAGCCCTTGTGCTAGCAGGTGAGCGTAGAGTACAGGAGAAGGGTGTGGGGAGCACAAAGCTCCTGAGGTCAAATCATTTGATCTTTTCTGGGCCGCTGCATGTGAGGTATACGCTATCACCATATCAGGTGAAACTGAGACAGCTGCTATCGAATGGCTGCTATGTTATGGTGTGTGGTGGAGTAGTACACATGCATATACACCCAGCAAAAGCGCAAGACAAGTGTGTTTACTCTCAGACTGCGTGTCAACCACACAGCTTCCCAAGAGGGAAAGAACAATACGAGATAATTAAAGAAAACAGGAGAAAATCTGTCATGCGCAAACATAAATCAGAAGATTTCAATCTAGGGCTGCAACTAACAATTATTTAGATAATCAATTAGTTGGCTGATTATTTTTTTATTTTATTTTTTCGATTAATCGATTAATCTGATGAAAAGGCCATTTTTATTTTATTGACAAAACACACTATTCCACATCGTGCCCAATGCTGTCCTTCAAACAAACGTGCCAGCTATGAACACTCACATAGTGAATATATCTACCATTACATAAATGAACCATGGTTTTACAATGAACAAAACAAACAAAAATAATATTAATAAATAAATAAACACAGAAAACACAAATTCAGTGTTACCAGATAAGAGGAATGTTCTGCAGGAACACGCACGCACGCACGCACGCACGCACGCACACTACCTGTTACTGTCATTTCTTTATCCCGTAGAAATGTCTTGCATTTATATTCAATTACACACTGTTATCTCTTTTCAGTCACTACTCTCATAAAATACTTGAATTACATGTTGACTTTTAAAACTAAATTTAGCGTCCAACAGCAGATATTTCAGCTAAATGAATGTTTTTGCACTGAACATTAACGGTCTCCCTATCGACTGTGTTCTGTCTGTTTGACGCGCATGCGTGCGCCCCCGCCGCTCGTTCAGTGAAGCCTGAAGTTTAAGGCTTAAGTCAGGACGCGCTGTAATGGAAAATGGAAATACTCGCGTGAATTAGCAGCATTTACAGATGAGGATATAACTACTGTTCTCTATATAGATCAGTGGATATAACCTGTAAAATTAACGTTTTGCGCTGAGGATGCAGACGCACACACATCTGTCAAAGCACGACAGGGTGTGTTAAACGCTAATTTTAAAATAAACAATCCTCATGTTTTTGGCACTTGGATCATGTACCTTTCCTGCATCAGCTCACTCTGTTTCCACTGCACTATTTCTAGATGAACATTTTGTCCATAAAAATGCATTATTCAGTGCTGTCATTTGGCGCAACCGGTGGAAGCTTTGCGTACAGAGAGCAGACCCGACTAATCGATTAATGAGAATCGTTATTGATGATTTTCATTATCGATTATTATTGATTTTAATCGACTAGTTGTTGCAGCCCTATTTCAATCTTTACATCTCTTACAAAACAATTACCATGTTTTACTGTGCACTAAAATGTGAAAGTGACGTGACGTAAAGGCCAAGTATGGTGACCCATACTCGGAATTTGTGCTCTGCATTTCACCCATCCAAGTGCACACAAACATCAGTGAATTAACACACACATCGTGAACACACACCCGGAGAAGTGGGCAGCCATTTTTGCTGTGGTGCCCGGGGAGCAATTGGGGGTTAGATGCCTTGCTCAAGGGTACCTCAGTTGTGGGTAATGTGAGTGAAAAAGCTCCAGGCATGCTTCAGGCATGTTCAATTGAGGTGCTTTCAGTCCCCCTACCTACATTTCCAGTCAGTACTGAGACCGCAAGCTTTGAGTCCAACTCTCTAATCATTAGGCCACAACTGCCCCAAACTGCCCCCAAACCAAAACCGTATAATACCATAGCTGCTCTATAAAAACATTAACATTCACTGCCGGGGATAATGTCACCATTTGTAAAAAATAGCAAAATAATTTGTGGGGGGGAAATAATATGCAAAATCTATTGTTTTATTTGAATAACAGACTTGTGTTCTTCTTTAGAAACTGAATGACTCCAAACTACAAAAGCGGTATTTATGAACATGGGCTCAGAAGCACAAACATCTGTCTAAATTGTAGCATCTGAATTCTGAACTGCAAACCAAAGAAAATGCAGAATTGCACAACACTTGTGATTCAAGAGCAGAGATGTGGAGTACCCAGTAAGTAGATTTTTGGCAGACTACCATATTAGTTTAAAATCCCTGCACAGCAAAAATAGAGAAAAAAAAATGCAATATGATGAGATTTATACTGCCGTTTCTTATTGAGTCTACTAAATGAGGTCACTTCTAAAACAACTTCTTGTTTCAGATCTCTAATCCACTCTACAGTCTGCCAGTTTACATACTGAAAATAATGAACAGTCTATAGTGTTTACAATAAGCATGAACAATAAAAATGAAAACGGTCTCTTATTTCACTAAATGTAGCTAATATCTTATTATAAAATTGATTGTTTCTGTGCTGGCTTCTGACTGGACAATAGAGCATTCCAGCTATGCTAAAATACACAGTTTATGAGAGCTATGATTTGAAACATGTTCACTATATAACTGCACATGGTCACTGTGACTTTACCAAGCAAGAAATGTTCCTGCTTCAACATATTTTGTTGATCCTGGAACAACATTCCTACTTCAAAATTTAGCCTTAACCTTACCCCTAAACCTTTACTCCTAAACCTAACCCTACCCATAACTAATCTCTAAAATCAGAGAGAAATTAAAGGTGAATAACACTGATGTAGAAGCACCTCACTCTTGTTGTAAGCCTAAACTGGTCCCTCAAATCTGATTGGTTGATTGGATGTTGATCCAGGAGCATGTTGTACCTGGTGAAATCACGTTCACCCACTGGACACCACGCCTAGAATAACACTGTTACGGTCTACATCTTTGGCACCTTATGAAATTTCCGTATTAAATAATATTTTAATAAATAATGTGTCCTATTAGACAGTAACCGTTTTCAAAAAAAACAGACATCTTAGGCCAGGCTAACAACTTAAGCTATGACTATATTACCAATAGAGCACAACCTTTCATACTGTACTGGTTAAATAAAGCACATGATCAAACGTGTCCTGAAAAGCATGTCAAAGAACACTCTAAAACTGGAAATGGAACAAGTCCTGTCACTGGCCGAGGATAAGTTTCGAGGTGAATGGAAAAGTCTCTTTTTGTGTGGTGTAAAGTGAATGGCCTCTTTGACCCTTAAGGTCCAAAGGGCTATTGGCCGGAGAGTGGACATCTCAAACATTAAAGACTGGAAACTGCAGCTGCCAGACAGGGTGTTTGTGTATCCAACAGTGGAGAACTATACTGGCTCACCTCATGAGGTCAGTGGCAGGGGTCTATTTGAGAAGTAATTCTACACACGGACGGGTTCTGTACCAACGATTAGCTCTTTTTCAGTATTATTAGGCACAATGATTCATTGTGTGCTTGTGCAAAAAATAATTGGACCAAACATGGATCATGTTACGTGTCATGTTCAGATCACTAAAGCTGTTCATTATAGTTTTTTTCCATATCAAAATTAAAGAATATTTTTCTTATCTTAGTTATGATATAATGGTTGTGACTGTAGTACCTAAAATCCAAAACATTTTCATCAACCTTTTCCTGTTATTTCTTATAAAGTTCTATGGACACATATTTTAATATAATTAAGATGACACACTTTGCATTATTTAACCAAATTAAAACATTATTTAATCAAATTTATTAAGTGCCATCCATCCTAATGTTAGTAATTATCCTCTATGGATGAAGTGCAGTGTTTTGGGTCAAAGCTGTTACTATTTAGGATGTTCAAAACTTCATGTTTTCAAAATGGAATGCATATTTAAAAATTGTATTCAAAATCCATTACATACAGTATTTAAAAATTCGGTGCATTCACCTGATCCTCAACAAAGTGAACGAAATGTGATATGTGCCTATAAAAGTGGACAAACTTATTAACTGGATATGCCATCTTACAAAGTGCTCAAAAAAGTTTTGTTTTTTTATTCGCTTATGCACGTTTAATTATATTTTATATATTTCACTCTTTTTCAGAATTTGTTGATGAATAGAAAGTTCAAAAGAACACCATTTATTTGAAATATTAATTTTTGTAGCAATGCAAAAATCTTTACTGTCCCTTTTGATCAATGCATGTTTGCTGAATTACTTTTCAAAAAGAGAATCTGACCCTCAACTTTTGAACGGTAGCAGTATAACTTCTTACAGTGCAAATTAAACAAGTAAAGCAAATCACACTGCCACAAAAAAAAAAACAAAAAAAAAAAAATACATTCAAAGAACTAGTTAACTATTCCCTGAAAGGACCTATACCATTTCTTAAAAGGATGTAGTCCTCATCTCTATTACAGAATGATCACACAAAGCAGTTGGTGAACCATTTTGTCTCTGCGGCCACCAACAATACTCATACTGCTTTACACAGGCCTTCTTTTCAAGTTCATAAAGCAGTTGGCTTAGCTTAACATTATCCTGTCAAAGCAATATACGCAACCTCTCGAAGAAGCCGGATCACTGCATCCATTATTGATGACCAGAGGCTGATTATTTTCATGCAGCCTGTATTTGGATTGATATCCCACATTGTCTAGTGAGAAAACACCTCGATGCATTTTTAATTGGACCTCTTTGTCTGGGCGATAGTGAGTTCCAGTGAGTAGCAGCTGGAGGAAGAGGAGCTGTGCAGCTCAAGATAAGCAGAGACTGTAGAAACCGACACTCCTCCCCCAATGCAAGAGATACCAAGCATTTTAACATCATTCAGAAGAGGTTCAGAAGAGCTGCTTTTGATCAAAGATGCTGGTAGAGCACATTAATGTCGTATTTCGAGGCGAATGTCCTCCATTTGACTTCATAGTTGACTTCTTCCACAAGAGGGCACAGTGTGCTTGTTCTGTGTGTGTGCTCAGACTGGCCTAATCAAGGGCCTTCAGTGCTGCAGTAGGTTGTGACATTGACTAAATAACTTGACACTTGAAAATAGGAATAGGCCATATGAATGGATGACATCACAGATCACATAATTTTAACAGGATTCAGCTAAACAGTTGAATAAATCCATGAAAGACAAATACCACCAAACACTCACTTCCTTGCAGCTGAATAGTGTGATTTTTCACTGTGGCTGGTTGCTGAAAAGCTGAGCATTTGAGCACTTGTGATGAACTGAGACGATAAGCGGCATCGTCTTTAAACTGACCCAGTTATTCATCTGGAAACACTGTGCTCAACTCTCGCACGAGCTCACTGCAAACCCATTACAACAATGACAGCACTGTAGAGCAAAGGATTCGCAAACATACAAACCCATCAATGGGAGACAGATTCTGGGATATGGAGGATTTTGCTGCTGTTCCCAAGACGACGACAAAGAACTTGAACTTGATTGCAAATGAGTCTATAACACACAGCTATCTTTTCAACAAACGTGCCAAGTACTTAGAAATGTATGCTTTGTATTCATGTGCTTTCAAATGTTTTTTTTAGACCATTTTTAACAAGTTTAAAATTAATGATTTAATTTATTAATTGTATGAATTGCATTTTGATGTATTTTCAAATAAATTAGTATATCCAATAAACGAATTAATTAATTAAACATGTAATTTACTCTATATTACGACCGTAACAGCTAAGCATATAGATGTGCATACTGCTCCTCATATAACCCATTACAAGAGAGAACAAGGGTGCTAAAGAGGTATTGGTTTAAATATAGCATGGCGTCTGCCATGCTTTGTACCGTTTCAAGTTGCATAATGAAACTGGTGTTTACAGACAGAGTAAAGGATGAATCTGGATCCAAGGCTTCTCACATGGCCCAGTTCAGTCATGGCCTGGAATATGACTCATAAACACACACACACACACAGGTTTACATAGGATGATCCACTTCAGAACTAGCAATCCCTGACCATTTCATTGCATCTTTCTCGATGTGCGATTTCATGTGACAATTTCCTACACATTTTCAATCGAGTTCACATCCTTTCTCTGTGTTGGTGCAACTGAAATCTAATTAGGGCATTTTGACTTCTCTCTGCCTCTTGACAAGCCCCTTCAAAAGTGCACTTTAACAGATCCCATGAATAATTTAGCTGACAGGTGATGTAGCCGGCCTGCAGATGAGTCTCTTCATATTAGTGGCAGATATTGAGAGAGAAACCAAAAAAAGCAAGTTTTGTAGTTCAGATAAAATGGCATGCAAATGAGGCGAAGAAACACTGTTCCCCGCCACAGCGGTGATGTCAAGTGATGTATGAGATTCCCACCTTCAAAGCTTTAAAACACAAATCTAAAAACTGCTGCAAAATCTGAATTTATGCGTTCTCATTATCCTACTGTGATTATGTGATAGATACATGGTCTTTCAAAAGACATTCATGGAAGTTCAAAGTCAGGATGACAAGTGCTATTAAATGTGTTGGCAAAAATGGCCCGCCCTCAGAGAATAATGACACGGGTGTTATGATGTAAGAGTGATACAGCGTTTCACACCATGAGAGTGAAGCTTGTATTGTGGTTTGACAACATATACATATCTTAATAATATATGTGAACAAAAAGATCTCTGCCCTGACAATAAAAACATTGAACTTGTATTTGATCCATATAATCGATGATCTAAACAAATCCTTAACCCTATTAAACAACTTGACTTTACATTATGGGGTAGGTAATAGACTGTGCATCAAAAGTGATAGGTTCAACAAAAACTATTTGCTACAAACAATATTTCTCAATATTGTCAATATCCAGTATGTTTTATTTTGTTTGTTTGTTTTTTTGTTTTGGGATTAATGTTATTGTTATTGCTTCATAGTATTACTGTTTTTAATGTGCTAAACTTACATTTTCCTTAGTGTCTAATGCATAAGGCTCCTTCTGAAACAAAATTATGTTAAGAATGCTGTAAGTTACATTGATGGCATTCTGTGATGTGTGTCCACACTGTGTGCAAACAACCAGCCTATAATGGTAAAAAAAATCAATTACAAATGTTCTGTTGTTGGATGTACCAACGAACATACGAGTCTTCAATATGCAATAATAGACTCCCAGAATCCGAGCCACTGAGGACACTGTGGTTGAATAAAATTTTTGAAGGAAATGTGCCCAAGATGTCGATAAAATGTTATATATTTGCGCAAATCATTTTATTTTTCCCACACGAGCACCTATACAACAATTAACAGATTAACATGACGGTACATGCTAGTCGATGAGTTGAATCAACGTAACGACTTTGTGCCGGTTATTTCCGACTTTTTGGCAGAGTGAGATTTGTTTTGTTGTTGATGTTGCATCTGAAGCTCATGTAAAGGATCTATTGTGAGCTGAAACTTCACAGACACATTCTGGGGACACCAGAGATTCATATTACATATTGTGAAAAGAGGCATAATGTGTACCCTTTAATCTGCACAAATACACAAAGACACTAACTCAGCATATCAGAAAGAATTTGGAATGTAGTAAATGACTTATGGCTGCTGAACACTATATTAAAACAGAAAATAATTATTTTAAATGATAATACTTCACAATAGTACTGTTTTTACTGTATTTTGGCTCAACCAACTTTCACTCAAACCAAGTTAAACCAGTTAAAATATCATCCTTGTAAGAACATACAGATCCAGAACATGGTAAACCAAAACATATTTTCAGTTCAGTGCATTCAGAAAAATGCTAACACAACAATATGGAAACAGGAAACACCACAGAGCAACTGAGCCTACAACTGGCTTCTACAAAACCACATGGGAGGAACCCTGCAGGAACCTGCTGAGGTCCAGTGATGTAAATCAGTAGTACAGCAGAGAAGGAGCTAGACAAAACAAGCATCAAACTCAAATCAAGCAACATTGAAGATTAACAACCTAACCACTGCCCTCACACCGTCCAATCACAACCACAGGTGTGTGTGCATCAACTGGCTATGAGATTAAACTGAAAATGTATATGAAAATGTAGATGTTATGTTTCATTTCAATTCTCATTAGCCTGGGTAAACAACCTCCTGGGGCCAATTGAAAAACAACAGCAATAAACAACAACAAAACACAATTACACAAATAATCAGTTTACCTCAGATCAGCACACCTGACAGATTTCCATATTCATGAGCACATACCGAACATCACAACACAAATATTATCATTCAACCTGGCTGCCCACACAAACAAAGGCTCCCCGATTCAATGCCAATGCTTTAATTATGTAAATGATCAAGCGGTAAGCCACTGTACACAGCTCAAGGGATAAAAATGTCTTTAGCGTGACCCATCTGATTCAAATGCACAGACGCACAGCCAGGCAGCAATATCTTGAGTGAGCGCACTGTTTACCGTGTGGACTGGTAAATAATTCACCACCTGACTCCATGGGAAATGGCACCTACTGGACACTGTCTTCCAATTACCCTCTCAGTGGGAAACAGAGCATTGATTTGTGAAGACGCTGGGTGTTAGAGCAGATAGTCGACATATAAACAACGTAAATGTATTCCTGGGGTGCCGGTGTGAAACCTACCATAGAGCTGAATTAATCTGCTCACATCCAGAAAGCAAAATCAACATTATTGTGTTTAGGAGCGGCGTGCTATTGCTGATGAAAGAAAATAAACCTTTTGAGGGTAATTTTCGACTGGTGGACCATAAAAAAGGTGAAAAACAGAAAATAGAGAAACGAGTAATAGAGAGAAATTAAAGAACAAGTAAATTCAACGACTAAGCCATTGCATCAATGGTACACTATGTAACTTTGGCCCTTAAATTTAGCAGACTTATTAATTTATTAAACAGGTTATTCCCTGAGGTTGGAGATTTAGCATGCTCCATGTCATTCTTTATCACTTGTTGTGACAACTAACCTATGTCACTCCCACACCATACACATACAAAGTAGCCGGAGCAACTTTTCTCTATTTTTTTCTATTTACGCACAGGACGAGACACACATGGGCGAGTGATGCATGTACACAATTTCTCGCGAAACAACCCCAGACAGGTCTAAAATATAAATGCTTACCATTGTGAATCAGGGCAAGACAAAAACATGTTTTTGATGAAGTATTGATGGTGCACTGACAAATGATTTAAAATGTGTTAATGCACAGTGTTACAGTGTACCTTTAACTTACTTAACATACTTAAAATCTGTCACTAAAACAATTTGGGGCTACATTACTACTGAAACACTTCACTGTAAAAATATATGTAAATTTAGTAAAAGACTAAAAATGCTGTAGTGAAAACTTGTAACTTCCATTGTTCCATCGTAGTTCGATTAAAAAAACGATTAAAAAAAACAATTCACCCTATAATATACAGTGCAAACGTAAATTGACATTCCAAGAATTCCCAGTGTGATACTTCTTTTAATCAGTTATGTGCCTTAAAATGTTATGTTACAGCTTATGTTGTTAAATTATTATTTTTATTTACTGTAAGTTTTAGTTTGGTACAGTTCTGGCAACCGCAGCTGCTGTTTTTTTTTAAATTTACAGTGTTCCATATCTTCTTGACACACAATAACTTATCAGCAGACTAGAGAATCTTTCATAAATAATGTTTAACTTGAATCTAATCTAGTTCACTTCATAGAAAAAATATGTTTAACCAAATTGTGTCAAAAGCCTAAAATGCTCTGTTCTGGTAGGGTCGCAGACAACAGGAAAAATAACTTTTTTGTCTGTTTGTACAACAAATACTAATTTTGACACTGTGCTGGGTTGTTACTTGATGTCAAATCTGACTGGGAAAACCTACATCCAACGATAATGCCATCATCTATTACAACTGATCCTGACTTGTATGAGAGTTTCATCTCAGTTGCCAGCCAGTTTAAATCCTTCGCTTTAATTAAGCCCAGAGTTGTTCTTAAGCATGTATCCCATCTGCCCCCACAAAGAAGAAACATAAGGGCCAAAACTCTTAAAAAGCCAAAACCCTAAAAAGTCTCATTCAGACATGGGTGCAGCAGCCAAATAGCATCATGACCTCTTGAAGCTCAGCAAAAAGGCTGCTGTCATTATCTGTCTAGTGGTGAGTTAGCACTATGGACACTGGTCTGATGAGAAAGGCCTGCTGGAATCAGACACCCATAACCCTCAGTGTCCAAAGTACAGACCCTCTGAGAGGACCACATCCACGTCAGCTCCTTTATTTCATTCTATCAGACACATTCGTCATTCTGTTCCAGCTCAATTCATCTCTCTTATTCTATCTCCACGTCCACCACTCAGCTGCATCCTCCAATTTTAGGAACTGTGAAAACTGTACACTGAGACAAAATGCATTATTCTGTAATGTTGCAAAACGCTACTACTATTACTAGTGTATAGCACACTATACAATCATATTCCCAGCATGCATTATATGTATGCATTAACCAGATGCTTTCTCCAAAGAAACTAGCCGTTACAAGACTGACTTTTGATAGGTTGCTTTTGGTAGCATGAGTTACGATGGATTGAACGTTATAAAACAATCAGTACACATTTTCCTGAATAAAAATAAAAGGTAAAATTTTATGTAAAAAGGTTAAATGTTATTGTGATGAAATATTACACAAAAATGTCTAAATGTGAGGTAACACTTTATTTTAGTCTCTTTGTTACATTACGTGTAGTTACTGTAGTACTTAACCCTAAGTACATGTAGTTAATTATTATGACTATTAAAAGTAAATGTAAAATTACACTATAACAAGGACACTAAAAAAGTGTAACCAAATGTGATACTAAGAAATGTTTCAAGCACCAAACCAGCATCTTAGAATGATTTCTGAAGGATCACGTGACACTGAAAATTCAGCTTTGCCATCACAGGATTGCATAATTGTTTTTAATATATTAAAACAGAAAACTGTTATTTTAAATTGTAATACAGTAATTTACAATATTACTGTTTTTACTATATTTTTTAAATAAAACAAATGCAGCCTTGGTGGCATAAAAGACTTCTTAAAATAATAAATCTTGCCTACAATACATTTTTAGAAAAATAAATTAAAATGTAAGAAATGTACATTAGAAATAAGAAACATTACAATATTAAATTAAATCAAATTCATAAAAGGTAAACCATGAAAATGTAACAGTGTTGGGGCCATTGAAAACATTTGTCTGTCTTTGCTTTTTTTTTTTTTTTTAAGGTTCAAACTTAAATTATGAAAACTAAAGTCTTGAGTCATAACACAACACATGGATCCTTTGGCACCAAACTTCCTGTGACTTGTTTTGCATATTGATTTTTTTTCTCACGGTTTCACTTCCTTTTGGCCAAAAACTGCCTACAGTCATTTTCAAATCATCACTAACATTACATCCTGCAAACAACACTCAATGACTAACACCATCAGCAAAGTCTTAGTCAATACGGCTCATTTGGCAGCTAAACTTCTGAGAAACTACAAAAAAGTTGCTGTGGAAATAGCATCCATCCCCCTACAGCTTTGGCCTGACAGATGCAATAAATACAAGTGGCTTCATCGATGTCCTGAAATTAGAAGTGCAAATGGCCCCTGTCCAATTAGCACTCCAAGTCGGGTGGGACAGACAAACTTCATCTCAGAGACAAGTGATTTATAGCGAGGACAGAAACAACAGATGAACCGATAGCAATTCAAGGAGAACATCTGGGCATCCAACGGCGGCCCAGGTCCATGGCGTGGAGAATTCCCAGCATTTGGTTCTCACTGCACTGCTGCCCACACTTAGCATGGCCAAGATCCTCATTATGATGGCTGTGAACTGCCAACCTTCAGGATTAATGGCCTTATGCACATGAAAACAGAATCGAGTCCAAGTAAGCCACATGCCATTTTCCATGTGGCGTCCAGCGTGTCATTCTGAGCCGGCACTCATTATAGGCCGGTGATCATCATCAGGTCCATAGCTCTATTGTGACATGCTTCTAATGCTGCCGATATAGTTATCTGATCTACAGGGTCAGATTCTCCATAAGCCTCAGCAACAAAAACAATCTTCACATCTTTGGCATGCTCAATTTATTGCAAAATATGAGCTTCTAAACAGACCCTGGACCCTTATTTTCACTTCGATAACTGCATAAATTATTTGAACCATCCAGACAGATGAGAAACGAGCAGTCGTCAGATGTCCCAGTATTCAGCTTATCTAAAATGCGGGCTGACGGCAGATATTGAAGAGAGCACAGACAGGTTGACATGTAGGAAAATGATGTGTCAAACTGAGATGATCTCTGAAAGAGGACACCGCCGACCTGCAGTTGATAGGATGAGGCACCTTGTCACAAAGATGAAGCACAGTGTTGTTTCAGTGACCTTGACTGACTTCAGAGCCATGGAATATTAAAGAGGTGCTTCACAGGCCCCCGTCATCAGTGAGAAAGGACGAGCACTGTGATTGGTCCAGCTCAGAGGTGGGAGGATGTAAAATTATGTGACCAGAATTCAGACTGGCTCCCTGAGGAGCAGCCAAACAGGTCACTCCCTGCCTCACAAGGACGTGAGATCAAGCATGTACATCTCCACGAAAGATGAAGGTGTGTTTTTTCATTGCCAAGGCTTCTCTGGTTAATTGCTCTTTGTATGTGCGTGTGTATATATATGCATATATATATATATATATATATATATATATATATATATATATACACATATACAGCTTAATGTTAACGACTTAATGTTAATCTCACACCCGCCATGTTAATAGGAATATACGCTCCATTCAAAAGTTTTGGGTCCGTAAAATATTTTAATCTGCACCAAAGCTGCATTTATTTGATTAAATACAGTAAAAACTACAATAATATTATTATATTAATATTAGGAAATATTACAATTCAAAATGACTGTTTCTTTTATATTTTAAAATGTTATTTATTCCTGTGAAAAGCTGGATTTTCAGCAGCATTACTCTAGTCTTCAGTGTCACATGATCCTTCAGAAATAATGTGCTAGTTCAAGAAACATTTCTTATAATCAACGTTAAAAAACAGTTGCTTAAATTTTTATGGAAACTGTACATTTGTACTACACACTATACATTTATCAGGATTTTCAGATTAACAGCATTAAATTGAATTAGATTTTTAAACTGAAAATAGATTTATTATTTTGTAACAATGTCAAAGCATTTACTGACACATTTGATCAATTTAATACATTATTGATGAATAAAAGGTATTAGTTTCTGTAATACCACAAAATTGCAAATGGGAGTATCATTGAAAATTATGAATTGCATTTTTGACAAACAAAAGAGTTTCTTTTGGAATATAGTTTGTGAGACTTTCACCATTGAAAATTACAGTGACTAAAAAGCAACGATTACTAAAACTGTGTGCTATCCATCTTGAATGATTAAAGACTAATAAAAAAAGTAAGATCAACAGCAATAGCAATTGCAATGTTAGAACCGAGAAACCTTAGCATAAGCAATAAAAATGCAGCAGCTATTTACACTAAGTGCAAATAGCGATAGATGCAATTTACACCAAGTGTAAATAGCAAATAGATTCTATTTACAGAAAATAACGTCTTTTCTTAGCGATAGATGATATTTACACTAAGTGCAAATAGCTGTAGATGCCATTTACTAAGTGAAAATAGTGATACATTCTCTTTACACCATATAAAAGTAGCAGTTCTTTGCAATATAAATAGTAATTACATGTAATTTACACTATTTTGACAGATACACAGTATTTGCACCTCAGTATTGTTATACATTAACAGGATGCAATAATAATAGTGTAAATTATTATATTTATTAAAATTATTAAATGGATGCCACCTTAAAGGGACAATAAAAGCCCTCCCTACACCTACCCCTACCCAATAAATGCTTTTATTATTATTAAGCATTACGTTAGGCACTTTATTTCCACATTTAGAACATTTTATTAATTTTTATTAAAAGTAAATGCCTTCCGATGCGATTTGTGATGAGAGAAGAGCAAACTCTGCAAAAGGCAAATTCGAACCAGCGTTGAGCACGTCAAAACAATGATCCATTAGCCATACGCTTTACTGATTGTGCCACTGAAGACATTGAATTGTGAGTTTTTTTAAATGTTGTTTGGCACAGCCAGGCATTGTTAGGCGGAGCTAGTGCAAATAGTACTTGCCAACAAGGCACGCTATTTGCACTTGGTGTGAATAGACACACTGATAAATAAATCTGCAGAAAAACTGAAAATGTATGTGTAATTTTCTACCAGGACATTATCTGTTAAGTTTACATACATTTCCTTTAATCCTAAAACAAATGACAATGCAATGCGTAATTCAAAATGTAAAAAACAAAACACCTGTGAATAATCAATACGGTAAAAGCATTAATACTAACTAGGGATGTCAATTTACATAATCAATCATTGTTAAAACTAACCTCTTATATCTGAAGCGTGAAATCACGTTACTTAAAAACCACTTGCTTAACCAACACAAAATGTGTTGTTTTAAGGCTTAGAAGCTTAGCTTTATAGTGAATATCGGGTAATATGACCATCACTTAAGTGCTTTTAAATTTGCTGACATACTAGAAATGCTCTATTTTCAGAAAAAAAAAAACTGCTTAACATGAAAATGTGATTTGTAAAATCATTGTACATATAACATATGTACACTTGTGTCATATAGTTGAAAGGTCTCAACTAGCAAAAACAAAAGCAAACTATACCAAGTATTTGTATAAGATACACATGTAAAGAGTATACACATGATGCTTTTGCGGCATATTTTTGTTTGTAGCTTTGTGAAACATTAGTAAACCATAGATCACATATCTTTATTTAGAGCAGGTGGTCTTGAACAAGCCCAAACATAACATAAAACAATACGTAGATCACAGAGTGACATGACATGTTGCTTGGCTAAAGCTATAGGACATCTGGGATCCGATCACATGACAATGTCCAACACCAATGAAAACCTGATGGTTAAGGACAGTGTGTAGAGACCGATCTGACACAGTTTTACAGCTGGAGCACGTTTGGATTGTTTTGATTGCTCAGATTGACAGGTCTTGATTTACATTCGCCATAGAATTGGAGCACACAGCCAAAGCATCACTGGAAGATCACTCATCCAGTATCTTAGTTGTTTATTCTATGTACTTTTATTGTGGTATTTACATAATATGCAGTTCTTATGTTTAGTAAAATCACTTGTTTGTAGGGATTTTTAGAACTTTGGTTAATTAAGTTTAGGCTAGCCTACCTAATCCACCGCATGGTTTGAAGATATTAATACATTTAGAATACGCAACTACAGAGTGCTCGCCTCTTCTTTCCTGGTGTGTCTGCTGCGCGCTTTGCGCACGAGTTGCACGTACCTCAAAACTATGCACTGTAATTGACCATCGATACGTTTTATTGATTAAATAATTATCGACATTTAATCGATCGTCAATTAAACATTAGCGTCCCTTGAGATGTTGGGTCTGGGAACACACCATTGGCAGGGCTCAATCCGAGGGGTGGGATAAACGGTTGTCTTTCAAATTCCCTCTGCACAAAATAGGACAGTGCTACAACCAACCAGAGCAACAAAGGTGGTGAAGCTGAGCTAGTTTTTACCATATCCGGTCTGCAAAACTCCAAACACATCTTCCTTTTTTGCCGTTCTTTGCCGTTCTCAAAGAAAAGCTTAACTCCAAATCTTCCAGAGTCGCGGCCAAAGCCGATTCGAAAGACTGCTGTTCGCCAGCTTCTTTGTTTTCAAGTAGCACGCGGAACCGCCACAACTCTGCCGTCATTATGTTAAGCCCGCCCCCCAACTCTATACATGATGTGATTGGCCTGACTAGCTCGCAAGCCAACGGAGAGTTGCTAGACGCCCTGGCTGCAAATTATATTTGCTGCCGTTAGGGTGCATCCAGATTTCTAGGCTATATCATCCCTAATTCTAACAAAGTATATTGGCCCTATTTTTATGGACTTTTCTAAGAGTGTGGAGTTAGCGGACTACTTTAATTCTGAATGTCAGAAAGTGATTCATTTGTAAATGTGTGGACGTCCAGGAAAGGGCTGTTTCGCTTCTCAGCGTCGGGCTTAGTACGTATTTGTGCGTTCATGTGTGTTGAAATCAGGGAGGAAACATGTGACATTTCCCTGCTGAGATTTGCGAGCGGCAGTAGCCATGTTTCTCTGGCCTTCTGTCACCATGTCAGAGCTATTCCTGCCGCAGCCTAGGGTGTGATCCCATAAACACAAACACATACACACACACACACACTAAATGGACACTTCAGCCTATGCAGGGCTACTGAGAATACCATCACTTACCACAACTGTCACTTCCTATCTAAAATGACCTCCTTCTGAGGGATTCTGTTGATGACACTGATAGGATGACATTTTCTTATCGCTATCCATTTCTAAATAGGCAATTTTCATATTGGTGCATATACAGTATATGCAGTATTTTTCTCTGTGTTCATTTAGTAAAAAAAAAAAAAACTGTACAAAAAACATACATACAGGGATATATAACATATACAGGTTGACCTGCAGAAAACAACATATCTGAATATCTGACCATGATTAAGCAAAACTCTAAACTTTTGGAGACGACAGGTGTCTTACAGGTGTCTAACAGCTTTAAAATCAGTAATGAAATAATTTTAATGACCAAATATCTGGACTGCATTTGATAACCCAACAGAAGTGAGAAGGCAAAAGAAGAAAGAAAAAAAGAAGACCCATTTAAAGGGAAGGTGCACAGGGAGAGTGTGTAACTTTGTAAGATAAGAGTGCTGTTGAGTATTCACTGTTGGGAGATTGAGTCACTGTGTCAACTGTCATTAGCGCTTACTGAACTCTGAATCATGCATAGCCTAGCATGCTGCTTCCACACTCAGCATTCAGGAAGAACATCCAGTCCACACTCAACATCCAGATCACTGCTCAATTACTCCACGTCCAGAAGGACGGACACGTACTTGTACTTCAGCTGGGATTGCATTTACAAAAAAAATGACTTCATATTCCTTATGTTCATTCTCCATGAAAACTCAGAGCCAAACCCTCAGAGCATGAAGCTGAACATGTCCCAAGATATCTGAAGACCAGATATCATACAATCTTAAATATTAAGATTGTTTACTGGCATTGATGTTTCCATGAAGAACATTCATGGACCCTATCCATTGCACAAAAGTTGCACAAAAATATAAAATTCTTTATAATAAAAAAAAAAAAAAAAATTCTCTGGATTATTAAAATGTTAACACCATGTCTACATAGGACATGGGCGACACGATGCGACGCAACAAAAGACATTAGAACCCATTATAATCAGTAATGCTGTCTACATGACAAATCCCATACAGTACACTGATGCCTCGTTCTATTTACTACATACTCACACTCGCAATACTACTACTTTCATAGGAAGGACAAATGGATTTGCAACGGTTGCTTTGTCGTGTCCAGTGTAAATTTCAA
Organism: Paracanthobrama guichenoti; assembly: GCA_018749465.1. Lineage (NCBI taxonomy): Eukaryota > Metazoa > Chordata > Actinopteri > Cypriniformes > Gobionidae > Paracanthobrama > Paracanthobrama guichenoti. The sequence goes on from CM031955.1 coordinate 31,629,067, forward strand.
TGGCCACATACGGTGTTAAGAAAAAAAAAAGACATGCTCTTTAGGTTCTTTTATGGCATCGCTGTGAACCTTTATTTTTAAGAGTGTATAACAAGAGTTTAGCCATATTTACTTTAGTAAGTTTAGAAATTCAACAACAAAAACAAAAAATGATCATTGTGATTATTAGGCATTATCATGAACTTTTAACAAAGCCTTAATAATTACTGGCAGCATGTTTTATAATGAGTAATATAATGTGTGACTGATGTACAGAAGGATCTTCTGTTGGCCACAGCTGTTAATACTGTGTGTCAGTCATGCTGTTGCCATAAGCATTATTAGAGGCAATCATTCTTATTATGCATGCATAATAATTACATAAATCGAACCGGTCATATTTGTCTATATTGCAGCAATTAAAATGTGGCAATTAATGTGTCTATATCTTGTTTTGGAGACGAACTTCTCATCTTCCATGCCAGCTCATTTTCCAGGCCGGTTTATTACTGTGGCATAATACAAGTCAGATAAACCTGTCCTAAACAGCACACTGGGAAAAAATAATAATAATAATAATAATAATAATAATAATAATATTATTATTATTATTGCTGCTTGTATAGTTAAAATATTAAAATATATATTGCTTGTATAGTTAAAATAATTAAAATAAGCTGAAGCAACACTATTGGTGAAGAGTTTTATCACAACTAAATGTTATTGTGCTTATTCCACTTAAATATGTTTAATAATTAATGTGTGTTTGGGCTACATGAATCACTTTTGTTGCATTAACTGAAACTGCATTGGTGAATTTTTAGTTCCCAGCATGTTTTGCATAAATGTAGAGGTACATGTAGAAATTAAGTGTCATTTTAAACATTTTTGAGTAAAGGCAAAGACCTGTTAGTGTTTAATGTTCAAGTTTTTGTTGTTGCCATTGCACAGCTTGTAGGATGGTTACACTGGAAAATAAAATATATATATTTTATTTTATTTTTTACAAAAAGGCAAGGAACATTGAATTAAACATGAAATTCTGAAGTAGAAAAATTTTTTTTTTTACAGTGCATATAAATGAATATGGTGTATTTCTAATTTATTGAACATAGCTTTCATGTCAGTGTTGTGAGAAGTAGTGACAAATGTCTACAATTTAAAGGGCACCTATTATGCTCCTTTTTACAAGATGTAAAATAAGTCTCTGATGTCCCAGAGTGTGTATGTGAAGTTTCAGCTCAAAATACCCCACAGATAATTTTTTATAGAATGTTAAAATTGCCACTTTTTGGGGGTAAGCAAAGACACGCTTTTTTTGTGTGTCTCTTTAAATGCAAATGAACTGGTGCTCCCGGCCCCCTTTTCAGAAGAGGGTGTTCTCTCACGCACTGAAAATGTCAGAAACTACCTTAATGTTCAAACCGGAGTCGGACAATGATGAAGAGACTCAATAAGAAGTGACAACATGCAACAGGACATTTCTGAATGGTTAAGTGATGAACTTATGTAGTTGATGTGGCGTTAACTATCTTCAAGTAATCGATTAACATGTTCGGTCATAAGCTATAAATCGCTATACAGATGCCTGTGTGGGAACTGTTGTAAAATGCCTAAAAGAGCCAGAGAATATATGCTGCATGGAGATAGAACAGTTTAGTTTAATTACGGTTGTTTTCATCTTGCTTTTATGACATGGTATTGCATTTGTGTTATGTACTGTATTGTAATAAAGGTAAAAAGACGGATATGACAGCTTGAGCAGACTCCCAAATGTACGAATGACTGGACTGCAGCCTGTTTGTTTAAACGTGTATTGTCAAGCTGACTACGGTCTATGGTCTATGTAGACTATTGATTTTCTTTTGGACATTTCCGTTAGAAAATGAAATTCAACCATGGTGTCCTCAGTGGCTCGGATTCCAGGAGTCTATGGAGACTCTTATGTTCGTTGGCACGTCCAACAACAGAACATTTGTAATGTTTTTTTGGCGCAGACATTCATTGGCGCAAATATCTAGCAGTGAGTAGTGAGCAGTGATACAGTGAGTAAACAGAAATGACAGACTCTGCTTCTCACTCAGGGGTGTGTCTATGCTAATAGGGCAAATCGTGAGCAGGGCTTCCCTACTCTTACATAAAAGTAGGGGGAAACCACACGTTTTGGATAGACTGCTAATGATGTATTGGGATTATAAGTATAAATTGGGAGTATATATTATGTATTGTGTGGATTTTTACCATTATAGGCTGGTTGTTTACACACACTGTGGACACACATCTGTATTCAACACCTTATAAAAGTGAATTTTGCATAATGGGTCCCCTTTAAATAAATTAATTTAGACAAATCAGTATCTGTGATATAGTATGTAAAAAAGCAGCCCAAGAAAAGTTTTCAGTGTATGCCAAAAACAATGAACTTGGTTGGTTGGGCATGTTATATGTCGTTCAGACAGAGACCTTTATAAAATCAAGTCTGGCTATGAATGAACCGGGCAAAAGTAATGGAGAACTGTGTCAAATGTGCAATTAAAATGAATTGCTTGTGACCTTTAACAACTTTAATGCTGTTTATTAAAGCTCCTCAACCCCTGCAAAGCAAAAGGTGGTGTTTCTTGTAGACAGAAATGATGAGGTGTCTGGAGCGACACCCTTCTTTACCTAATTAATTCCAGGTTTCCTGTGCTCTCCTCCTGATTAATGACAGGTTTGCCGCACACAAAGACCCTACAGCTGTGACTAAATATTATTTGCACACAGCACAGATATGGTGGATAAATACAGTTTACAGCCTGTGAATTCTGTGTGTCAGCAGCATAGCTGAGAAAATGGGGCTAAATCATTTCCTAACATCCACTGTTCCTTCTTCACAGCAGAACAGTGGCAGGCAGCCATAAAACCAAAGCTTGTAGTTGAAATTTCATCATTAAAACCCACAGCTCATGCTTTAGGTACCACACTTCAGTTTTTTGTTTGTTTTTTTATTAAAGCTGACACATACCTTACACTGTTGTTGTCTTTTGCGATAAAAAAAAAAAAATATTAATTATTTTTTTCAGGGAGTTAATGTTGAAGCAAACCACTTGATTTGTTTTGGAGTAATGGATGAGTCAGTTTTATTCTGATAATATTCTGCTTATTAAATAATAAATTAAATGATAGAGTAATTCACCTATATTTACAAATAGTAACTGAAATATTGTTATGAAAAGACTTAATTAATAAATTTGATGAAAACATTTCTCAGATTCAGACCCATCTGTTCTGCACAAGTGTGCAGAGATAGAATAACCAATCTTTCTCGAGGCTATGGTGTTGTTACTTTTGCACACCGCCACAATGTGGAAAATGCCCTAGAGACCAAGAGGAGATCTTGGGTAAACCAATGCGCATCATGTGGGCTAAATATAAATATAGTATAAATACTGCCAGTTGTGTGTCATTGTCCATGACAGGAAAATTGCATTGCAAACACATTTTGCTTGCAGATCTTTAAAGAAAGCCAGCATTTAGGTCTAAGTGCCTCACTGACCTCATGGATTTATGAAAGTATGTTTTTGCACAGCAACACCACACAATAAGCTCTGCATCAAATTGAAAATCATTAATAGCTTCATCCACGCCTGAGGTAAACGTTCAAAGCACGAACAGCACCGAGCTAAAACCCCAGCTGCCGATGGGCTTTTACGATTTTAATATTACAGACAAGACTTTTACAAGCCGCTACAGCCTCCGGGGGGAACAAGCAAAAGGCATAAAAGTGTTACACACAATCATATCGCAGGGCCTTGCTTCTACAGTTACTTCCTATGGGAAAACTAACCGAGATTGACAATTCAACACAGGGAGCAGAGTGCTGTCTAAAGAATCAATCCAACAAAAGCCATCAGAGTGAGCAATCTCCACATCTGTCTCCAGCCTCTGTTTACTCTGAGATGCAACAGTAAAGTTATGACTGTAATCCTCCCCTAGTGCACATATCACTATCTCTGAGAATACAATCTGCCAGTGAGACAGACTGCAGCGGCTGACAACAAATCAAAACACAGATCTACGGAGTGATGAAAGATGATAGACCACTCCTCCACATGCCAAAGTCAAATAGAAATATACTGATAAACAGAAATATACCATTGTTTCAAGCAGGTCTTTGGCATCCAGAATTAAAGGAAGTAGAAATACTTTACTCTTTGTACTTTGCTCCGATATTTTTGGTTTTATTTACAACAGTGAAAAAATATACACTACTTACAGAGTTTTTGAAATAGTGTGTAAACTGCACAGTATGTGAATATTCTGCATGTGCTGAGAATATTATTTATTTATTTATTATTATTTATTTAAAAAGTTGTATTTGTCCATGCAGGGTACTGTATCTCACAACGCAATGCGCTTGAATTTCCATTTCATTTCATTCAACCGAAGGTGTGTGTGTGTGTGTGTGTGTATATATATATATAACAAACATTTGCATTTTACATTTAATCATTTAGAAGAATTTCATGTTTCATTCCATGTATTGCTTGCCTTTTTTTTTTGTAATTGTGAAATTTACTTCTGAGTGAAAATTATTTCTACACATTTTTTTCAGTGTGGTACAAATGCCAGATTTAAAGTGCATTGTTGCAATGTTGGTAAGTAAATAAACAATGTTTACTCATTCTCCGTGTTACCTGAATCGATAAATTCACGTTTATTATTATTAAGAAAGACTTAATAATCATGTTTTTCAAGACTTTTAACAGCTCCACAACTTTTGTGAAAACTACAAATTAAACTTCCACAATCCACATTCATGTATTCTTGCCTACGGGCCAGTCGGATCGACAGAGGGTTATTAACAAAACAAGTATTGTAAGGTTAGGTTTCTCACTGAAAATTTAATCATACTATGTCTACTCTCTAAACATCATTATCATAAAAATAGAAAACACTATGGCAACAGCTTTCTTACCTGTATGCAATGGTGTTTTACTTTGGGGGATTGGGCGGAACTGAGAGGACGGCAGTTTCTTTCAGTTTTTCCCTCCATTTTGCAGATTTTCTGCTGCAGTGTTCTCTTCATATTTACGATTATTTGCTGCCTTTAGCCACTGCCTACAACACGCTGGAAACCAAAAGTAACTCACTCCTCCTGCTTAACGTTTACTCTTTGAATTCTTGCACCTGGGAACAATAAGTCGACACCATTATGACTAAAAGTTTGCTAAGAAGTATTTCCTACTAAAGCAAGGCGATATTTGTCTCTAGTAAGCATATCCATAGCAGACTGGTGGGAGTGGCCTTGGACGGCAACATGCCCAGTGCATTATGGGTGTTGAAGTTTTCCTACCTATTTGGCAAAAAGAAAGACAACAGACTTTTTTTCTCTGTTGTCTCTAGCCAGGTAGCACCGATTTCAAAAAATGTTTCACCTTTTTTTTTTTTTTTTTTTTTTTTTTTTTTTTTTTATAGGCCCATTTTGCTGGCAAAGTACCCCTTTAAATTATAAGCTAGATTAGTATGAAAAGAACAAAACAGCAAACATATCCTTCTTAGCTTATTTCATTTTGATCAGCCAAGAGGTAATACATAGTTGCAAAAAATAAATAAATAAATAAATAAAATAAAATAAACAACAATGAGGTAATGTGAATCTGTGCAAACCTGTGCAATCATTTAAAATATTTATGTTGAATATTGTGCACTGTTGTTTCACATAATTTTTTTAAAAAGTGTAAGGTAATATACAGTATAATATGCAGCAAATTATTTAGTACCTAATAAGCTCAAATTTATTTCCAAACATAGCCATTCAAATACGTCATCCTTTACGGATAAGATCTTTGGACAAGACTGTGTTAGCATGCAACTGACTCACTCTCAAGGCCAACCAAACTGTCAGTGTATAAAGTGAGGTAAACCGACCCTGACATTTGATAAAGCATTAGTCTACCTACGTCTTCCTTTTCATAAACAAGCAGCCAAAGCCTCTGTCGGAAGAATGGATGCATCTCCAGCTCATCAGTGAAAGTCTGATCACATATACACACGCTCAATCAAATCTGAATCATTCAATAAACACAGTGTTATCTTCTTCCAATGCCAAATGCTTTATGTGATTCAGAATATTGTTTGAATCATCATGACAGCTTTTCTTCTCAACTTATTTTTTTAATGGCAGAGCTCTCACTTTAATATATTATGCATAATAAAAAAAAAGCGATTTTCATTTTTCGCTTCAGGCACATATAGTACGCACTGTCTTCCTCACCCACTCCAGTAAAGCTGCCCACTACAACTGCCAAAGGTAAAACACCAGTTTTCACTTTTCCAGCATCAGATAGAAAGAGTTGTTTTCTTTTCCACAGCAGTGTTTGATCTGTAAATAATTGAGTTTTGAATGCATCCATTAATTTACGCCCCTTTTTACTTTGTAGTTGAATTAGTAAGCTACCTAGTTTCTTTCCATCTTTCATTCTGTCTTCATTTATAGTGCCTTAACAGTACATTAAATTATAAAGATAGGCCTCAGGTTAAGTGCCTATAGCTCAAGAGTTTTATGATACTTGTTCCCATATCTTACCTTTCAAGTGACTGAACTGGACGCTTTCTAGATCTTGAATGGTACATGTACAAACGGAATATTGCAGTAATTAACGTGTGGTATTGTTATTGTAGGCAAAATACTGTGAATAACTGAAGAGTTCAGATGCAAAATCCTAAGTCCATCTGACATGTTTTCATTTAAATGAGCAGTTTTTAAATCAGGCTCCTATATTTAGGTTCAGTAATTTCACTTTAAAGGCCTATAAAAGGTTATTATTGAAATGCCTTATTTTCAAAAATGTCTCAAAAGAGTCTTAAACACTATTCGAACACTGTTGTGTTTACTCGCAAAATCCTATCATTGCAACTGTAACGATGGAAAAAACATGATAAAATCTTGCAGCTTGGCAATTGAAAGACGGCTCATACGCACAGCGTTATTCATCTTGAAATCATGTGATTCGATTTACGTCTTCTGATTGGTTTCTGTGGACTTTGCTGTCAAAGGGAAGTGACGTTTAGAGGTTTCTGTCACTTTAAAACCAGACGCACATGACACAAACCTGACAAAACGGTTTTGTTTATTTAAGTCATTTTCCCATGTTTTTAAAAATATATATATTTTTCTGACTATTATTTCATATGTCAGGCTTTACAGGGTTATAAGCTACACAAGCAGAATCAGTCTTTGTTATCTCAAACAGACTGTCTAGTTCCAGGCCAACAGTTCTGTTTTGTCTTGGTCCAAAAATACTGTAATTTACTAGTATATTGAATTCCCTACCCCAGGTTATCCAGTAAATTCATCAACCTCTACATAAACATATTCAAGAGTCACTGGTCTGAAGCATATATCTTCTAGTCTCAAACAGAAACTCTGGTAAAGCTGTGAAAGACTTGAGTGATTTCCACTGAAACAAATCCTCTGTGGTGATCTGGTGGGGTTATAACCTGCTGAAGTGTGTTAACAGATTGAAATGCCAATCAGGCAGTGAATTAGATGCACTCCAGGGCATTCTGGGAGGTGAACTGAGCAAGCATATCTTTCAATGTGGTTTCATATTGAAGTCAATCATAATAATCCTATCTAGTTAACACTGAATCCTACTCCCCACCAGATTTGTTTCATTTGAGTGTAGATCTTTGCTTTGCACTGACTGACTTATGACGTCATGGAAAATATGTGGTGGTGGAAGGTGACGAGCAGCCCTGTCCAATCTCTGCTAATCTAGAAACAGAATCTTATCACAAGTAAATGGATCTTAAGCAAAGCTAGCACGTTCCAAAGTCTATACTGATAAGCAATTAAGTGTGTAAATGTGACACTGGTGACAACAGCATATTCTGAGCGAATCTTAGACCAATGCCCTCAAACACCCACCACAGGGCAAGAAGATCAAAGTGTGACGTTTACCTGGAATGTGGTTCCAGACACACAATCCAGAACCTTATATCCAAACATGGGTAGAATTCCACAGAAAGCTCTGCAGAATTTTGGCCCCTTTAATCATTCTTTTGACTATTTTGATATTCCTATATACTATTTTGACATTATTATACAGCCAAAGAGTGCAGTATTCTCAAACCTATTTAACACATTATATTGAAAATACAAAACAAAACAGTACAAAACAAGATTTTTTTAAATTGTAAATAAAACAAAAATGTTTTACAAAAACATAGTATTTCAGTCTTTTCCATTTCAAAATTATTGTTCAATTAAAATGTGTTACTTTGTAATTATCTGTGAAATAGCCATTTCTGAGTGAAAATAGTTTTGAAGAAAAACCTACACCATTTAAAAAAAAAAAAAAATGGTTTAGGTTTTAATTCAGAGCTAAAAATGTGTAGATCTTGGTCGTTTTTTTTTTTTTTTTTTTTTTTTTTTGAAGGGGTTCTGAAACATTTTAAAATAATGAATATTTTGCTGAAAATTGGTATTGGACTTGGTATAAATACAAGCTTTAGAGGCGCACACAAAAAAAAATAGAAGTATAACAAAAAAGCAGCAAATATTACAAAAAGGTCTGACTGAGAAATGTAGTCATGAACTATATTTCTTTATGCATTCAATGCAGGCACTTGAGCCTGAAATCTTACTTCTAAAAGTCTGAAAAGAACTGAAATCTTCCACCCACTGCCTCTGACTCAACCTGCCTTAATCTAGCAAAGTCTGTCGGTGAAAAGAGGCACCTATGTGTGTGTGAGAGTGTGTGTGGTACATTCACACTGACAGTTGATATATAATCCCTTCATAGGACTCAAATGAATTAGTTTTTGCCTGTCCACTTTCTTAAAGAGAGCAGGAAGCATAAACCACGAGCAGCCCAAACTGAATCTGGGGACTTTCTATGCATAAAATTAATTTAAACATATGTAAGATATGTTAGATAGAACTGAGTGTAGCTTAAATCAGTATGCAACTAGCTAAAGCATTTTATAAATAAAAGGTAAGAGAGATTTATAGAACTTGACCAGCATGCCAGATTCTATGTAAACAGAAATTTCTGGGTAATTCTGCAGGCCTAGATTCTGTATGGGAGTCCAACAGCCTGAAGAAAGAAGCAGACACATTATAACACCAGACAATCTGTATTAGAAAATACAACACAAAAAGCACTATGGAAATGCTTGCAAGCAAGCTGAAATTTAAGGTTAATTCACTACAAATAGTAACTTGAAAGAAGAGAGGGCATGGCCCGACACGTCACCTGAGACCAAATAAATACGAAAGGTTGGCATCTAAATCGAATTTATTAAGGATAAAACAAAACAGAATGCTAGAGGACTGAGGGTAATTTTCCGGTTCTAGATGCCTGTCTATATGAGCTTCCTGACATCTTTCTGTCTCTATGGATTGATGAGTTCATGTTGAGCTCAGACCCTTCTGCGTCAGTGAGCAGTCTGTGAGTCAGCCTCATCCATTTATCCTCTCATGCACTCACTCACACACACTCACACACACTCACACACACTCACTCACACTCACACACACTCACTCACACACACTCACTCACACTCACTCACACTCACTCACACTCACTCACACACACTCACTCACACACACACACACACTCACACACACTCACACACACTCACACACACTCACACACACTCACACACACTCACACACACACACTCACACACACACACTCACAAAATAGTAAACGCACTCACACAACACTGCACTCTGCACTACTTCCCACATCACCTGTCAATCAGAAGAGATCATACCACAGATACTCCGGCTGAACACATGGACCAGTAACAGTTAAGAGATTTAAGTTTCTTCTTGTTTTGGATCCTGTTTGTGACGCCAGGAATGTTGGACCAGTTAGAAGGAAGAGACTAAAGACTGAGGTGGAGAATATAAATGTTCATTATTGTCCAAGTCCAAGTCCAAGTCCAAGTCTCTCGATCTTTATATAGTATGTGGGTGTTAGGCCAGCAGACAGTTCTCGTTTCCAGTTCTTCGCCTCTGACAGCAAAACAAGAAACAGGTCTTGCAAATTGCATTTTCTGAAAAGGGACCCTAGCCCTTTAGTAAGACACAGAAAAATAAAATAGAGAAAAATAACACATTCCCACATATGTGAACATGAACAAAGGGATAGCTCACTCAAAATTGAAACTGGTCATCATTTGCTTGACTTCATGTTTTTCAACCACTCTTTCTTCCATATGAATTTTGCTTAAAGTCAGCATGAAATTAAAATTCACCCTATTTTCTAACTGCAAATGCTCTGCTTCTGCAAGCTCACGCTTATCTGCCTCCAGTTTTGAGCACAACACCCACATCTCAAAATCCAATCAACAACCGATGGATAGAACCAAGTCTAATAACTTCAGAAGTTATTAGACTTTGAACATAGTACTTAAGTCATACTGACTACTTTCATGGTTCTTTTTGGAGCATGACAGTATAAACTTGTTTGGAAAAAGGTAGAATCAATATTCAACATTGTTTCTATATAGATATATTGCTTATGTCTGTGTGCATTCGCTGAGTTTTGTTTCATTTTTGTGATGCACTCCAGAAAAAAAAAAGAGTCCAAGACGGCAGAAAGCACACCCTGTTTGTTTTCTATATTTTAGAAAATAGCAGAATTGTTTTGATTGTAAGTTGACACTAATAAAAGTAGCCCTTTATTCAAATTTTGAATGATGTATTGCTTTTATCTGTATAACCATAAATGACAGAGTATTTTAAGTAAATTTTCAAGTGAAAACAATCCACTAAAACATGCCGGCGCGTTTGCCGATGCCAGAGGCATTCTACAAAAAGCGACTTTTAAACATAGAACAGAAATACTACCATGGTATGATAATCACAGAGCTAATGTCAAATTTGGGCTTGATGCCTAGAGAAATACCATCCAAAATAACCATTACTTGAGGGTTACTTGACTTATTAAATTAACAATAATTAAAATGCCATTTTAACCATCAAATCATATCTGCTTCAATACAATGCCTACAGGATACTTGCACAGTCACCATATATTCATGGGTCAATTGCACTGAATCCATAGATTCAAGAGCTAAATTTAACAGACAGTAATCAAACCCCATGCAAATCATGGCCCTGGACATCTTGGCCAAGCATAGATAGCATTTTGAATATGAGAAATCATTATTTTTCTTTAACCAAGAGTCTGAGAGGCTTGTTTTAATTATCTAATAGCCATGGTTTCTTTGCACATGGAAAACCTGGAACATTGTAATTAGCTAAGTGGTCTTGAATAACCACAGAATAAACAATAAAGGGCATGCTGTCGGTTTTACTTAACAGTCTCTTGAAACAGAAGGGTTATAAAAGTCAAATTAAAGCTCAGCCTTGTGTCCACTGACTCTAAGATAACAGACATTTTAATAGGAAGATGAACTTTTGCACAAATAGACATCTGAAAGATGGATAGTTTATGAGAGTTACTGTCTCTTTGATATGAGAAATTAAGCAGGACCTAACACCAAAGCCCGCATTTTGTGAGTAAACACTATTGATTGATTCCCAAAACATTAGATAAAAAGAGGGGGTTAAATGTCAGATAAACCAGTCTGTTGTCTCCTATTTGACATTAGCACAAGTGTGTGTGTGTGTGTGTGTGTGTGTGTGTGTGTGTGTGTGTGTGTGTGTGTGTGTGTGTGTGTGTGTGTGTGTGTGTGTGTGTGTGTGTGTGTGTGTGTGTGTGTGTTTGTTTGTATGTGTGTGATGGGCTGCAGCTGGGTGGCCCTGAGATGCGTCTTATCTTCTGACCTTTCAAAGGATCAAATGGAAAAGAGGCTAATCTATCCCAGTATGGCTGCCACAGGCTTCAGCTCTGTTCAGAAGAGATTGGAGAGATGGTTGTCTAATGAATCAAGGAATAAATACTAGAGCATGAGTCACAGCTTCTTAATTACGACAGCTCATAATGAGAGTGGCATGTAAATCATTAATTTGTACAAATTGAGACAAAAAAAAAAGCTATGCTAAAGTTAGCCAACTGAAACTAATGAAGGAAAACAGAAGATCACTCAGGATGGATGGATGGATGGATGGATGGATGGATGGATGGATGGATGGATGGATGGATGGATGGATGGATGGATGGATGGATGGATGGATGGATGGATGGATGGATGGATGGATGGATGGATGGATGGATGGATGGATGGATGGATGGATGGATGGATGGATGGATGGATGGATGGAATACATATACTATATGAGCAGTGAGTTTGTATTCCATCCTCTCACATGAACCGCTTTGAACTGACACTGCACTCCAGAGTCTCAAACCGTTCCAAATCCCATTCTGCCTGCTTTCATCCTGCAGTAATCCACAGCGGACATGTCTCTACTTTACTGTCCACAGATACATTACATCGCATCATGCTTTCATGGACAAAAAGTAGTTAGAATTTCCTGTGATGAAAGTGAGGCTTGTGTGTTATTATCGTATATATTACATCATATCATATTATAGTCCTTTGCATAATGTCACTGCAGCAGCCAAGCCTCAAAATATTTTCACAGTATATTCTTTATTTATGTAAAAACAGTTCTAAACTGTATACTGTAATATGCACGGTACTAATTATTTGCTCTGCCAAATTTTTATTTAACGTTTTGACTGCAAGAAAAAAACAAACAAACATTTGAATGTGTAGTTCTTTGCAAAAATAGTCGACTTGTCAATAAATTAAATGCTTTTCACATGAATTGTGAATGTAGAGAAGGCTAAATTCACTGTTTTTAAACATTTACTAAAAATTGTGAATACTTTTGCCAGCTAGATTTGCATACAATGTAATGCAATGAGTAAAGAAAATAAAGATTTAGATATTGAATGAGAAGCATAAAAAAAAAAAAATCAATGTCCTTAATACAGTTAAGGCGGGCGTACACTGTACGAGTTCGGACACGGTTAGATATTGAGATATTGCACACGGTACAAGTCAGTTTACTTGATAATCGCGTCAAAGCAGCTGCTACACAGCACGACTATTTAGTTGTTGCGCTAAACATAGAGCTGAGCTTTCAATGTTGCAGCTATAGCTTCAGATAGGAAAAAGAAAGAAGCAATTATTTCTGTGCAAATTATTTGTTAAAAAGCAGAGAACAGCAGCCATTCCTTTCAAAAGAAACAACCAGAGAGAGAGAGAAAGAAAGTGCGCGTGTGTGACAGCGTATGCTGTGTGGTTGCAGTCACTTATAGCATGATAATACTCATAGATTTAGCCTGTGACGTGGTTGTGTATGATTTGACAATAGGGAACAGCCTATACACTGTTGAAAATCGGGCCGACTCCCCAAACTTTTTAAACAGGTTTAAAAATTACCGGGAGGTCGTGAGGTGCTTGTAACATGCTCGGCTCGTCTCTTAATTCCTCTCACACTCTGCGAGGTGTGACCATATGAGCGTCAAAAAATCGTCTGCGAGCTCGTGCAACAGCAAAAATCGCACCGTGTATGCCCGGCTTTATGTTCACACACAGTACAGTTATTTACGTTAGTGAAAACCAGCCACTGTTCTCCACCTGTAAGCAAATGCAGTTGTCAACAGCAAAAACTGAGTGTGAATGTAGCCATACTTAAAGGATAGTTCACCCAAAAATGAACATTTACTCATGAGTCAATTTTATTGTTTACTCACCCTCAAGTTGTTCCAAACCTGTATGAATTTCTTTTTCTGCTGAACACAAAAGAAGATATTTTGAAGAATATGGATAACCAAACAGTTTGACATTCTTCAAAATATCTTCTTTTGTGTTCAGCAGAAGAAAGAAATTAATATAAGTTTGGAGCAACTTGAGGGTGAGTAAATGACAATTTTTATTTTTGGGTGAACGATCCCTTTAAGTCTTAATTCATGTTCATGTGGTTTAACTTGCATGAAAGTGAAGATATTACAACAAAATAAACAATAAATGAAATTCCTGATTTGGCATTGACTTTTTATGCTGACTTTGGATTGGATTTGGATTTATGACTGGCTTTGTCAAAATTTTATTTATTATTTGTAATCTACTCATGTCTCATACCTGACTCCAACCGAATCGAACCTGTGAGCCTTGCTTCGCGTGTGGTGCGTCGTTTTCACATTAGTCCTTTTCTGGGTTTTGTTTATTGATACATTTTCTTTTTTTCTCCTTTTCTATCTTTTCCATTTTTTTCTTTTTCATAATAAATAATAATAAAAATAATTATAATAGTAAGTACGATTATTATCATTGAATGTTAAAATTTAACTATTAATCCAAAACAAGATGAATGGTATTGTGGGAATGAAAACAAATATATAATAATAATAATCAAATAAATGGCCCTTTTGAAGGATTTGATTTTTGAGTGCAGAAATGACACTGGACCGTTCGAGAGGCTCTAACCCCAGAGCGACTGCAGCACAAGGCTGTAACTGACCACACCCCATCTCTTCTGTTTTCATACACAAACAGCAATTCATCACAGAGAACAGACCTGAGATCAATGCAGGATTGAACTGCCATCGATTGTTCTGATGAATGATGGCTATACAAATGAATTTGGAGAGTTTCTCGCGTCACGGTGGAAGCAGAAGACTTTGAAGTGTCACTGCGTACGGTTGTCAGTAGCAGCACAGCCTGAAGAGGTTATTTCATCCCATGTCACTCTAAACACATTTATCGAACCAGTGAATTGTAGCAAACATTGGAAACAGAGGATGGGTTTTATTTCTCATGTACTGAATCTCTTGACTGGGGAAAGCTGAATGCTTTGTGTTTGCTTGCTTTGAGTGGTGTTATGCACAAGGCGTGACTGTGCTCTCTGGAGGAGTGTTATTTCTGAGGTGGGTGTTAGGAGCTCCATTCCTCTCATCCCTTCATCTCAAACGAGATTTTTCCTCCAGCCTGTAAATTAGTTCTGCGGGAGAAACAAACGAATATTGAATTATGCTAACCTGATCCCGTCTGAGTGCGGTCTTTGAAAACAAAGAGAAATGCATTTCCCATCCTGGCACTGGATAACTTTGCTCTCGATTTTATAAACAATTTAAAAAAAACTTAATTAGCATTCATTTTCATCCCGTTTAAATTGCTGCAAGGTAGCAAACTTTTATGTACGTTTTGACTGAGTAAATGAAATGCTGTCACATTACCATTGTTCTGACAGCTTTGTACGATGAGAATTATCACAAAATGCAACATCTTGTGAAGATGTAAGAGAAGAAGACCAATCAATTCAGCATGTAAACAATAAAACAAAAGAACACATATTTTGATAATTGATAAACTGACTTGAGACGCCTTTCCACCCTTGGCAAATTTCGTCCCCAAGTGGCGGTCGCATGGAGCTTTTTTAAATTGATCGTGAAGCAGTTTACATTTAATTTAAATAGTGGTAAAATAACCACTAATATGTCAGAAAGAGATGCATATTAGCTTTTTAGGGCTAATCAACGTAAAAATATATAACAATTATTTAAGACATTATTGGACAGATTTACTAAACTGGGCAAATTAGCGTGAGAGCGCAATTCCAAAAAAGTTCTGATGGGAGTGGAAAGTTCTGCGCATGATCTACTGAAAATTTATGAATGAATTAATAAATTGCTACTGTGCAAATTAAAGAACACAGATGTAGCTGGATCAATTACATAATGACGCAATCTACCAGTTAGCAACTGGTTTAAGACATGCCTTTTTGGGCGGTATATAATGGCGCAAACATCAGTAAATTGACAAGCGCATGATTATTTAAATACTCTGCTCCCATAAATTTTGTGTCTGAAAGGGAAACTACAAATGCATATGCAATAGGCTAAAGTCAGCTGCAAAAATAACCCTGTCCACGCCTTTTCAGCGCTCATTTTTCACTGCGTGTCTTTAGTAAATCCTGACAGTAGTTTTTTTTAACTCCAAAAGAGGGTTTGCACTAGGGCTGTCAAATAAAAATGTGAATTTTGAATATTTGTCGAAAAAAAAAAAAAAAAAAAATTTGAATTTTTGGTAGAGGTGCGCGAGACATGATGATAACGTAACTGACGCGGTTTGTTTATCCAGTACAGCGCGGTGTGGATATGATGTTAATTTGAAAAAAGGCGTAAAAAGAGTGAGGACTCTGAGTCAGAGAGAAAATGGGCAACCTGTTCGACGGTGTATACAGTCAGACACAGACACAGTGCAGAAGGCGGCAATCAGGGCTTTGGAGCATGAGATGGATATAAATTAAAGAAGATACGCAACCTGCTGACACAAATCCTCTCAGTTGGTGGAAAAATCATGTGGTAACGTTATATATGTATCCACATATTGGGCAGCTGGGCAAAGACATACCTGACCATACCTCAGCAAAAAACGCTCAGCACTCGCTGCAGGTCAAGTTGACTGTTTGGTGTGTTTGACGGACAATATTAGTGAGTGGAAATGGATTGTTTCTGATTGTCAGTTTGCCATTTTGTGTTCACATTACGTTGTCTGTTGACGCGTGTTTTCTCAGGTTACTGAGCATTTGCGGTTTTATGCATTTTTGTTACCTAATTTTCCTTACATGCTCATTAAAGAAATTATATTTTATTTAATAACAATTGTTTGAAAAGTTAATGCACTTTAAAAAGTGAATGTCATTTAATTTAATTTCAATTTAACATGTGATGCTTGATTTGGTTTACATTTGCTTGTTGCGCTCGCTTGCACCTTCTTGTGGGCATAGGAGACAATATAGTACTTTTTCCCTCGAACATTAAGTATTGCCTTTAGAATTTTAATATAATTCAAAATCAGCCATTTTGACAGCCCTAGTTTGCACTGATGCAAGCTGTTAGTAAATCTGGCCCTAAGCCTGTAAAATGGGTGGTTATGAATAATTGTGTTTTCAAGAATAACCTTGTAGTGGAAGACCATTGGTAATTCTCCCTTTGACCTTCATGAATCTCATAGTTTTGATAAGAATACAAAACATCTGTATGAGCGGTCGCATACGGTCTAGCTGCAAAAGTTTAAATATTTTAACATCCCAAAAATTCTACATATACATATGATTGTAATTGCATGCAGCTCCCGTATTACTCTCTGCTGAAAACGAATAAGTTCCTGCCTGTTGCTCTGACTTCCAATATATCACCACATTTGAAATAAACCTTCATAACTTTAATAACATAACTTCAAACTTTAATCTGAAATTCCTTTTCACTTAAAATTTTCACTTAAATAAAAAAAAAAAATAATAATTAATTTACTACTCCGTGTTACCTAGACTGAGAAATTCACATTTATTTATCTATCAGCAAATATACTTTTGTGAAAACTACAGATCATACTTCTGCACTTTTGTATCACCACCTACGGACAGTTGGATCGACAGAAGGTTATTAACAGAACGATTATTGTAAGGGTAGGTTTATCACTGAAAAATTGTATCGTACCATGTTAGTCTTTAAACATTATGGTAAAAATGGAACACTATGGCAACAGCTTTCTTACCTGTGCGCAATGGCGTTTTACTTCTGGGGATTGGGCGGAACTGACTCCGTTTAGCCTAAAACACTATGTTCATGGACATCCAGGTTGAAACTGAGGTTTTTCAGATTTTCCGTAGTGGTGTTCTCTTGATATTTAAGATTCTTTGCTGCCTTTAGCCACTGCCTTCAATGTGCTGGATCCTTCAGTGGAAACCGAAAGGAACTCACTCCCGCTAACATTTACTCTTTAAATACTTGCACCCGGGAACAATACAAGTAGACGCCATTTTGACTAAAAGGTTACTAAAAATATTTCCTACTAAAGCAAGGTGGTATTTGACTCGGGTAAGCGTATCCATAGCAGACTGGTGGGAGTGGCCTTGGATGGTAACATTGAATTGCAGTGCATGCTGGGTGTTGGAAGTTTTCCTACCTATTTGACAAAATGGAAGTTTTCTCAGACAAGTTTTATTAAAAGCCCATTTTTCCAATGGCGAAGTACCCCTTTAACATTGCAATCATCTAGTCAATATGTGACTATATCCAAAGTGTTGCCATGCAAACACTGTAAAAATCAACCCGTTGTATTAAAGAATATATGAAGGACAAAGTATGAGGCTTTGTCTTAATCACAATGTAGTTTTGTAGATTTATGTAGCAGA
Source organism: Paracanthobrama guichenoti (assembly GCA_018749465.1). Classification (NCBI taxonomy): domain Eukaryota; kingdom Metazoa; phylum Chordata; class Actinopteri; order Cypriniformes; family Gobionidae; genus Paracanthobrama; species Paracanthobrama guichenoti. Next base: position 31,647,161 of record CM031955.1, read on the forward strand.
TAATTACACAGCAAATTCTCAATGTCACGCTTCACATGGGATTGATGGCTTTGTCATTAATGTTGTTGTTTTGACTCATTTCTTCCTGCAATGACAGCTGTTGCCCCCATTGACAAGTTAACTGGCACCAAAAGATTAACTCCAAATTAGAAATGCCCTCCACAGGAACTCATAATTATGAACCCAGACACACTCCATCTCTGCCAGTCTCCCGCTACGGGACCGTATGGATGTGCAGGCTGAATCTAAAAAGATGCCTTAAGTCCAGCAATAGAGCCGGGTCTGTGGTCAAGGCTATGTTTGGTAAGTCTGGTGGGCATTAATGTGCAGGGATCAGAAGCCTAGAAGTCATTAGGTAGCTGATAACTGACACAGCACATTCCTCTGTTCCTCTGTCTCTCTCTCCCACGCCACGTAGTGGTGAAAGTCTGTTCCCTTCGCACGTCGACAGCCTCTCCTGCACAGGTGGTTTGCATACCCAGACCTGTTCCCAGAGTTCCCAGTGGGGGGGCTGGAGGCATGAGCAAAATACAGGCCACATGGCTTTTCTGCATCTGTTAGGGCATCTTGAACAGACGTACAGACAATAAAACAACCGAGAGATGGGCATTTCTGCCTGCTCAAAGGTTGGAGTAAAACTTGAGGAGAAACCGGGGGTTCCATCACTGCTCATGGTTCATTGTTGGTCAATGTACTACAATAGCCACAAAAAGTGACAATTATTAATAAAGTGACGTCATTTTGAAATTTTGATGCCAAAAATATATAGAATGTCATTGCATTCGAAACAAAATATCAAAGCAGGTGTCATCTAGAAATAAATGATGCAATACATTTTCTAATTTGAGGTATCTTTGCCATTATTTTCTGTTATTTTGAGTGAATGTATGAAGTCAGCTCCGCTCAAGTTCACATTGATGACCGAGCACAAATAAAGTGAATGTCAATTGGTTTGATGTTGTTGTTGTTGTTGATTTTTTTCTTTGTTGTCTAATGCAAAAAGACAACAACTGAATGTCAGAATGGGAAAGAAAGGTGATTTAAGCAATTTTGAGCGTGGCATGGTTGTTGATGCCAGACGGGCCGGTCTGAATATTTCACAATCTGCTTAGTTACTGGGATTTTCACGCACAACCATTTCTAGGGTTTACAAAGAATGGTGTGAAAAGGGAAAAACATCCAGTATGCGGCAGTCCTGTGGGCGAAAATGCCTTCTTGATGCTAGAGGTCAGAGGAGAATGGCTACCCGATTTCTGTTGAGACATTCAGATGGTAGAGTCAGAATTTGGCGTAAACAGAATGAGAACATGGATCCATCATGCCTTGTTACCACTGTGCAGGCTGGTGGTGGTGGTGTAATGGTGTGGGGGATGTTTTCTTGGCACACTTTAGGCCCCTTAGTGCCAATTGGGCATCGTTTAAATGCCATGGCCTACCTGAGCATTATTTCTGACCATGTCCATCCCATTATGGCCACCATGTACCCATTCTCTGATGGCTATTTCTAGCAGGATAATGCACCATGTCACAAAGCTCGAATCATTTCAAATTGGTTTCTTGAACATGACAATGAGTTCACTGTACTAAAATGGCCCCCACAGTCACCAGATCTCAACCCAATAGAGCATCTTTGGGATGTGGTGGAACGGGAGCTTCGTGCCCTGGATGTGCATCCCACAAATCTCCATCAATTGCAAGATGCTATCCTATCAATATGGGCCAACACATTTCTAAAGAATGCTTTCAGCACCTTGTTGAATCAATGCCACGTAGAATTAATGCAGTTCTAAAATCCTTTAAGTAAAGGGGTCAAACACAGTATTAGTATGGTGTTCCTAATAATCCTTTAAGTGAGTGTATGTATATATATATATATATATATATATATATATATATATAGATATAGTGTAACACAAATACTGTTTTCATGATTAGGGTCCTACTTTATATTAGGTAACTTGAACTACTATGTAGTAACATTTAAACTAATCAATTGATACAATGCACTTATTGTGTACATACTAGGGCTGGACGATGTAACTTAAAAATCACAATCTCAATTAACTGAACATTTTACCTCGATTATGATTAATGAACAATTATTTTGTTTCTGTTTTTTGCCCTTATAGTTCACTGACAAGGTTTGTACTGTAAATATGCTCAACTATATTTGGGATATTTATTTCTAATGAGTGCACTTCTTATCTTTGTAATTTTAAAATAATTGAAGGAAACTAAATTTGATGTTGGCTTGAGAAAGCCCGAACCTTGAACCGTGACTCAAATTCAGGTCACCTTGTGCAGAGCTATGGCAAGCTCACTTTCAGCTGTTATTTTGTCTACGGGTTGTAACATTTCTTACAGATTTCTGCTTGTTCTAAATCAGATACAGATAAATTAGCACAGTACAGGTACATTTATTTGAACGGATTAATGAGAGAGCGATTGTGTGTGAATTAGTCTTACCATCTCTATTAATTGTGAAGTTGTAGTTACTTAAAAAAAAAAACTTATCTTCTAGTTACTAGAAAAATCTATTCTATAACTGTTGAGTTTCAAAGCTATTTTAGTGATAAATCACAGGACAGCGAGTTTCTGCACTCCTGAATGTTTCTATGTGCACACGATCTTCACATGACGTGCAAGCTACTAGGCTTGTTTGAGATGCATCGGTGCTGCGCAGACCGATCGGCGTATGACATGAAAGTACCACGATTCAAAAGCATAAGGAGTTGTTTGCTCTCCAATTGCTCTCGTGGTACTCTGATGTCGTGCATCGGTGCTGCGCAGACCGATCGGCGTATCTCGAACAAGCCTACTGTCTGTATGAGTGTTCATGTGTGCCACAATATATCAGCGCATTAGTTCAATAGAATGATACACATCCGATGGTCTAAAATCGCATGAATGTTCAAACTGGCAAGCCTTAAAACACATACAATTGAAAAAGTTTAGTGAAGACGCAAGGGAAAGTGATCTGGCTTCAGGGCACGCATTGTCTCTGACAACCAGAGACACAATGCGGCTCGGCTCTCTGTGTCACAGAAAACAGCTTGCGAGCACTGAAGTGCGATGTTTTCCATATTGTTGTCCTTGAATGGTGTAAAAATCGCTTGAATGTTCAAACTGGCAAGGTCTTTAAACATACAATTGACACTTTCGTGAGGACGTAAGCGAAAGTGATCTCGCTTTGGGGCTCGTGCGCCGTCTGTATGTGCATTAACTCTGGTGTATGAGTTCGCCTCCATGTTGCTTCCATGCTGCTGACTGGACGGGGCGGAGTCACGTGACTACACATGCGGTAGTATGTTTTTAAAGGGAAAGTATTAACAGGATTAAAAAAACACAGGAAAATTACGTTGGTTAGAAGTTTTGATTGCTTTTCGATTAATCGTCCAGTCCTAGTACATACGTGATTTTACATTATAATTATATTTAAAAAATATAATTACAGCTGTAATTAATTTCTGTAATTATATCTATAATTACACTGTTGACCCTCATCTTGCACTGTAACCCACCATTTAACCTACCCATACCACTAAACCTGTCCCTAACCTTACCCGCATCCCACCTCAGCAGCAAAACTTTAACAAAACAACATGAACACAATAAGTACATTGTGCTTATTTTTTTTTTTTATGTAAGTGCATAGTAATTAAGGACACCTAATATAAAGTGTGACCGATTATTGTGTCACTCAACTTGTGTGACCAGACCAGTCTATAGAGTTCATCTAACCTCTAAAATGCCAGACATTTGCCCTTCATTGTGCTTCCATGCCAAGTAGCAGCTGGGGTTTTAGTCACACTTCCTGTGGGTGGAGACTCATGTAATTTCCTCTGAGGCTAACGTTCTCATTTCATAGTGAGCCCTCTGGTGTCAGAGTGAACAGGAAACTTTCAGAGAACGCAAGCCCCGACATAATCCATGCCTCCCAGAACCGTCTGGGTGAATAGAGAGCCACTTAAACCAATAAGAAAAGGTATGAAATGACTCATTGGGGAGCTGTTGCTAAGCTTCAATTAACGAAATCCCATCTTCTGCCATTAAAAGACAGAAAGCCGAACTGGTCTCTGATCAGCAGCTGCCGAGTCTTTGTTATTCCGGTCCCTGCCGCCCACGCACAGGGAGAGAGAGAGATAAATCACATTTACAGAACAAGCCTGCCACTAAGTAATCCATTATGACAAAACCAAATTCTTGTTTAGGTGTCTGATGATGTTTTAGTGCAATGGATGAGAAGAGGCAGATATATGACATGCTGCATCAGCCATCTGGGAGCCCAGCGTATGGCTTAACACTACGACGGAAGAAGAAAACTGACAAATACAAAAGAGACACTGCTTTTTTGAGCATATGGGGACATTCATCTAAAATATTAATCCTGCCAGCACCACAAAGGTTATTACTAAGTGTTTCTGACTGATGTGACGCCCATATATTGACCAATGATGCATGATGTGCTGAGGGTAAAATGTTGTTCAAACCATACCACCGCATATACCATCACCAGCTGCCCATCATTTACATTAGACTGCAAGTGTCAAAGATGGAAGAACGACACTCATTTTGCCAACCATAATTCAGCGCTGCCTGAGGAGACACAGCTAAACTGCAGTGGATTGTGATAGATCTTGTAATTAAATGATTCCCCTCGGGAAACACCTGACATGTTAGCACCCTCAAAGTCATCAGGCAACCCTAATGAACGAGAGTATGTGCTTTTAGGCTTCATTTTCACAATGTCACTCCGCATAATACATTACCTACCTGCCCAGACATGTGCTCCTCATCAACAGCTTTCTTGTCATTCTCTTATTTTGCCAGTTCTACACATCACAATGACAGAGCTGAGGTAAACTGATGTTGCTATGGTTACCAGCAGGGCTCGGCATCCACGGATGCTCATTGCGATTTTAAGCTGCAAAAAGAACCCTGATAGAGGGCACGAGTCCACACATCCACCCACACAGACACACATTCACACATTATACATACACGCACAGAGCTCATATGGGCTCTGAAGCACAGCTGCACATAAACACAGACGCCCACACATACTCACACACTCTCACTGGCCCATAATGCAACATATGCAACATGCATAACGTCGCTGCGCAATTCCTCCTGGAATTTCATCATTCAAAAATGCTCAAAAAATGCTGGTCCCTGTGTGGTATTTTTTGTGTTTTCAGTCAAATATATATATATGGTAAATGTTGATGCTTATTGGTAACTGCATTGTGATTAAACAATTTTCTATCAACAGTGTGAAAAACATGCCCTGATTATTTTTAACTCGATTTTACTTTAATATTTTGACTCTAATTGGCTACAATGATGATTTGGTTCAAAATGATGGTTCCTCCGACTGAGGGAGAGAAATATTTACAAAAATTATAATATAAAAAAAAAAAAAAAAAAAAGTGTGAGAGAGGCTGATGAAAGCATTGCTCATTTGCAGAAATTGATGACATCCTCATGGGATATGTGCAGCTCTGGTCTAATGAAGGCTTTGCCTCCTAATAAATCTCCTCCATATCGGAAAGAAGCCAAGTAAAACTGTCACTTCCACCTGTGTTTGAACATAAAATATCTATGCAAATCTATCTGTAGGTAATGAACACAGATGTAAGAGGAGAGGAGAGAGAGAGAGGAGAGGAGAGGAGAGGAGAGAGAGGAGGAGAGGAGAGGAGAGAGGAGGAGGAGAGAGGAGGAGGAGAGGAGAGGAGAGGAGGAGAGGAGAGGAGAGGAGAGGAGAGGAGGAGGAGAGGAGAGGAGAGGAGAGGAGAGAGGAGAGGAGAGGAGAGGAGAGGAGAGGAGAGGAGAAAGCCAACTGTAACTTTTCCAAACTTTTCATTGAGTTCGGGAGACACGCTTTACGCCAAGTTTACCTTGGATTTACCCCAGAAGAAACATAACGTGATTTTAACATGAGAATTGTTAAGGTAAAACATTTCTTCTGATATTCAGGGAAGGAGTTGCTGACGCCTCAGGTGTGAATCACAGCATTATTCATGATGATCCACACACTCCCCGCATACAGCCATTCTGACAATAAGTGTCTTACAAAAGTTAAATGACTATATTGTTTCGTATAAATGAGTGATCAAAATGGTTTTCACATGGTTTTGAAGAAAAAACGCTAGACAACAACATCCAGTTCTGAAAAGCCTTGCGAACAAATGTTTAAAGTGTGTTATATGGCCTTATTTCAGTCATTTAACATTTTAGTTTTTTCAAAAATTACTTATAAACATTATTTTCTCAAAACTACAAACTTTTATGTACATGTTACTCACATATTACTGTAGCTCTGTTTGTGTTGAATACAGTGTAATCAGACTTTTAATATATGCTTTAATATGCTTTAAAGCAACTGAAAAAAAAAACACAAATGTCAGAGCATGTCAAACTTCTTCAGGGCCACGAAATGCCCTTAGGGTCCAGAGGGTTAAGCACTTTTCCAGTATCACTCCAAACTCACACAATGAAAAAAAACAACTGACATGTGGAAGCACTGAAACAAATGCAGCTCCATCTGTAGATAAGGACGTTAGGGCACAGAGAGCTCAGTTTCATGGTACCACTGGTTGTACACACTGTATGCATTGCTACAGTGTCTCTGAGATGAATTCCAGCCAAGCTATCACTTTCCATCATTTACCACAAGGAAATATGATCCACTGGTACATCCAACCCATTAGGTTGTTTAGACAGAACTCAATAGCTTAGATGGAGCCGTGGGGATAACATTCATTCATATCTGTGGGTCCAAATAAAAGATCCACTTAATTTGTTTCACTTTGCTTTAAGTAAACACACCACAGTATTTGGCTCAACCTGCTGGGATAGAATTGAACAGAAGATTATAACTAGCAAGTAAAGCCATGAACACTATCTTTGTTCAGATTACTTAAGTAATCAATCCAGAGCATGTGAGCCAGCGGAGCGGTGTGACTATGTCTGTACTATACATCATTCTGTTCATAATGAATTTCTTGAATAAATGTCTTAATTGCAGTATATAACAGTTATGATATTTGTTATGATATAACGGTTTTAATGATTTGTTAACTGTATATATAATGGTTATGATATTTGTGGCTGAATCAAACATATCAACATCGCTATGATCAGATGCTTTCTTTACTGCTGTTTTCTCACCACTGCCATTTCAGTTTTGACCACTGCATTTGTTTTATTATTGAGAGGAAAGCAGACTGAGCTAGCGGAGCAAAATCTTCGGAATCTCTTTCCGCTCCAGAGGAAATATTACCACTCCACACCTCACTACGTTCTGCTTACATGGTCTGAATCAATCACATGTCTCAACAACAGAGTGACCAATGTCATTTATTTTGTAGCTATATTGACTACATTATTGAGAATTAAGAAACTTTCAGCGACAAAGCATCCTGAAGAGCCATTTTCAATGGGAATTGGGTAAAACTTTACACCTATAATTTGTCAGTGGCATCAGGTTGCAAGAACTTGCCTTAAAGACATAGTTCACCCCAAAAGTGTTAGTTTCTACAGGAGAAGGAAAGTAATAGAGTAACAGAATTTTCATTTTTGGACTATCCCTTTAAGGTGCGGTCACATTTAATGCTGTTTGGCAAATTTTCACATTTAAATTCCAGTAATTTCCATAGAAATCCACAGGATCATGATTTTTGCATAAAGGCGAAAGATTTACCCATGCCGATTTTGCAAAATGTTCTAGTTAATCATGTGAATTTGTTGCATTGACCAACAGAAATCTGCTTAGTTTGAAAGTGACTACTGTGTGAGCAATGAGCTTTATACAGCACTACACTATTGACTGAAGGGATGGATTCTTGAATCCACTGCTCTTCAAATGTACAGGTGCTGGTCATATAATTAGAATATCATCAGTTGATTTATTTAACTAATTCTATTCAAAAAGTGAAACTTGTATATTATATTCATTCATTACACACAGACTGATATATTTCAAATGTTTATTTCTTTTAATTTTGATGATTATAACTGACAACTAAGGAAAATCCCAAATTCTGTATCTCAGAAAATTAGAATATTGTGAAAAGGTTGAATATTGAAGACACCTGGTGCCACACTCTAATCAGATAATGAACTCAAAACACCTGCAAAGGCCTTTAAACGGTCTCTCAGTCTAGTTTGTAGGCTACACAATCATGGGGAAGACTGCTGACCTGACAGTTGTCCAAAAGACGACCATTGACACCTTGCACAAGGAGGGCAAGACACAAAAGATCATTGCAAAAGAGGCTGGCTGTTCACAGAGCTCTGTGTCCAAGCACATTAATAGAGAGGCGAAGGGAAGGAAAAGATGTGGTAGAAAAAAAGTGTACAAGCAATAGGGATAACCGCACCCTGGAGAGGATTGTGAAACAAAACCCATTCAAAAATGTGGGGGAGATTCACAAAGAGTGGACTGCAGCTGGAGTCAGTGCTTCAAGAACCACTACACACAGACGTGTGCAAGACATGGGTTTCAGCTGCCGCATTCCTTGAGTCAAGCCACTCTTGAACAACAGACAGCGGCAGAAGCGTCTCGCCTGGGCTTAAGACAAAAAGGACTGGACTGCTGCTGAGTGCTCCAAAGTTATGTTCTCTGATGAAAGTCAATTTTGGGGGTCCCAGAGTCTGGAGGAAGAGAGGAGAGGCACACAATCCACGTTGCTTGAGGTCCAGTGTAAAGTTTCTACAGTCAGTGATGGTTTGGGGTGCCATGTCATCCGCTGGTGTTGGTCCACTGTGTTTTCTGAGGTCCAAGGTCAACACAGCCGTATACCAGGAAGTTTTAGAGCACTTCATGCTTCCTGCTGCTGACCAACTTTATGGAGATGCAGATTTCATTTTCCAACAGGACTTGGCACCTGCTCACAGTGCCAAAGCAACCAGTACCTGGTTTAAGGACCATGGTACCCCTGTTCTTAATTAGCCAGCAAACTCGCCTGACCTTAACCCCATAGAAAATCTATGGGCTGTTGTGAAGAGGAAGATGCGATATGCCAGACCCAACAATGCAGAAGAGCTGAAGGCCACTATCAGAGCAACCTGGGCTCTCATAACACCTGAGCAGTGCCACAGACTGATGGACTCCATGCCACGCCGCATTGCTGCAGTAATTCAGGCAAAAGGAGCTCCAACTAAGTATTGAGTGCTGTACATGCTCATACTTTTCATGTTCATACTTTTCAGTTGGCCAAGATTTTTAAAAATCCTTTCTTTTATTGGTCTTAAGTAATATTCTAATTTTCTGAGATACTGAATTTGGGATTTCCTTAGTTGTCAGTTATAATCAAAGTAAATAAATAAAAGAAATAAACATTTGAAATGTATCAGTCTGTGTGTAATGAATTATTATAATATACAAGTTTCACTTTTTGAATGGAATTAGTGAAATAAATCAACTTTTTGATGATATTCTAATTATATGACCAGCACCTGTATATCATTTCAGTGGTGTTCTTAATATTTATCCTTTTAAATATTAAATGATTTAAATTACTTATTCAAGCTTACGTTATTTATTTTACTTTTCATCGTCAGTCACTACAGAACAATGACAAATATTGTTTGAATCTATTACTGAGAGAAAGCATATCTAATCGGTATGTTCTGGGAAAGTTTCCTGGTCAGAGCTGGAGCTCTACCAACTCCAACCTTGAAGAAGCTGTGTATCTGCGTTTGTGTGCGTTTCTGGTATCCTTTTGTACAGGACCTGATGTTCACGATGTGAACAACTGGCAGGCAGGGGAGATGGAATGACTGATCTGATAGACAAACTGGAGCCTGGAAACTTAGATTGGTGACCTTAGTGGAATTTTTTTAAGTTTATCTTAAGTGTCTTAACCAATCAGAATGCTCCAAATGAAAACCATATTTAGGAGGTGCTCTGAGTGGAGTTGAATATTTCAATTGAAAAGAAAAAAAAAAGAAATGGCTGGTAAAACTGGGCATTCATGAACCAGCCACTGTGGTTAATGAGGTTAATTTCATAGTCCGCTGATACATTTAGTCACTAGTCGAGTAGGAATGTCTAATAGCGACCACAGCACTTGGTGACCCTTCAGTGATTTAATTGCTGTCAGTGTGAACAGCCCATTAAAGATTAGTCATGTACTGAAAGAGAAACACTAGACTGGACCAGTCTACTAAGGGCCAGCACTCACCCCACCTGAAAGATGAGATGCAGAACTGGGAGCACAATATTCAAATCACAATAAATGAAGGACATAAAGCTACTGGAGTATGGGGTTAAAGCTTTCAGAAATGCACACCAGAGTGGAAAACCACAAAGCAAAATGGATTTCATCCATAATTTGCTGAAGGTCATAAAATTAGGACTGCTCTCATTCGCATAACGTTCCCAAAGTAAATGATCTTCATTATGTGGCAAATTGACTCAATTGTTCATAGTTAATTGACCTGTCCGTGTCTAGCACAGTGCAGGCACTAACAGCTGTGATGATGAGCGCCACCCACACAAGTCACTGTTCAGTATTACTGCGCTCCCAACAGCCCTTTATTGCACGAGGCATGCTAATGAGACCGTATTTAACAAAAAACACATAAATCATCTGGGTATAATTTTGACCTCTAAAGTCAGATGTATGGCTTGGTCTGACAGATGTGACGTACAAGAACAGAAAATGTTTGGTGCTCTGAATGTGACTATGGAGAGATGTGAGGGAGCTTGTGGGCATCAAGTGAAGCTTTAGTGGGTGTGTGTGGCTCTCTCACCAGAACTCTGCCGGTAAGGGTCTGCGCAGAGATCATGACCCCCGCCCAGTCTTTGACTGAGGTCATCCAGCCCACCTCACTGGCTGGGGCCTCATCTTTTTCATTCAGGATCTTCGGTGGGCCATCAGCCTGACTGTTCATAGGGTTATTCACCTTCTGTGCCTCCTGGAAAAAAGCAAAGGCAGAAAAGTAAGCAACAGGATAGTTTTGAGAAACAAACACTGTGTCACTGTGTGGTTATATAAAATACAGCACTTTTTTGTGGTTTTGATATTTTATTTTTAAAATACCCAGTTTAGCCAGTTTAGTCAATCAAAAAGACTTCACAGATGTCTTGCAAGGCATTTTAATATATTTATTAAACAATATGTAAGTGAATATTGATGTTATCAACCTCTCCTGAAGATTTATTTTGTATCATCTAGATTTTGTCAAAATTGTGGTTCCTCAACTGAGGTAGAAAAAAAATCTGAATAAATATAAAATCAAGATATATATTGCCATAATAATCATCAAAAGTTGACAAATATGGAAATTAATTTTTCCAGCTATGCAGCCCAGGTCACTTCCTGATAAATTTTATATTTTCAGAAATCATATCAAAATAAAGTAATGATAAAACACATAGAACTGAACTGAAAGACATAAGTAATATTTCAGTTTGTTACTGTCACGTGCCTGGTTGCAGCAGAGATAAAGCTGGATCTAAATGCAGCAGTCTTTACTAATAGCAAACTCAAACTAACAGAAATACTCAGAATTCTCAGGAATTCAAAAACAAGGACAGCCAGCCAGTAAATAGCGACAATGACAGACAATTAAACAGGCATAACACAAGGCTTAAATAGAGGGTATGCACTGACGTTACTTTCCCGCCAGAACACGCCCCCTCAGCCAGACAGAGTGTATGACTGTAGTTAATAGGTGAATCAAATAATCAAATAAAAGTTTGAATTAAAGGTTGGACTCAATGTTGATTACCAAAGATCCAGTGATCCATGAATATTGACATGCAGCCAGGATTGTGTTTCCTGACATTTCTATGTGCCTGATTTAGACAGCGGGGAAATACATAAAGCAAATGCACCATCGGCCGGAGTGACTGCGGTTATGCCCACTGAGTGGCAAAAAGTGGCAGTACTGGTGTTCAGCGTGAATGCCACGAAAACACATCTAAAACTGTAAAAAGCTTTGATTCGATTTGTTAGATTGACTGTATAAATAGATTTGACAAGAAATCAGAGGTAGCCTATATTTTTATAGACTGCCGAAATCTACAGAAATGAGAAGTAAATGGATCGCTACCAATGACAGAAACAGCTGGTGACTATAGTGATGGAGGTCTACTGTTGCTGTAGTGACGAACAATTTGTTGTTTGTGTAGTGGATTTATTTATTTATTTTTGCTACAATTCAAAAGCTGTTTAACTGAACTGCACACATATTGACGCTTGAATAATGTTCTAAATTATGAACTGGTCAAACGCGTTTGCAAATTGTTCTGAATTCTCTTACGTTCATTTCTCAGTCAGTAATCAAACAGACATTACTGAGAGAACCACCATGTTTTCCTCTGAACATGTGCTAAATGGATGTCTGTTAATTGTGTTGCTTTTTGGAGTTTTCGGATTGAGGGTGCTTTCACACTTGGTTCGATTGCCTGGACCGAGCCAGAGTTCGATTGCTCCTCCCTCCCCCTGTCCCCGCTGGACTGTGTTCATATTATATTATTTGGGTCCGAACCAGGGTGCGTTTGCGTCAAAGCAGCAGCTGTTTCCCTTCACCTCACTTTTACATTTTTGTTTTTGAACCGCTGGTTTTGTTACCAAAGCTTCAGTATGTAATGGCACTTGCATCTATCTGCCGCGAATGTACTGCAAATGCTCTAAAGAACGCTGGAGATGAGCAGAAATGTGATCTACAGCTCTCCGCTTGAAAATGAGTGAAACACACACACACACACACACACACACACACACACACATTTTTATCAAATCATACGTCATTAATTGAGGTTCACTTCCGCAATTTAGTATGATTGCATTCACATCAGCAGCAAACCATACCGGAGTTCACATGAACCGAACCCCAGACCACCTTTTTAAGCATTCACATCATCCAAGCGAACTGAACCCTGATGCCAATCGAACCCGGGTGCGCACCAAAAGTGCTAGTGTGAAAGCACCCTTAAAACCATTTAAAACGTCTAGAGATAGAGTAGACTTTACTCGTAATGTGGCACTGTTGCTCTCACTGATGGTCTGAAGGGTGCACAGCAAAATCCTCAGTGTTAAATTAACACTGCTGGTGTTTATATGAATCCACTATGAGTCCACACTCAGAGTGTGAAAAGGTAACACTGAATCAGTGTTGAAGTTAATGAGATAATCAAGTTATTAAGTGACGATTGAGCATTAGTGATGAACACCTGCTGTTAGCATAATAGTTAGGCTATATATGCTTATTTGTGCACACCGTCAAATCTGATATCCTGCAGGTGTCCATGCAATAAATGCACATCCTTGAATGAGCGCAGATTTCTAGCATATTTACTTGAACTTCTCAAATATGGTTTGACCCATTCAGAGGTGGCCAAAATCAGAATTTAAAATGGACTGAATAAACCGCTTGCTACGAACATACAATGTCGCACTGACTGTCATGTACGCACATGAATCACATGCACACGCTCAGAGGAATATTGTAAGTTACTGCATAATAGGCTACATTTTTAACAAGCAGAATAATACAGCATTACAATACACAGTCTCACTAACTAGTATTTCAAAAGACAAAACATGAACTTTAACTATTGGCTTTACTACATCAAGTCAGCTGTCACTTTACTTTTGTGCGAGGCCCTGTGCGGTCGCACACTTGGCACAGCCCTTGTGATGGTTCTGATCGTTTGTTTTACTTGTGAAACTGCATTCATAACACCCTATTTTTGCCAGTTTCTACAGCTTGACTCATGCTATAGTTTGACAGGCTAAAACCTACATCACGTTAGACATCAAACTCAGGTTTCTGACAGCTGGGAGAGGCCTGAGAGGAAGCAGCGAGGAGAGGAGATTTTTTGAGGCCCAGTAAAAGAGCATCTCTCAGACTGCCTGACGCATACAGCGCGGCTGGCGGTGTGTAGGCCGAGGCAGGGACAGCTATGATTCACAGGCTCAGGGAGTCGCTGTGGGATTCTGGGGTTACATCCGCAGGGCTAGGCAACACTTCATAGTCAGGTGGGTGGATGAAAATACAGCCATCATGCGCTCAGTGGTGCAGCCTGATGCTTTAGAAGCTGCACTGGAGGCATCACTCATATTCAACTGTGGGGTTGGCAGGGAACTAACACACTTGGGCAATGATGCATAAATAACAGCAGGTAATACTCTAATTTCTGCAAGAGCACAACAATCTTTTGAACATCTCTGTCTGCTCAGTGGGATCATGTGCTGGAACATAATATCAGTATGATGTAAAAAGCTCTCTGTTTGGCAACAAAAACATAGAATACTATCCAGTTTATCCCAATAAAAATGGAGTAGCAATCATAAAATGGCTGGAGATGGACTGATATATCACCAAGGAAAAAAACTGATATATGACATTGAGATAATTCACCTGTGTGATCTACAAAATCTACAGACAACCATGTCAAAGCAATTTACAATAAACAATTTCTGTTTTCAATTTATAAATAAATAGTATAAAATATTTGTCAATTCGGTGTAAATCTTATTGTTAGTCATTAATTCTGTCATGTGCATTTTGGCTTTACATCAGCCATCCCGCTTTGAGGTATAAGTATTGACATCAGTCATGAAAAAAACTAAATTTGCCATACAACCTATATTTGACTTTAAACATGACTTTCACATTGCTACAAAATATTTCAAATAAATGCTGTTATTTTGAACTTTCTATTCATATTCTAAGAATCATAGTTTGCCTCATAATTGCACTCACCCCCCTAAACCTCACTCCCATCCAGGTCATAGCAGCAAATGTTACCGGTCCTGCTCGACCCACTCCAAGCAGGATTCGAACCGGCATGGGAGGCAGGTGTGTTAAAAAGGACACAAAAAGGTCTCTAGCATCAGTCCCTAGTGTGCCTCTTGAGGTTTACACGTACAGCTTTTACTAGCTTGCCTCCATTACACAATTTCATCAGAGAAAGCTTCATTAACCAACAGCAGCTTTTATATCTTCATGGAGAACGGATCATTTAAGTTGCACGTAGAACACAAAACTGATGGAAGCAGCTCTGATGGATGACCTAGCTGAATCTAAAGCCTTCAGATGACACACAACTCATATCTCCATCGTTGTAACTCACCAAAACAACACAGAGTAGACACGCGTTTGCGCAGTGCAGAGTGGCTTTATCGCACTGTATGACGTGACCGACAACTAGTTTTCGAGTCCGGTACCATTCACGCAGCACAGGTTTTCCAAGAATGTGGTTGTGAGTCCTGAAAATTTACAGGTGTGAGTTTGGTTACAGAATGCGGTTGTCACTCCCATAAATAACCAAACTGCATGTGAACGTAACTGAATTAAGGACTTAAATACAGGACTGACAACTGCATTCTGTGGCTGTGTGAACATGGCCTATTAAATCGGTCTTCACTAGTTTTGCAGGTGTTGTCTAAAGCTGATGATACACAGGGCAACTTTGAGCAATGTTTGCAGGCAATGTTGCCGAGCACTGTGGGCAATGTTGCTTGGGCACTTTCCCACTGAGAATGGGAAACACCTTTAGATACTTCGATTTAGATCAGTCGTGGGCCCTGTGTCTTACCTGGTTACCCATTGACGGCAACATTGCTCAGCAACACTGCTCAAAAAGTTGCCCTGTGTATCATCACCTTAAGATTCAGTCCACTGAACTGAACTGGCTCTGGGTGTTAGGTCAGACATAAGGACATGAACACATCCCTAGAGGAAGTGCATCACTCTGGTACTGCCACAGAGGACACTAAACTGTGATGGAAAGATGTATGGTTCAGAGGAGAGTAAAACTAATGAGAGTCTCAGGAGGAGAGAAACTCTTCTGTCAACTAGAGGGTAGAACAAAACATACATGCATCAGTGATATTAAAATAAACTCCAGGACAAATGAAAACCACTGAGCATTAATAATCTACTTGCTCAGTGCAGTCCTGGTTTAGCACTTGACACATGTGCTGCTAGCAGAAAGTACCAGGTTCTAAAGATAGCAAGGAAGAAAAGTCATTTTTGGATCTTGGGTATAGCTAATTGACAAACCATGAACAGAAAAGGCTGCCCAATAAAAACAGAGGTGTGAGGTGGTTTATCCCAGGACAGATATATATATCAGGGTGTAGCAGCCAGTGAGGTAGTAAAGACCATATATTTTAAAGAGATTGGCACTGCAGGAGATCCATCTGGCTCCAGAAGTTGACCACCGGCCCAGGCTTACGGCGAGTCATCAGACAGCCCATGATTCAGAGATTCAAGTGGACAAGTGGTTTCTACATTTACGTTTATGCATTTGGCAGACGCTTTTATCCAAAGCGACTTACATTGCATTCAAGGCAAGGTACACATTTTTACATTTTGTCAGTTCTTGCTTTCCCTGGGAATCGAACCCATGACCTTGGCGTTGCTAGCGCCACGCTCTTATTGTTTGAGCTACAGGAAAGCTGGTCTCTGGTTGTAAAAGTGTCTCAGTCTATTATACCCTGGTGTTTGTAGCCAAACAATTTGAATATTAGAAGACGACGAAGAAGACGACGAAGACTTTTGTTATTATTATCATATCATATATTAATATTAAAATAATACAGCTGCACTGTAAAATATAAATGAAAAATTAACATTTCATAATCAGTATATTATTTTACAGTACTAAAATCGCAATTCTTTTGCCTTAATCTCACTTGCAAAAATATATTTTGGCAGAAAACTGCCCTACGTAAACAAATGAGTCTTACAAATCTAGTGAAATGCTGTAATCATCTGTCCACAAAAAAGTTGGAAATTATGTGAATATGAAAACAAAACCTAAGTGGTGTGCATGATGCTTCCCAAATGCACATTAAACATCCAGACATAGAGTTTGCTTCACTGTTAACTAGGGATGCACCGATAGGATTTTTTGGGGCCGATACAGATTTTTACAATTATTCTTAACAATTATTTGCCGATACCGATATGTGCCACTTGCCCTTTTATTTGAAAATTTGTCATTAAAATAGTTAGTGTTTTGATCAGGTTTTAAATCAGCTAAGTAAGTAAGTAAGTAAGTAAGTATGTAAGTATATATATATATATATTTCTATCACAATTATTTTGTTAAACTGAACTTTTATTTTGACGGGTTGCCGTGAAGACCTTCGAGTTCCTGTGTGTGTGCTTATGATATGACGATAGATTTTGTCGAATGAAACGGTAAAATGCTCATGAAGTGACTGGAGATGAGCTTCATGCATTCATGTCCTCATATATTGAGGTGGCAGAGGCTGAAAAACACTGAAACCACATGTCTGCACCATTCACACAGAGCCACAGAAACATGCACGACTTAATTTAAGTGTACTGATCTATGTTTTATTTACTCATCAAAACTTTGACAAATTCCGTGACATTCCACTATGCAGTAAATTCCGTTTTCATGACTGGATTCCGTCTGCATTTTCCACATTGCGGAAATGAATCCTTATGAAAGTTACAAAAGTTGTAAAAGATTTTTTTTTTTTTTTAGTTTGATTAACATTAAAACAGACAGCAGTGCAGCAGGAATATTACATTATAATCTTGGATTATGCAAAAGACATTATGCAGCTCAGTGCCTTCACGTAGTTCATTAATAAACCATCGGTTTGTTAAATCTGCTTATTTCATGCTATAGCCGATATGCCGATGGTTGTAAATTGATTAAAAATTGGCCGATACATCGGAGCATCTCTACTATTAACCAAGACGCTTTGAGACACCGGACCGTAAACCTTATTTCACAACAGCGCCATCTTTGATTTTTAACAGGAATGAAAGCGAGACTGTGAGCGATAAACATACATCTCTTCAGTGGGTTCTCTTCAAAAAAAAAAAAAAAAAAAAAAAAAAAAAGACAACATGAGCTGTGGAAAATTATATGTGATCTACGCGCTTCATACAGCTTTTTACAGTGGATGCAATTAAAACAGTAAGACTATCCCTCACACCCTCGCTTTCATACCTGTCACGGCGCTGCTCTGAATGAGGTCTATTAGCTACTCAAGTGCCATGCTTCGTTTTGAAATATGCATCGCAACAGACTATATAATTATTTAATTCAATCGGAGCCTTTCGCGATTTGATCATCACTTTAAGCCATATCACCATTTTGATTCTGAATTGAATTATAAATCAATAATGATTTGCTAATGGGGAGGCTGGTGTTTCAATGATTTGATCTGTCAAAAAAAAAAACATAATCAAGTAAACTAGTCCTACTCAGCAGATCAGATTTCTCTGTCGTTCATGGGAACTTAACCTTCAAATCCACAGTCGCTGCAGGAATAGGTCAACAAAGGTGTGCTCTGCCTGTCCATCACGCTCCAAAATAAATCCCCATCTCCTCAAGCCTCCTCTGCCACATCGCACACATGCTTGAACCTGTCACTTGGTGTAAATACTGTAGTTGGTGTGCTGTGCCCACAGTGCATACACTCGGATCAAGTTTCGTTCTGATCGGATATCACCATGTGCTCAGCCTGGCCTGGAAAGTACATCTTTGAGTGTGTTAGCAAAGCCACTCAAGATCTGAATCTATCGAGTTAATGAGATATATGCAGGAAATACATATAAAATCCATGTAACTGGTGACAAACATTTTAAATCAAACATATTGTAGGCTTTATTTTGCTTCAATTGATTAAAAATAATAACAGCAGCAATAATAACAGCCAAATTTTTGACTCCCCAATGTATGAGTAATCTCTCACATAAATATAAACAAGTCTAAAGGCCCGTTCACACCAAAGACGGTAACTACACTAAAAAACAATTATTCAGGCCCTTCATAGATATGACACATTTAAATTCTGTTCACTTTACTTAAACATATCTAATTTTGTCACAACTTAATGTAATTGTGTTCAATCAACCCAATATATTTAAAACTGAAGTTTACTTAAGTTGTGTTAAAACTACATTATAAATATTTGTGTTGACATAACTAACTGGGCAGTGGATATGTAGTTCCCAGAATGCTTTGCAAGGGACTTAGGGATTAAAGTGTTATTTTATGTGTTTTTCTGTAAAGGGAAAGATGTTGTTAGTTAATGTTAGTGTTTAATGGTCAGTTATGTTGGACATTTAGAGGAGTTTCTGTAATGTGTTTTAATTTTGTAGTTACCGTTATGCTGAAGAGTGGTGCCTGTGCTTAGGCTGTGGGCGCTCAGTGATCTATGCTAATGTCAGGAGTAATACCTCTTTCTTCATACATTGTGTATGATGATGAATGAAACTGCTTATAATTGAATTTCCAATTAAATGGTTTAATTTAAGTTTGACAAGTATAAAAAAAAAGTCATGTTATAAGTATATAAATATCATTTAAACCGCATTTAATAAAATTGAGTTGGACCAACTTAATTACATTGCATGAATTAGTTTATGAGTTGAGGCTACACATATTTATTGGATGGAAAACCTGCCCTCAATTAAATTGAGTTTGTCCAATGAGTTATTTTTTTGAGTGTATAAAGATAACTATAAAGATATAATTCTAAAAATCACTCTCGATATTAATGAATAGCAGAGTTTACACCACAGCTACTGCACAGAGAAACGATATAGTTGGAATCACTTTAAGAATGATTTTATCCAGCAGATGAACAATAAAACCATTGACAGCCAATCAAAATCTATCTTGCTGTAACAAGCTCGAGCATTTAAAGTGACAGGCAAGCACGCGCTTAGAATTAACAGAACTAAGGATGTGCGAGAATATCAGACTAGTTGATTAAACAATAGTGCTGCTGCTAGTCGACTAGGAAAATACTAGTAGTTTACACTTTTTTTTTGCACATTTAATGTTTTGCTTTATATTTTTACAAAGGCTACTTTAAATTACCGTCATGTTAAATGTTACATCTTGAAATTAATATATTTTTTGAAAAGTGTATATCTGCAGCAAAACAAAATCATAATTTTACCTACGATTTTGCATGCGTTGGTTTTCTCTGGCGCTCGTGGCAGCTTCAGAGAAATGTCCACTCGGAAGATGAGCAAGGTGAGGGAGAATTTTGAAAACTTACACAAAACTTTTCTTCTGTCATGTCAAACTAGCAACAATTAAGCTTGCTTAGGCTTATTGTTATACTACCGGTTAAGAGGGACAATGCGGTATGAAATTTTATATCAGATTAAAGAAGAAACATTATGAATGAAACTTGGTTTACACTTGAACAGTTGCTATATCAACATCCTAACATCCCATTGCAAATGGCTTGCATATACAGACCGTCTCCGAAGGGCGGGGTTAGACTAGTGGGTTACAAAATTTCCATTTAAACGGTTATGAAATTAGTCGTTGCGCACATCCCTAAACAGAACAATATCGTCCATTGGTGTGGACGCTAATATAGTCGTCATTAGGTCGTGTGACCATCAGTGTTTTTTTTTTCACGTGGCTGCCGTATTTTTTTTCTAATTGTTTTCAATGGGAGTGCAATTTTAAACGCCATGAGCGTAATGAAGCGTTATTTCACGCTGACCGTTTTTTACTTGTCACCGAGAGAATGCAGCACTCATTACGGTCACTTTTTACTCAGCCGACCAATCACAATGGAGGAGGGGGGGAGAAATACAACACCGACCAACCGCCACATTCTACTTGTCCAACGTCAACAGATGACAAGCAGCATAATAACGGAACAAAATAATTTAAAACGAGAGCCAGAGCAAGTACTTAACATTGTACTGACTTTTTTTAATAAAAATATAAATAAAAATAAAAATAAAAAATATATATATATATATATATATATATATATATATATATATATATATATATATATATATATATATATATATATATATATATATATATATATATATATATATAAAAATATTTTTATTTTTACGGTTTCATTTTTGGTTTGTCAGCCACACTCAGGCAATCACGCTGCACACTCTACAAACACAGTGTCAAGAAGTAAATTTGTCAAGTTGAAAGCTGATTACTTCATAGAACCTTCATGCTAATTCCACCTAAATCACAGTTCTCAAGCACCACATGAGTTGTGAGCTGAGAGAGGTGTGGCGTGTGAGCAGACTCTTCATGTGGGTAAAGCCATGAATTATACATAAGGTCTCAAAATGATGGCTGTGCAGATTCGAGCAGACAATGTAAACAAGAAACAATTTCTACTTTATTTGAGCGCACTGTGTGAGCGATGAAGAACAGGGGCTGTGGAACAGTGAGCCATGGGACACTCCATCAGGAATTTTTTCACCTGTGATGTCTTTTCACGATCCAACAGACAGAAAGCAGACAGCAGACCAAGACCGCACAGTCAACACACTGAATTTAGGGTGACCTTGTTTCCTGACCTCAACATTGTTTTTCTAAAAATCTGTTCCAGGTCAGACAGGCCATTAAAGTTCAGCTAATTAAGAGTTTCCACTGCCATCAGTTTTTTTTTTAAATTAATTTAAATTGTTAAATAGGATCCGTATATCTCTTCATCCATCTATAACTACTAGCGATGTTAATGATTAATTGACGATAAATTAATTGTCGATAATACGTTTAACTGATAAAACTTATCGATCATCGATTAAGCAGGGTCATATGTGTGCCGCTCAACCGCAAAACATGTAAAGCAGACACGAGGAAAAATGAAGAGAGTACGCCGGAGTTATGTTTGGGACCATTTTACAGCTGGAGTTACACCTTCATCATGACTACAAGTTTGTGTGTGCATTCGCAGCCTTTTGTTTTGTGCAAGTTGTAATATTGTGTTTATATATTGTAGGCCTACCTATATCTGATTTATCTCATATAGGATGCATTTGGTTAAGAGTTAACACGGTAGTAAATCGTGATCATCTTCAGCTTCAGTGCGCAGCTCAAACAGCACTGCACAACTAACTGTCATATCACACAACATTATAAAGCAAGCAATATTTTAATAAGTTATTTTTGTTTCACCGTGTTGCTCCAGGAAGAGCGTGTCCACAACATTCTGACGTGTACATTTGCGTCATTTTGTGCAGATGTAATTTGTAATATTATGTTTATTTTGTATATATCTGATTAATCTCATATAGGATGCGTTTCTTTGAGTTAAATAACCTGCTAGCAAAGAGCTTCAGTGTACCAGTGTTCATTCAGCGCTTCGGCTTCAGCACACGCAGCTCAAACAGCAATGCACTCCTAATAATAACTATGATTGGGACGGTCATATTACATAATTCATCATTCTGAATAACACACATCTGAGGCGGCATTAGTGACATATTGTATTAGAGGTTATATTTGATTATTAAATAAGTAATTTAATTAAATTATCAATCACATCGATTCATTTTACAATCCTACTAGCCCTTTATTTAGATTAAAAACCCTTTTCATTCATTTGGTGAGGAACATGGCATTTTGAGCAGCATTTGCTCACCCTGACATGCAGTTGACTATAACCCACTGCTGCAGATGCATACACAGTGTTATGGCTAACAATTAATCAATTCATTGATCGTTAATTTAAACGACGATCGATCACATATCTTCCCATCCATCTATATTAATCTGTTTATCCATATCTATATACAGTGTTTGGACAATGAAACTGAAACACTGGCCACTATAGTGTTTGAGGTTTCACGCCGATCCATGCACGGCCTGCTGGCAAATATTCACAGATTTTGCATTCCATCAGTAAGAGCAGAGTGTGAAGGCTGAATTAGCAGAGCAATAGCACAGCTGTACATAAAATATTGCAATACACACAACATCATGGGAGACATGTCAGAGCTCAAAAGAGGACAAATTGTTTGTGCACGTTTCGCTGACTCATCTGTGACCAGGACATCTTCGTGGTGTATCGAGAGCTGTGGTATCTAAGGTAATGTCTGCATACGAAGCTCAGGTGTCTGATAGGGATGTACAGGTACTAACCCGGATTGTCTCCAAAAAACATAAAACCACAGCTACGAAACTTACTGCAGAATTAAATGTGCACATCGACTCTCACGTTTCCACCTAAACTGTTAGTCAGGAGATCCACAGACTCAATTTTCATGGTCGGGCTGCTATAGCTATAGCACTCGTGCCAATGCCAAATGTCAGCATCACTGGTGCCAACAGTAAAAAATATTGGGCTATGGACAATGTGAAATGTGTTGTTCTCTGATGAGTCCACCTCCACTATCCATCTATCTATTCATCTATCTATAGATGTCAAAAGTACCGAATTTGGTACGACGCTTTGAGCACTGTTGAGCAGAATCGTAAACACCTCTGATTGGCCACTGTACTCACGCGCTCATCAAATGTCTGTGATTGGCTACAATGATCAGCGTTTCAAAAACATGTAAATATACATCAACGACGCTCTTCACCTAGCGCTTAGATACACACGGGAGCATTTGAAAGCAGGCATCTATCAACAGACCAGTCCACTGATGGACCCTGCTTGTGCTTTGAAACACTCCCGCTTTCAAAACACTTTCAAACATTGATCATTGCAGCCAATCACAGACATATCTGATGAGCGTGTGAACACAATGGCCAATCAGAGGTGTTTACGATTCCGCTCAACAGCGCAGAGCGAAATCAGTACTTTTGACAACACAACTATCCCTCCCTCCCCTTTCATCAGCTGTCTCTCTCCAGAATAGATAAATGTTGCAGTAAATGTAATAAACTATAAATGAAATGAAATACATTGCACATTTTGACAGCTGAAACAGGGTTGACTGTGATATGCCCTCACTTGGGACTTGCAATAATAATGAATGGCATAGAGCAGGTCATGTGACCAAGGCTGATCTAACAAGACTTGGCTTTAGAGCAGCTGTTCCAGCGACTTCCATTTGCATCACTGGGGAAAACTGTGCTCCATTGCGAGTGCTATTTTTAGCCAACCCAGGGAGCTGGGGGGGTTCAGTTAATCTGAACATGCTCTGTTTCCCATTTGCTATTTTAATATCAGTATAGTTAACCAATAACACAGGGTGACCATTTCACACTCCAACATTGTAAAAGAGATAGCAGAGAGAGTAACAGACCTACATAAAGTATATAATATGTTTGCTTTTCTAATTTCAGAATGACTGTGATGCAAAGTTTTGCAGTTGTCTGAGAATGTGCCTCACTATTTACAAGTGCTGTATTGACATTCATTTGCCAATGTAAAAACAGTTGTTTGGGGATTATATTAAAAACAAGGATAAACTAATTCCCTAGTAACTCATTTATAGAGTATACATTCTTACATCAATTCCAGACTGTCAGATCTCACCAGCAATCAGCACAGTATACAATCAGGGGTCTACAACAAGACCTAAGGTAAAAGGGACCTCTGAGAGCAATCAACACTTACGAGCACTACAAAAAGATGCAGGCAAGCCCATCATACACTGACTGACACAACCAGGTTACCTGCTAAAAACCACTTAGTCCAAATGGGAAGCTCTACAGAGAGTGGTGAAATGTGAGGGGAAAAAATTATATAGGGTCAAAAATGGTTTGGTAAGATACGTGGAGTTCTTATATGAGAGTAACATCAAGAATATACTAACAAGTATGTAAGTACTTACAAGTCAAGATCCTCTGATGGTCCTAGAGCACTAAGCCTAATTATTATCTACTTCTAAAATCACGGGGAATCATAGTTTAAAACCATGCTGTTCAACCCCCTAAACCTAAAATCTGATTGTGATTAGTTGTGATAAATGCTAACCAACAAGAACACTGATTTAGGACCATGTCCTACTTGGGTAAATCACAGTAAGTATGGTGCCATAGAGGATTCTTGAGAGAACAGAAAGTAGATGAACTGCAAAATAAAGAGAATTTATACAGCTATTATTTTTATGTGAACTGCTCCTTTAAAGCAGAATCTTAAACCTCCCTTCTGTCTGATTCAGGTTTAGAGCTTAAAGCGGGGATGCCATGGGCTTGATTTGAGGATTACACAGGTATGAGACAACATAATCTACGCCTCTGGTTGGACGTGCCTGCCTGTGATGCCAGACTATTTATATTATTATTATTCAAGAGTATCTCATCTCATTTCACACTCACACCAGGCCAGTAAAATAACACCTCTAATGTTGAAACATGAAGCATCAGCACAGCACAAATCCTGCCTTTACCACAAGATATTATTATGACCAACACAACCCTTATATTCATTATTACACGTTTTCTCATCCCCTTATAGCTTGAGATATTACAATTAGAAGAGAAAACCAGACTTGTGTTAAAAAAGATATGACTATGTTAAAGGGATCATTTAATTATTTTATTATTAGATTTTTTTAAAGGTCAACAAGTTCAAAGTTTTCCCCCACAAATAAATAAATGTATAAAGTAGGGCTGGGTGATAAAATAATAACACTAATTAGCGCAATACAATTTTCCTCTATAAAATTACAAGATAAGTTTGAGATGTAATGTTTAGGCACAATGCAAATAATGCTGTGTATGCATGTTTCAGACCATTTCACTGGTACCAATACCAATTTGCCTAACTGATAAGCGCTGCAATTTCTGTTGCGTATGAGAAACATTAAACAGCAAACGCACCAAAAGCGGAATGAAAAAGAGCTACTCATTTGAACAGTGCCACAATGATCACTTATCAGCTCGGCTCGAGTGTAGAGCGAATTTGCTTACTCGCTGAGCGTCTCAATCACACGACCACTAAACAGTGCTGTGAGATCCAGTGAAAAGTGTTCCAGTTCGGTGAAGTTATCCCATCCAAACCACAAATCAAACGCCTTGTGATTTAAACTAGTTTAAAGCCAGATGAAACAGTGCTGACATTCTCAACAACACTGACGCCGAAAACAGGAGAAACATTGTGCCGCAATGATAGCTAGCAGGCTTTTCGATCCACAAATCACAAACCTTTACCATGGATTTACTATTAACACAAACTGTAACCATGGTATTATGGCAGAAATGTGGGATATTCATATAAAATTTTATTATATTTTTAATTCAGACAGTAAATGTTTTAAAGGCGTAATGGAATATAATTACAGCATTTTTTTGTTATTAAGCTATAGCAGTTTTTGTGCATTTGTATTATACTAAAGGTCTTTAGGCTACTGTTTTTTATAACAAATACCATATAAACAATATAGTTACTTTTTACCGTGGTAGTGAGGTGCAATGCATGGTTTTACCTGCGGATAGCATGATCCAAATACTATGGAAGACCAAATTTTACCCTTTAAAAATGAGGCTGTTAAAATATTTACAGATATGAACGTTTTTGTTAATGAACATAAATTTACATCTGCATCCCAACTCAAGCTACTGTCAAATGTGCATGAACATGTAAACATTGTAATAATTAAATTTGTGGAATGTTCACCTGTTTAGCAAGAGTATGTCATATTCTGATGATAAAACCACAATTAACTGTCTGGTTTCAACAAATTTCACTCAGGACCAAAAATCTGCCTTTAAACTTGAAATAAATTAAGATTTGACAGTTATTGTGATAATTAACAATATCGACTGATATATAAAAAAAAAAATTCCATATCACCCAGCCCTAGTTTTCACCCACCCAGAAAGTGAAACAAATGAATACAAACAGAACTACTAATTAACGATTACATTTAAAACAAATAATAATAAACAACCCTTTTCTATGATTATTTTCCTCCATCTCTGACTTTTTCCCCACAAATAATACAAATGAACTAATACAATGTATTGTTTGTTATTTTGAGCAATCAATGTCACATCCAATCATATTACACACACACACACACAGACACACAGACACACAGACACACAGACACAGGCACACAGACAGTGTAAACAGGTACAAAACTGATTTTTAAGGGGCCTTGTGAACAGTTTTAGTTTCTGCCAGAACCAAATTAATCACGTATTCAGGAGAGCAAAAGACTGCAATGCTTTTAACACAATTGTTTGGGAGAACCTGCCCATTTCCATTACAGCTCAAGAACTCTGGAAACAGGCCATGGACCCAGGAAAGCATCACCCTCTCATATCTTGCCTAAAACACTAGCCAAACGCAGAGGACGCACTGCCTGTGCATTAGTGCTACTCTGCAGAGCATCCAGGCCGCATGTACTACTGTTCTCTACACGATTCATAACACCGTCCCATTGATACATGATTATCAGCTCCAGTGCTCTCAGATAAAGACGCATTCTCTGATGAATGCTGTGCTTTCCCAAGGTCAGGACTCGGATCTCTGCTTCAATGATGTTTGCTGATGATAAACATGTACTAGTCAACATAAAAGTCTGTTGTCTTGGTCTATGTTGTGGATCCCTGCTGGAGCATCTGTGGTGGAATAATTGCGACCGGAGGGCTTTGGGAGAAATCTGACCTTGTTTTCCAATGCGTGTTACCTGCCAGCAGCAATGGCAGCTTGGAATATGAGCAGGATCTGGTGAAAAAGGACGGGCAAATGACGAGAGACTCAAGCTCTGTGGCTTGGAGGAAAAGAAATGCCTCTCTAAACCTTAAATAAATATCATGCATTACATGATGTCACTGAAGATTAAAGAATAAGAGCCCGGCTGGTGCAGGACAATCTACATCTGATGGATCTGCATAAAACTAAGTGAAATCACCCCCATATAAGATCAATACAGTTGTAATTCACTTACATCCACTCACACCGCTGATGTATTACTTAAATTACTGTCCTCATTAGGAGCTAATGGTGCACTGTGTCTTTAAGAAAACACTGCCTAAAATAGAAGCAATAAAGACAGGGCGAATCGCTTTCCTCAGATACTTCAACATGAACGCATGTCTGTGATGACAAAGGAAGACCATTTCAAGCCAGTGAAGTGAAACTATAACATGTAAGAATTTAAGTAAACAGACAGTTCCTCCTCTAAGGGCATTTGATGCATAGTATGAACACAAGGTCACGGGTTTTATTTATACATTTTCTAAGGAAAGTGTGAGTGGTGCATGCAAAATTCACATTTAATCACATTTAGATTTACAATCATTTAGCAGATTTTTTTTTTTTTTTTTTCGACTTACAAATGAGGAAATACACAAGCAATTAATCATACAGAAGCCAACAATAGTAGCAGTGCCACAGATTTCAGGAGTAAACCAGTATAGAGCAAATGCTAGAGCAGATAGGTAGCTGCATAAATGTATAGAACTGATATGTTCATTAAGTAGTTTAATTGCATTACAAGTTGGTTAAAGGGATGGTTCACCCAAAAATTAAAATTTCTTATACATTTCTTATAAAGAAATTCATACAGGTTTGGAACAACTAGAGCGTGACAAAATTTTCATTTTTAGGTGAACCATCCCTTTAAGTGCATTACATGACTAATCACTATCAAATGAGCTCTTGATCAAAATCTTTTCTATTAAGGGGAACTGAAGGAGTGGAGAACCTTGTCTCTGATGTGTCAGTGTTTCTACAATTTCTTCTTGTTTCTCCTCCCATAATACATTCATTTTGGAGGGCAACTTTATTTTTCCTATTGCTGGAAAAAAACAAAACAAAAAAATAACAAAAAAGCACTCCTTTCACCGAAAGGCATGGCACCAGCAGATGTGTGTATGTGCTTGGTGCAGTAATTGGTTCCCGACTCTCGCAGGGTGAGATTTGTGTCAGGGCTGGTTAGCTCTTCTTTATATCAGAGGCCTCAGAGAGCAGCCAAATCTCCACACCATGAAACTAATATCTAGGTTTCCAGCTCCTCTATCAGGGTTCAGTAAGCACAGCGCTGCATGTCACATGACTTCAAACTGACCTACACTCATATATGTGCAGCATTTCAGCAGTTTAAAGAAATGTAGACGTTCCTTCATGTGTCACGTTTGTTCTGTTGTGAACTTTTGAAGACGTCTAAACATGTTTTACACAACATCTGCATCTTGACACACATCAGTGTTCTAATCCAAGTTTACCACGATACGCTTGTGCTGTCAATCTAGGCGTAGTGACTGAGTGCTCTTCCCACCAAACACAACAGTCTTTTCCAGCGCTGTCAATCAAAAACAGACACACACAAACCCCTCAAGCACATGTAACGAGCCTTTCCTCTGATGTGAGTATTACCGCAATCTGGCTCAACCATCTTCAAGCACCTGTGATGAACCGGCAGTCAGGTCACCCTTAACAACAGCTGAAAAAAGGACCTTCTACCAGCCATATGAAGTTGTGCACAGTACTCATCTGAAGTTGTGCAAGCATAGTGCACAGTACTCATCTGCTCATAAAATCGGCTTCAGATGGTCCATCCTTTGCAGATCAATGAAGTTCTCAAAGAACAGTGTTTAGAACAGCTTTCTTACAGAATATTTTAAAATGGGAAAGTTTAAAGGTAAGCCTATAAATATACAAGCGGCTCAGTTAACATACAAGTTGCTCAGTTCACTCTTGTGCGGATGCTGTGCTGGCATCTCAAGTGCTTACTAAGCTAAGGACAATAACCTATTGCAGGGCGATTCCATAGCTTTAAATATTTCATGATAACATATGGTAAAATGCAAGACACTTAGAGCGGCCCATCTGTCCTGCAGAGCTTCATTCATTGGCAGAATTAATGTGAATTATTTCAGGTTCAGCTCATTCATTTCTTACTAGATATACACTATATTTGCTTTAGTGAGTGGAACTGTCATCAGAGAAAGCATTTGTATTGTGGATGTCGCAAGTGCTTGCAACAACTAAATCCATGAAGAAAAAAAAAAAAAAAAAAAAAAAACACATGATCCTGACATCTCCCAGAATTCATTGTGATGTATTTACAGTGAACAGCCACTTAAATAAATAAATACTCTAATCCTCTCAAAAATAGCACTATCACTATATATTAGGTGTCCTTAACTACTCTGTACTTATATATATATATATATATATATATATATATATATATATATATATAAAAAAACTTACCACAGTATTAATAACATCGCTACCACGGGATCTAGTGGGAAGCGTTTGGTGCAGAAATCTGTTAAACCCATGGTATTGTGGATGGAATAGTCAAATATTTTTTCTTTTTTTACATTAATTAATCTCAGTCGAGATGGTGGTACAACCTCTTGAGAGTGAAACACTTTTTTCAAGTGTTTCACACTTTCCCCAGCACTTCAAGCTCAAAATATTATCCAATTTTAATATTATTTTTAGTTTGATGATTTGTAAAACTAAAAGTTGTAGGCAAAAAAAAAAAAAAACATGACATTATCACTATAACCAGTAGGTGCTGGCATAGGAGCACTTATTTTACTTAGACATTTCCACTCCTTAATATATGGGAAAAAGTAGGAAGTCACAAAGTCTCATGAAAAACAAAACTTTTCTTCAAATTGTGACTGGATTACACAGAAAACAAGTAAAGAGCTCCTTTTAGTTCAGTATGATACTAGAGAAGAACAATAGTACATTTAATAAGAGTGGAATATTAAAATGTTCCATATAAAAATTAGGTTTTTGCACATTACTGTTGTTAATAAGTTAATTTTTTCTGCATATCAATTCAAGATCAGCACTTCACTGTTAACTTTCCAATGCATGTATGTATGTGTATTTTTATATATATATATATATATATATATATATATATATATATATATATATATATATATATATATATATATATATATATATATATATATATATATATATATATATATATATATATATATATATATATATATATATATATATATATATAAATAAATATATATATACACACATATATACACACACACACACACATATATACATACAAAATACAGAACCAAGGATGCGTGAAAGTTTTGGTGGCATGGGCTTTCAATGGATGGACAAAAATGAAGAAAATATTTAAAATATATACATTTATGTTCCCAAAAATTCATGTACAACATAAAATTTCATTCAAATGATTATGCAGATAATATAATTTGTAATGATAAAAATATATTAAATAAGAAAAAGCTAAACAGAAGCATTTTCACTTTTGGTGCATTTATTTTAAAATTTTGTAATCTACATTAAAAGTCAGCATGAACTGAACCCCAGTTTGATGTATATCCGAGTTAAATTGCTTCTCAAACTAGAAAAAAATTGTTGGATGGCTGTGGTTTGCTCATGCGGTTATTTCATTTGAGTGACAGGTTTTCCTGTAAACACTTATTTAGAGAAGAGTAGAGATGTCGCTGCAAGCGTAATAAAAACAGTCAATTTTGATTTCATGATGACTTTAACAAATTGCTATTGATTAAAATTTTAGCATTTTTAGTTAACTATTGACTAACACAATTATTTACTGAAAAATCATTTTAACATTGATGCAGATGCATTCACAGGATATTGAATTTATTCATCAAAACTAACAACATGCTACCTTGCTAAAGCCATCCATCATGTAAAGGCTGCTACATGCCTCTTAGCCCTTCATCCTGCTAGTCCCATCATAAAATACACAGAAGGCATAAATGTCAATATGAAAACTGTACAACTGTGGACGGCCCTCCAGAGAGTCCAGGGCCACGGTGACAGACAGACCGCTGATTACCGCACTAGACCGAGCAGCTTTCATTACTGCCATCTATGCTGATGCTGCACTTTCTTCTCTGATGGATGAGCTAAAGGAGAGTTGGAGGATTAGGGCTGGAGAATAGGATAACAGACTGTCATGTGAGGGACAAGCATGCATGGAGGGAAGCCATGGACAGATATTACTGAGGGACACAGCAGGGATCCCAAGCTCATTACCTGGAAAACACTAGGTAGTTCCCCAACAGGGGCCAGATGAACAGTTACAACAACTACAATGCTTTTTTGCAACCATGCATCGTAACAGTATACAGATATTTGGCACATTTACCCAGATACAACTGTCCTCCTCAGATTAGCAGGTAGCAGATGGACTGAGAGACCAGAAACATCACAATATGAAAAGATAAGACTTCTCCATATTTTTGGACTATTAGTCATCAAAAACCTTTGTAAACACTGCAGTTGGTATGATAATTGTAACCACAGAGATGCACCTTTAATTTCATTAATTTTGTTATGTTTCATTTTCCCGTAAAACCTACCCCCTATCGGACGGTAAAACACAAATGTGGACATGTCCACATTCAATCATTTCATACAATGGGTTTAAACAGCTCACCCTTTTACACGATTTAGTTTACAAACATATGATTTTCATTTACAATAATAAATCCTAAAATTCTGCATTAGTAACTTTAATCAGTCACGAGCGCACTCAGGTTCGGAGAATCTCCCGTTCTTGGCTCATTTTGAATGAAACATTTGAATTAATATGAATTTTCACATGCATTTTGTATGCGTGTCTGTGTGCATGCGTGCATGGTGTTCAGTTTTTTTTCCTGCTGATTATATTCTACTCATTTTCTCCTTGGAGGAGAAAGTCTCATTTCGTTTTAAATATAGACCAAAGATGAAAAGCTTTTTATATCATTAAACTGACATCTCGCATAGCAAATAATGATTCTTTCTGCCAGAGGCCGGCTGGAAGTGTAACACAAGATTCAGATAAGGCACCTTTGAGTCAGATGATTTCCTTATTTTAAATAATTTGGTTTTAGGCTGCAAATGCCCTCTATTGCTCCTATTGCTGCTTTTGCTCTAATCCATTTTTAACAACTCTTTTATGAACTGAAACAGCATATTACAGTTTTTGTTTTTCTTAATATCCCTGTTTTACATATTTTCCTCTGAATATCACCCTGGAAGTGCAGAGCAGGCTGCCAGTGCGATAGGTCAGTGCTTTGCGATGAATCGAGCAGTGCTCTGCGGAGTGTAAACTGGGCCAAGGGGATCGTCTGAGGCATGCTGTCTTCAGTCCTAACTTCATCACATTAGTCCATGCACTCTACATACTGTACAGACTCACTCAGGCTGTCTCCTAATAGACTTATTTGTCGACCCTTATTATCATCGACAATGCAATTCGACTCAAAATACACACACACACACACACACACACACACACACACACACACACACACACACACACACACACTATTGTAGTTCTCTTAATATTTTGAATTAGAACTTTAGTATTTTTATTTGAATTTTAGGTAAAGTGTTTTTGCTGTTTTATTATGTTTTATAATTGTAGTTTATTTAATTTTACTTTGACTTAAAATGAAAGAAAATGAGAAATGTTGCTTTGGCAACTAGCAGAAATATATATTTTTATATTATTTCATTATTTTATATGGAGGGCAGAAAATTATTATAAATAGTATAGTATATAGTGAAAACACAATATACAGTATCTAGTGCTTTCATAAAGCTTCAGAAAATAGGGAATGACTGAAATGAAAGATAAGCACAGTTGAACTGCTAAGCCCATGACCTAAAGGCAGCTGCCAAAGTGCATTGTGGGAAATCTCTCTCTCAGCTGGGAGTCTGGCTCTGGCACTGCTGTTTTGAGATAAGAGAACATGGATTCTCCCTTAAGTCAGCAAAACACAAGGCCACGCTAGAGAGAGCCCGCACTGCCCTGCAATTTTGCCCTCCATTGTCTGAAAACAGTGTATAGAGGCTGTGTTAGAGCAAATTATGATAAGACGTGACGACAACATTCACATGAGATGATCTGAATCAACTCCTTTATAAAGCAGCCAACAGAGCAGAAAAGACACACACACTAATCTCAATAAACTTTGCTGAGCTGCTACAGGCATAAGCACACACATCAGGGCTCCTCAAATCCTTGGATGGCCACTGCCCTGCATAGTTTAGCTCCAACCCAAATCAAAGACACCTGAACAAGCCAATCACGGCATTCAGAGTTACTAGAATATGTGAGGTAAGTAAGTGAGTTTGATTAGGGTTTGAACCAAATCTGCAGGACAGTGGTCAGCATCAATATATGATTGTGCTGATTTGTGCCATAAAGAAACACAGAGTATCTAAAACAAGTGTTGTCCTTAAGTGCATGCTTATTAGTGTTAAACAGATTTTAATCAGAAAAACAGGTAACATATAATGCAACATGCTTTTATTATCAGTGTTTCCCATACATTGATTTATTTGTGGAGGCCCGGCACAGCATCAGCACTGACTGACACAAATAGATTTCAGTGCTTCCCATTCATTAATTAAGACTGTGGTGGCACGAAAATATATTTAAAATCTCTCATAATAACATAAAGGTCTTTAAATGTCTTGTCTTGTGTTATTGCAGTCAAATCAAACTAAAACCGAAAGCACGTCCTTATCAAAAGACTGCGCTGCACAAAGAGATCCTCAATACCGGTTCACAGCGAATGAATGCAGAGTTTAGCATGCATTTGGGAGCGTAGTGGGCAGCAGTTACGAATTATTTTCACATTTGCATAGTTGACGATTACAGCATTTTACTAGATTTGCAATGAGACACTTTGTAAACTTGTTTTCTCTTGCATGTATAGAAATTAGGACAAAACTAATAATGAAAGTTTAATTTATTTTCCAATATATGGCTATTACTGTATGGAGGTCCACCCACAACAGTTTCACAAAATCCTGTGGGAAACACTGATTATATTATTAGTATTGTCGTTGTTGTTGTGAAATTATAATAGTCATAGTTAGTTTTATAACATTTAAATACATTTCTTTCATTTTTTCAAAATGTTATCAACATGATTCAAGGTCAATTGTGTGAAAATAAAATCACAACTTGGGACACAAAATGATTTGAACTTTCACCATTAGTCTCAGCCTCAGATACATGCTATAAATCACAATTTCCAATCTGACTGGCTGCCTGCTACAAAACTTCTATGAGTCAGACTGCACAGATGTATCAGTCTGCCAGGAAGCAAAGTCATGCTTACAAGATTTGCTCAAATGAGTGCTTTTGAGGCAGAACTAAGCACTAGATTTGCCCTCTGGATTTTGTCAAGTCAGTGACATCAAATCTTTGAGAGATAGAGTTTTGTTTGAGACAAACAACCCTTTATAGACCCTTTATTTTTTTTATGTGTTTATTATCATGTTATTAAAAGGCACAATATGTAAGATTTTTGTAATAAAATATCCAAAAACCACTTGCACAGTGTGATATATATCATGCAGTTGTGTACTTACATTAAAAGGATTTGTAAATATAGAGATATTCCTATTTTAAATTATGGCTCATCCCTTGTCATTGTCACCTATAAATGACGTAATATCCGCAGTTTCCGCTTGTAGAAAACATGGCAACACACGGACAAATGCGGAAGCACGCCGTTGTTGTGTTGTTCAGTCATCATGGATAACCACAGCACATAAAAAAAACGAGAAAAAAAAAAAAAACGTAAACGTAGATCAACTGAGTATACTGAGCCCCAAGTATACTTCACTTTCCACAGATGCGCACACAAGCCTTTCATAGTATACAGCATGCGCTGTTGTACAAATGCGGACGGCCGAAGTGTGGCCTTGAGACAAGCAGGCTGTGTGACAAAAGAAGAAATAAAACAAGGATCATCAATATCAGCATGGCATTTTTGAGATGGAGAGAGCTTCGTGACAAACTTGGACTTGACAGAGACACCGCTCGCAAATATTTATTGTACATAATTCTTTGTGGGTTATGCTGATGAAATTACACATACACTTTGCACTTTGTTTGTACTTCATGCATTTTGCATTTTATCAAGTCTGGTGACCTAATATATGCATGTATGCGTGTACGTATGCATATATGTATGTATGCATGTATGCGTGTATGTATGCATGCATGTATGTGTGTATGCATGTATGTATGTCTAAGTCTAAGGCAGTGAAATTAAACACAGTATGACTAAAAATATTTAGCCATTACTTGCAAATACTGTGGGTCTGTTCAAATTCACTTTTAGCATGATTGGTTTTAAACACTTAAAACTGTGCAGAATTAACGATAAACAAAATTACAACACAAAAACTAATTCATTACCACATCCGTGAACATGATTTGTGAATTCCATACATCTCTGGATGGTGAAAACGACATCTCCCATCGTTTCACTCTCCTTCATAGCCTCATCAAGCTTCGCCTTTGTTATTGTTTTGAAAATGCGACCTCTACCGCAAAAACTTACAGATTATGCCTTTAACAATTTCAGAAAAATAATAAAATCAAAATAACTCTTTACATGTCAGTCATATTGGCTCTTCCTGTTACATAAAGTTACATAAAAGACCAACCCTTATGCTAATTAGGGTTGGGTATCGTTTGGGTTTTTATGATACCGGTTTAAATTATGGTTTAAACGGTACCGGTGCCTAAACGGTGCCTTAACTGATACTTAAAAAAACAAAACAAAAAAAAACGGTGCATGACATTAAATAATGGCTTTTTATTGGGAAAAAAATATAAAATTCTTTAAATTAAAAAATTTAGTAAAAGTTTAAAGTATACTTAAATATATAAATAAAACAAAACACAACAAATGTACTTAAATTCACAGTAAAGCCACCTTATCCAACTACAATAGGCCAAATTTAACAGTTACAGTACTAATGACAGCAAAACAGTCGGTATTCTTGGTATGCTACAAACCAACTTCAAGTTTCAGCAGTTATTTTGCAGAAATATGAGCATATTCTATGCCTAAATACGCATCGCCTTATTTTTTGGTCACGTGAGGCTTCTCACGTGACACCGCAGTCACAATAGAGCTGTATATGACAGTTTCATTTAGAACTAATTCATGAACTATCTGATATCTGATTTTCAAATATGTGCAAGTGAATGTGTTTTGTCATTTAAAAGCTTTTTTAATGATCATGTTAGTTGATCTATAAATGTACCATAGGTGCCGCCATGTTAGTTTGCGCCGCAATTCAGAGAATCCCATCTGTCGGATTTACGTCACGTAAATTCATCCACGTCTCACGAAATACATGAAAGTAAGTGACCGGTGAACTGGGAGAAGAATAAACTATATAGTTAACTATTTAATGTGTATCTGATATAAATAAGACACAGTCAAATTATAATTTAAAGGCTTGTTATTGCCACTTCCATAGACATCATTGTATATTTTTTTGCTAGTACTTATGTGCAAGTAAATATATGAAACCTAAAATAAACATTATGTGGTTGAAAACACTAAATAGCTGTGATGTGACAAATGCTGAGCCGTCTCTGGCTTGGCGCCAGTCAAAGCGCGAAAGCACATTTGAATTTAAGTGGCACCAAAATGAGGCACCGAAATCTGTGTTCTGATTCGGTCCGGTTACATACCGGTACCCAACCCTAATGCTAATATCACTATGAAATCATTGTTGTCATATGCAAGTGATTATATGAGGATGTGAGCTGCCACAAACCAACCTAACAGCATTACCGTAGGTGACTGTACAACAGTATGTAATCTGTTACGCAAACAGTTACCCTACATCACACTGACCTATTTACACTTTTATTGTACATCTGTTCGTTTTGCCGGGTGTATTTTTAACAAGATATTCTGAGTGATTTGTCAGTGTAGTATCACTGCGCTTTACGAAACCAGCCATGCCAGCTTGTTTGTCAGTGTCTCGCATTCCCAAAGCCAGAGAAGAGGAGGGCGCTTTGCGCTCTGAATGTCTCAAGTCTCTCGTGTTAGAAGCCACCCACCAGCGCTGGACTTAAGACAGTTAAGCACGGCCTTTTAACATTACAGTGAGAAAATCCACATTGCTAATCCCGAGATTTATGTCTCCCATTTAAAAGAAAGAACACATCTTCTTCCTGCCGTAATTAATAGTCACCATTAATCAATACTCAGTAAGTGCTCTTTATCACGCTCATTTGTCAAAATAAAAGCTTGAGATGCTCAGGGGACCAAACAAAGGTGTGAACCAGCAGAGACAAATCCTCATTCTGGTCATGTCACTAACACTATTCATACTGCAGAGGTTGTACATCAGCTGTATCCTTCAGCAGCAGTTTGATTAAAAAAAACACAAAAAAAACACACAAAAAACAAAGCCATGCTGAAAAGTTCATATGCAAGAAAACAAATAGCATGGAGCATGTTAGGTCAAGTTAGAGAAGTTGTGAGCATTGTAATTTGTGTAAGATCATCAGAAGAGGCAGCTAGAATGGCAAGATTCAGTCACTCCTGAGGATGAAATTACACTGGACAAATGTCACTATCATAAGAGCAGTCCATCGTACTTGGTTTGTCGCTTAGCAACAGAGACCAGGATGGTAGACTGTAGGTGTGTGTGTTAGAGTGTGTGGGAGACAGAGAGAGAAAGAGAGATGAGAGATGAGAGAGAGGAGGGTGGTGTGTTTGAATAAGCCAGTGAAAGCACGGGAGAAAGAGAACGAGAGAGGAACAGAAAGAGATGAGAGGAAAGGAAGAGCCAATGAGAAAACAGTGGAGGAAATGAAGTGGCTTCTTTTTAGTGTGAGTGCTCATAAAAATAATTAAATGATAAAAGATTTCATAAACACCATCTGTAAAACTTATTTTATTATGATTACAAAAAAGACAGAGGCAAATAAGGAAACTACAGCTGTTGCACAAGACAAATAGCATCTTGTAGCTCAAGGTAAAATGCATTTGAGTCCATTGCATCTTATTAACCTGAGCTTCTGTTTTTCCTATGAAAGTGGATGGTGATTTATACACCTAAGCTTATAAGCAAAATATGGTGATAAAAGTATTTAAAAAGTAGTCCATATGACTCATGCATTATATTCAAAGTCTTCTGAAGTCATACAAAAGCTTTAAGTTGTGCTGCGTAATATTTTTGTGGAAATCATCATGCATTTTTTCAGGATTTTTGATTAATAAAAGGTTAAAAATAAGGTTTTTATATATATATATATATATATATATATATATATATATATATATATATATATATATATATATATATATATATATATATATATATATATATATATATATATATATATATATATATATATTGTAACATCATTTATAAATGTCTTTACTGTCAATTTTGATAAAATTTAATGCAATAAAAGTATAATATTTTTCCCAAAAAACTGACCTCTATCATTTGAACGGTAATGTGACTGCAAAATTAATTTGAGAGCTTAAGACGACTTGAAATTAAGTGCATAAGTCATAAGGCCTACTTGCTTAGAGATGTGCTCTTTTGACCATGTTAGCTTGATCTTGTTAGCTTCTTTATAATCAAACATTCATTGGATGAGTAGGCTATGAAGGATCTAGGGATGTAACGATACATCGTATATAGAGATGTCGTGATATAAAAATGCGATATGTTATATGATTTGCAATAGTTTTTAAGTATCCAAGACTTAGCTTACTGTATTTATAAGATATAATTCACTCAAAAATGTTAATTCTGTCATCAAGTACTCACCCTTATATTGTTTCAAGCCTATAAGATTTTAATTTAACACAAATGAAGATTTTCTTCAAGAAACCAGAGAAAGATTTCTGTACCTCCATTTAAATCCATTACTCTCAAACTTAAAAGGTCCAAAAAAATGTCATAAAGCCATCATAAAAATAAATCAATCGAGTGGTCTAATTCATATCCAAGTCTTCTGAAGAGACATAATGGTTTTATATGAATAATAGATTTGAACAACACGCATAATGTAGTAAACACAGATGCTTGCGTGACACGCTAAAACAACATGAGAGGGAGCAAATGCAGAGCTAACCATTTACAGTTGGGAATAGTCATTTTGACACGCTTTCTTGCGATTAGATCTGTGATTGCTTGCATTGTTCATCTGAAGCACACGTGTTGCCGGAATGACACTCCTCAAAGTCAAAGTGCAA
This sequence comes from Paracanthobrama guichenoti, assembly GCA_018749465.1. NCBI lineage: Eukaryota > Metazoa > Chordata > Actinopteri > Cypriniformes > Gobionidae > Paracanthobrama > Paracanthobrama guichenoti. Next base: position 31,686,834 of record CM031955.1, read on the forward strand.
ACATCATTTAAATCACCAGATCACATTTAGTTTTAGTAGTATGATTATTCAAAGCATTTTAGATGGTTTATTCTTATATGTATAGTGCATTAATAGCAGGAGAGGCGGAACATAGCAAGCACCAGGACAGTCTGTGAGCATGCGACACGGTTACTGCATGAGAAAAAAAAATGTGTTTACGGAGTTTCAGTGACATTACTACATTAAACTACTATATATAATGTTGAATATAATGTATAGTAATGCAATGGGGGAATATTTGTGTGTCCTGATAATAATAATAATAATAATAATAATAATAACAATATTTCTCACCCTTCTTGGATAAATTCTTGGCAATCAAAAGAAAGGCAGCCATGATCTCTGAAGGGCGATTGATCTGTTTGAGTAAGCCAGACAGCAGAGACTGACAGAGGACATAAGGTGGATAAATTGGTCTGGTCTAAGCAATCAGCTTCTCTGACCTTCATTTTTAATGAGGTAAACACAAGCAGCCCTTTGGGAATTCCACACACATCAGTGAGACGCAGTCATCTGGCAACAACAAACCTGACACAAATTATGGTCAAAAAAGCATCCCAATCTTAAGTCAAACACTATGGTTATGGTCAAAAATGTTCTTGCCCATGACTAAAGTGTGTTAGAAAGTGAAGTGCTTCAAAAATACAACTGGTTCACAGAGAACCTGGTGCAAGGTATTCCTATAGTATGATGATGATGATCTCTCCTTTATATCTCAATTAGAGCCCAACCGATTTAACGGTCTGCCAATTTTATCAGCCGATACGAGCCTGCTGCAGATATGCCGCAGATATGAGCACGCACCCAAGTGTCTCACAGCGAGCGAATAATCACACAAAATGATGTCAAAATGCATGTCTTATCGAGTATCATCGCAAACATTATGTCTTGCGGGAATGTAAACATCCGCCACTCACCGCCAGCATTTATTGGTCATTTTCACAAGTTTCATGTCCCACAAAATATCTTGTTGTACAAATATCTGAACATAAAATATATCCAGAGAAAGAACAGACCCTCTGTTTTATTCTAGCTTCATGCCTTGTTTTTTATCAGCACTTGAATATGGGTAAGTTTCATGAAAAAAGCAACATTTGGAGTAACACAGATGGAGTAGATCAAGTTCATCAACACCCCCAAAGCTTCACAGTCCTACAGCTCATCCTGGGTTGACATTTCATTCAGTAACATTAGGCAGTTCTGATTTATATGCCGTTTCACGAGTTCACATTTACATATAATTTATAGAGAGTACATTTAAATGCGTATTTGGCGTGCTGTCCGGGGGGAGGGCTTCGAGCTCGGAATTTGGCCCAAACCCAGAGTACCGAAAGCCGGAAAATCTTGTCAAATGGCAGGAAAGTGCTTTCTCATAAAAGACTGAAAAAAAAGAAAAAAAAAACACTGCTCTTGACTGAATAACTTTAATAAGGGATAATCTATATTTATACAGTGAAGACCATGAAGTGATATTTTACATTTGAGTACCATTTCTGTAGCCTACCTGAAAATCTAGTTTAGACCTACATGAAAACCCTGAAAAGAACTGTTTTTCATTTGTATGTTTGTTCTGTTGTATTTATGTATAATGAATGTCTATAATGTATATACTGTATTATACATACACAACACCAGTCAAAAGTTTGGACACACCAATGGGAAAGTGTGTCCAAACCTCTGACTGGTACTGTACTATAATATACACAAAGAATATCGGCCGATATATCAATATCAGAATTTAATCTCAATATTTGCTCCTAGGCAGCAATGAGACTAAATGAGAACAATTAGCTACAGCCTAGTCAAATTATTGTAATTTTTTTACATACTATAGATCAATACAGAAATAAAAGTGGTTTGTGAAAATGTAGAAAAGTGCAGACAATTACAATATATTTCACACAGGCTGAACATATTACTACAGTACAGCAGGTCTGGATGACCTTCCATAACATTTCTGCAGCATGACCCCTCTAGTCTGGCAATACAAGGGCACGCTGCCCTCTGTACTTCACCTGCCATTTAGAAAATCTTTTTCTCCTCTAAGCTATTGCCCATTGATAGCAATGACCACAATATAATGGGTCCAATGCTGCTGTAATTTGTACTACTTGTTTGTGTTTCTATCCAATTGATGATCATGGAATGAGGGAGAATAATACCACTTATCTTTCACTAGATTCCCTGTGTGCCCAAATGATTACTTTTCGAAATTGCGGATTGTTTACTTTTTTGTATTTTTTGCCAGATGTTGTGCCCATAATCTGTGTATAGGGACGTAGAAATATTGTAAATACTCAACAGTTGTCTCACTTGCATTTATTTTTATTTGTCCTAAGGTATTTTAGGAGAAATTAAGCTGATTCTTATGTGTATCATAATTGAGATCATTAAATCTGAGAGCAACCTCTGATGCAATTCAATTTTCCTCCGGCTGTCACTAAATTTTTAGCAAGAGGGATGAATAAAATGCGACAATGTCCTCCTGCAGGCTTTCACAGCGGTTTACAAGGTGCATCTTCCACTTTAGGTCTAATACCACATATCAAGGGCGTCTTGTGAAAATGTCAAAGGTAAGTTTAGATCAGACGTTGAAGTGAACAGAGAAAGGCTGTGTGTACAGCAAGTGATTAGCCAGGGTATTTTTACACTACTGGTAGTGGAAAAATGCATTCATGAAAGCTGTTATAATACTGACTATCATACACCCAAAAGACACAAAGGTGAACATGATAAGTAGTACAAGTTCTGGTATCATAACATTACCCTAGCAGCCTTGATGAATTCATTTATACATCAATGTTATTTGTTACGATTCAGTTTCTAAATACACCTGCTCATTCAAAACTCTTATTTCATTAAATCATATTTCCCATGTGTGGGATATCTTAGCAGACGACACAACACTGTGGCATGCTAAACGGAAAGTATGCCAGTATGCTGTCACAGAGATCGGATCACAAGCAGACAATGTCCTTCCATCTATTGCTCAGCCTTTCCCAGAAGCCAAAGCCTCTCAACAATACACTGCATAAAAAATAAAAAAAAAACAGTGGAATAAAGTTAGTTGAGCAACTAGTGCTGGGCAGTATACCGGTTCATACCAAATACCGGTGTTTATTTTTGTTATGATATGAATTTTGATTATACCGCAATACCGGTATATGTCGCTTAAACAACGTTGGGAATGCAGCGCAGCACGACACTGTTTGAGAGGAATCCCTTTTCACTGTTGCACTGTTGTGAGAGCACAGCTGAGATCGCATTACAGCCTATGGCTGTATCTGAAAACTAAACCCTCATTCACTATTCCCTACATTAGTCCACTAATACAGTTCATTTGAAGGAGTGAATGAAAAACGAGTGCGTGAATTCAGGCAGCCGTTGTGTGTACATAGGCTGCACACTCCTTACTGTGGTGCAATGTGGGATTGAATGAGTGCACTTAATAAATGTCCACTATAGTTTCGGACACCACTACAAATCAGATACAGACTGGAGCGAGCATGTTTAAGCTTTTTATGGACATATTTCATATACTCTAGTGCTCTAAACATGAACCAGCAGTGTGTATGCGCACATACATTTCATTTGAAGAAGACGTGATAAAATATGTGCAAATAAGGACACTGATACAGCAGTATGTCTGATCACGACCGCATTGGATGATGGATTATTCTGCTACACCGAAGACAATGATGTTAGACTGACAATTCAACGAAGAATGGGCAAAAAAGTAACTGCTTTATTCTTTCTGTGTTAAACTTTCGTGTGTCATTTGTTCAGAGACTATAGTGCTCTTAAATGCATTGAAAATATCCTTAGACCTTTTAAATGTTCTTCCGCGTTTCTCCCTCGTTTTGGCAGTTTGTTGTTATAGGGTTAGATTTTTTAAATGCTTAAGGTGCCCAGCACTAGGAGCAACCCATGCTTTTGTTGCTGAAATTTGCATAGTGGCCCAAAAAGTAACTGGACACTTAAGCCACACTCAAGTAGAAATTTTATTTCATTAAAGGGATACTAAAGAAAAAAAGTCTGTTATCATTTACTCACTCTCATGCCATCCCAGATGTACAGTACATGACTTCAGATTTTAACACAAAGATTTTTAGAAATATAATCCAACTCTGTCCATACAAATGTACGAGACCTCCAAAGTTGACTTTTCAAAAATCACACACACACAATCAAACAACGGTAATCCCCAGTTGATGAATCAATGTGTTCTAAAATGAAAAAAAGATTTTTTTTAACTACAAACCATCACTCCCAGTTAAATGTCATATGCAGATTCATGAGTTCATGCTTCACGTAAACAGCGCAGTGGGAAGAATCATTTAAGTGTGTCACACTGAGGACCATCACAACATGCTGATGTAGTGCTTCATGTCTTATGAACACCTGTATGACAGATAACCAGAAACGATAGTTTACAGTTAAATTCTTCTTTTTTTTTTTTTTTTTTTTTTTTTTTTACTTGCCTATCGTTTTGCTTTAGAAGACATTGACTCATCAACTGTGGTCATATTGATTACCGTTGTGTTTTTGGACTTTTTGTAGGATTAATTGTATACATTGCACGGTCTGAGCTTTTACAATCAGTACAAACTGAACTGATCAATTATCTGCGCAATATGACTGTGACTAACAAATGCTATAGTTAAACAATTACAAGAACTTTTTCATAAGGCCAAGTACAAGTTAGAATCAAGAGATTTAAAGTCTGGACCTTTTTGAATTATTGACTAAACTATTGTTTTTTTTCCCCATGTGTAAAATTTCTTCTGCTAATAATGACAGCTATCAGGAAAAACCTGGCTTCCAGATATTCCAAGAGATGATAGGAAATGAACATGTTCAGTATAAGAATTATAAAAGTAAAGTTAAGATAAAGTAAAGATAGTTTGACTTCCCATGGCACTTTGTAAACAAATGATTATTGTTGTAAGGTTTCTTTATTGCAGTTATGTTATCAACCAACTTTGCATGTGTGGACAATTTTGCAAAATAAAAGGAAAACAAACAAATAAACCTCAGGAGGGAGCATGCCCTGGGATCCTATTAAACGGTTCACACTTCACCCCCCAATGTTCAAACTACGCCATTGCAACAAGAGGAGACGACCAAACCCCCCCATAGCCACCCACCCCCCTCCCTTTGGGGAGTACTGGCACTTTATTTATTTTTTTCACTTCAAGCACTGCATGAGGGCAAGTATAAATTATGAGAGAATTCTCATTTTTGGGTGGAATACCCCTTTAAATAGCAAAAATATCCAACCAAGTGGTACTTAATGTAAAGACAGCACAAGCACACTACATGCAAAAGAGGTTAACAGAATTTATATTGCAAAGCAACATATATGCTGTTCAAAATGCTCTTTTAGGACACCTGCCTGAACTTGAAGAAAACTTTGTGCTTTCCATAAACATTATCAGCTGATCCATAGGTACTCTGCAGGTACTGCTTGGCTTCAGTCAGAGCTGGACTGTAACCTTGCTGCTAAACAAAGTCATCTAAGGACAGATATATAATGCCGCCAGTGATATGAGCGACAGTGACTGTTGGTGACTGGATGCAAGCATGTCCAGAGATATGAAAAAACATGTTTAACTTTATGTAAATGAAGAGCAACTTTCGGGAGCAACGTGATCCGACACTACATCCTGTAGTGGAGTTCCGGAAGCAAGAGGGAGAAGTTATTTTAGCGGTCAGGAACTTTCCTATAATTTATGATATGTCTTTGTGTATATGGTAGTCACTATGCTGACTCTGAGCCTGAATGGTTTCGTGAACCCAGATAGACTACAGATATTTCACTGTAGATAAATAGTCGCGATGGCAAAAAACACTCGCTGTTTCGCATTCATTTTTACTGACTCCATTTAGATTTAGTGTTTTCCCTACAAAATGCTTGTTTTAGCTGCAAGAAAACTGATTTGTTGTCAACAACATGGAATAACATCCGTGAATGTCATTCATAAACGTTACTAGGCAACCACTACTAGGAACACCCACTAGCAACCTAACCGTCAGCCACTGGCGACATGCAGCGTCACTGGCAGTGTGAACGCAGCTTTTAATCCTATAGAGGGGAATATTTTAGTGACACCACATTAAACCCAGAGAGTCGGGCTGGACTCCATTACTTGTGCTGCAAAAATGAGATCAAACCTAAAGAAAAGCATGGTAGCCCATGGTAACAGAACGGTCCAGATGGTGAGGAAGTAGATATGATGATAGTCCGTGTTGACAGAGATGCACAGTACGAGAAGGGAGGGAGGAAGGCCCGGCAGTGCCTGAGAGATCTCAGCTTCTGTAATTGCTGTCAGTTAAAGGTCTAAAAAGCAGGGGATGGGCTGACGTTTCACTGTGATTCATAAAACCCCAACCACAACAGAGCCTACTTATAACCTGAGTTTTGAGTCCTTTACCTCAATCAGAGATGCTTGGATTTCTATATACTAATTTCAACAGTTAATCAAAAACATGGCTTTAATTAAATAAACAGTGAATAAAACAGTCAAAAGCCCTATTCGGACGGGGTAAAGTAATTAGTACCAGAGCTTCGCAGTAATTATAACGGACAATGTAAGTAAAGATTATGGCGACTTTTACCTTCTGTAAAAAGGTCCGGAAAATTACCTCAGGTAATGCTAATCCCATCCAAATGTGAATGTCTGTGATTGCTGATGTATTATTATTGTATTATCCTAATGCTTCACCTCGTGTGTTTTTTGTCCTACCTACCAGTCTTCAGCATGTTTTCATTTAATTTCAATAAGGATAGTATCCGAAAATAAAATAAAAATAAAAGCCAAACCGCAAAAAAAAAAAAAACTGCAAAGACTAGCCATTTTAATATCAGTGGACATTGGTCAGTAGATGAGGTGGCGGGGTAACTATAACGATCAGTCTGTAACCAACCCACTTTGAAGCGGTACTAAACTGCAGTGGAAAAGCGCCATTACACAGGGTTTTTATAATAAATTAAACATGATGCACACAAACACAGCACATGACCTTCTTAAACGGCCACGTTAGATGTTGATAAAAATATCAACACTCAAATGAAAACGGTCATATACAAATCACTTACGGCAGGTTTTATTTGAACTTTCTTATACACTAAAATATGCTGGGTTAAAAACAACTAACCCAGCGATTGGGTTGTTTTAAGCAAACATTTAACCCAACCGCTGGGTTAGACCATTTTCAACCCAGCATTTGTTTAGAGTGTAATACATTTATGTTGCTGCTGAAATATAAACTTTTAAACTGTGCCTGTATTAAAAGGCTTGCTTTCATAACAGATTATTTAATTTCAAACACATTATAACATAGACATCACTAAACGATAAAAATATAATGACTATGTAATATAGCACATTTATTCAGCAAAATGCTCTTCTGTGGGTCATTTCGTCTAGCTAATTAACGATCAATAAACATTGAATGGCGTTCCTCAGGTAAATGTGGCATTACGTGACATTGTTTACAAGCTGTTTTATTGACGTCTTTCTGCGGTTGAAACACTGATTGAGCAATTACATGAAACATGATACATTCAGTAAGTTGTATTGTCTTTCACCACACCTTCTGTTGTTCATTCAGGTTTATTTCATGCTAACCATTTGTAAAGAGCCACGTTAAAGAGCAGTAAAATGACATTTACTGCTTGGATTTTGTTGTGAAATTGACTATCTGTAGGCTAAGACTTTATTTCTTATCAGAAGTAGCAAAGCACAAAGCTTATGTGATCATTGGATAAGAGGTATGCTACAAATAATATTTAGTGATGTTTTATTTACGCATAAACTGAAAACAGTATGCGCTGAAAGATTAATCTTGGGATATGAGAATCAATATTGATTCTTTAAAATGAAGACTGATTAAAATATTTTTCAACACATCCCTAATAATTCCGGGACATAAAGACTAACAATATGAGAACGTACTATGTTATAGGTAAAGCCAATTATATTTTTATTGATTAAACTGAATAATTCTTGATATCTAAATGTCAAAGGCAAAGGCTGGAAGGGCATGACATTGCACTGCTAAATCACATAAATGTAGTGCACATGCACAACTGGACCGTCATAGTACAACTTTAACTACTTCAATATAATATTAATGAAGTCAGTCTTGATTCAAGTCATTACATGATCACTGTATCTCCAGCTTAGTCTCACATGGGCCACCAGCCTCAAGCATCTGGTGAGAGAAACTGATGACACTGGGTTGGTTAAGTGGGTTTGGTCCTCTCAGCATGCAGTTTTCCATTTTAATCTCCTCTTTCCAATATCACTGTTTAAAAAGTCTCACATGTTTATACTGATAATAAACAGAGTACAAGAGCTACTGGCTCTGTTCCAAAGCCTAGTGAGCTGCCTACGTATTCAGCATTTTAAGGTAACATTGTTGTGCTCCCGTCGCAAAAGCCGTTCCAACATTATGCTAACTTCAAGGAAGCCTTTCTTTGGAAAAATATAAGACAGCCACTGTGTTTCATTTCGAAGTCTGCGTCCTCCGGAGGAAACTTTTGTTGGCCACATACGTCATAAGGGATGTCTTATTTTATAACAGTAACTATTATAAAATTGACCGTTATTCCAAGTGAAGCGTTATTGTTATGACTTTGGAATACAGTGGTCAATTTACCGAAATGAAGCAGCCTCAATGAGGTACGTGGCTAACAAATGCAACCTCCGTAGGACAATCCCATAATGCATTGACAACTTCATTGAAAAAAAGCATGGCAGATGAAGCAAAAAAAAAAAAAAAAAGACTTTACTTATAATTATAATACATTTAATTTTGACAAGTATCGATAAAGAATCTAATAAAAATACTTGTGATTACTTGGAATTTTAAACGTATAGAGTGGTGCGGACATGACATGTTTCACCATCCCAAAGTCAATGGGTTCTTTAATGGGGTTTTGGTTAAATGGCTGAAATAAGGTCTGTGGTGAACACAAGCTCAAGACATTTTCATGTTTTATTCTACGACATAAAATACATCAGTATTACCACACTCATGATTTTTTAAGCTGTTATGTGTCTTGAAAAAGGTGGTTGCTAACAAGTGGCTAAATGGGACTACAGAGGCTGTCGGGGAGATTAAACGTCATCACGGCGAACAGGTAAGCTCAGTCCGCTTTTATAGCCTCATTATGCTTATAATTGCCTACCTTTAGCTTTTTACTTCTGGCAACTGCATTTAGGCTTCAAAATTCATAAAAGTTGTGTTGATCTGTGAAAATTATCTTGATGGACAAAACGTGCAAGTTTCATAACTTTTGTTGATTACAGAGCTTGTTTTTTGAGATAATCCAAAAGCCTATGGAAAAATCAGAGTGGGATTTTGTCGACGGAACCGGTGTGATGCTAAATGCCAGTTGGCCTACACTACACTAGGGATGCACCAATAGGATCTTTTGGGGCCGATACCGATTTTAACAAAATGATTGGCCGATTACGATATTTGTCACTTGTCCTCTTATTTGAAATTTTGTCATTAAAATGGTTCAAAAAGAGTGTTTTGATCATGTTTTAAATCAGCAAAGTAAAAAAAAAAAAAAAAGTGCATTATCACATCATTTCTAATGACCATAGACTGGATCCATTTAACATTCAGCAGGCCAACATAAATACAACAGAACAAAGATACATATGAAATAAAGAGTGCTTTTTAAGTAGGTTTAATGTTAAATAACACTTTAATTTATACAGTGAATAATATGCATTCATATATTATTATTGCATAGAGACGTAGCTAAATTCTACTGTAGGCTACAACATTAATCCTGTCACAATTACTTTGTTAACCTGAACTTTTATTTTGACGAGTTCCTGTGTGTGTGTTTATGATATGACAATAGATTTTTTTGTCGTTTGAAACGGTAAAATGCTCATGAAGTGACTGGAGATGCATTCATGTCCTCATATTGAGGCGGCAGAGGCTGAAAAACAGAGCGAGTTTCGGTGTGTGTGAGGTAAATAAACACAGAACATTCACACAGAGACACAGAAACATTCAGGATTCATATTTACACGGCCTTTTGCGGCTTAATATTCACAGACACTAGTACGTTTTTATGACTGGATTCCGTCTGCGTTGTCTGCATTGTGGATATGAATCCTTATGAAAGTTACAAAAGTTAATGATGAGTAGTGAGCAAATTATTTTTTTGGTCTTTTGTTATTTGATTAACATTAAAACAGACAGCAGTGCAGCAGGAATATTACATTATAATCTTGGATTATGCAACAGACATTATGCAGCTCAGTGCCTTCACGTAGTTCATTAATAAACCATCGGTACATTATACACCTGCATAATGTAAGTGTACTTGCTTATCTTACACGTTAAAAAACAATGAGATGATAACTTTTTGGGGTAGTTACTTAAAATAACATCATCTGTTGTTGACTACACTTTTTTCTAGGGCTCAGCTCTGCTTCTTTTAAGAGGGAAGCAAGTGGAGACTATCAATCAGCTTCTGAGCCAAGAGGGATGAAGATAGTGGGCATTCCCAGACATCTCCCTCTATGCCATTCCTGAGTGAATTATAAATTGCTTCGAGTTAAAAGTTGATCCTCTTTTAGCAAAGTTGTCTTCTGCCAAAAGGAGCCATGGCTTTTGCTAGCAAACTGCCTCTGAAATCAGTCAGTCACTTTAAGACAAGTTGGTTCACTCACTGGCTAGTCTGGCAACATCTCCAGACAAATCATCATGCTAGTATGGCTCCTTTAGACTTTAATGAGGAAAAAAATCTGCCGTCCGAGCTTCCTATTCAATAACATGTGAGTACACAAACAAAACCTGACTGAATTTAGCAAATCAGAGAGAGTGAGAGAGAGCGAGAGAGAGGTAATATTTTTCTTCAGTTTTGTCTGGATAATGCACACCCCTTCTATAGGGAACAAACGCTGATCTGCACAAGCTTGTCCTTCAGCTCTATGGACAAGGGCAGGGTAGTGGTTCAGACATGTTAAAAATATCAATTTGAGTTTTCCTTCCTATTGATTAACATCAAGCACAATGCAAAGACTATGTTGCAAACAACAAAACATAATGAATTATGCAGTCTAAGTATCTGTGTCCATAAACAAATCTGTACACAGGCTTTTAAATTATACATCAGGGATTCCGCTTGTAGTGAGAGATTTTTCTTTCTTTCTTTCTATCTATCTATCTATCTATCTATCTATCTATCTATCTATCTATCTATCTATCTATCTATCTATCTATCTATCTATCTATCTATCTATCTATCTATCTATCTATCTATCTATCTATCTATCTATCTATATCTATCTATCTATCTATCTATCTATCTATCTATCTATCTATCTATCTATCTATCTATCTATCGGATTTAATTTGTACTGGCCCCACCACAATAAAATAAGTAATAAATAAAATAGAAGGCCTAGTTATTGTTTTTGATCCATGTTTGATCCTTTTTTTCTGAAACTTACCCACATTCAAGTGTTGATTAAAAAAGAATGCATGACGCTAGAATAAAGTACAGGGTCTGTTCTTTCTTTTGATATATTTGCATGTTTTGATATTCTGTGGGCCATGAAACTGTGAAAATGACAAAAACGCTGGCGGTGATTGGCATATTTCATGTTTACGTTCATTTAAAAGACATAACCGACTAGGTTTACGATGCTACTCGACAAGACAGGCATTGTATTTGTGTGAATATTCGCGCACTGTGAGACGCGTGGGTGCGCTTAAAGTAGTGTTGCTGCGCCACGCGAGAACCAAACTGAGAGACACTTTCTCGTCTATGTGCGCTTGAATATTTAAATAGGCAAAGCTTACAAATGCGCAAATTATCAACTTCAGTGAAGATGCAGCACTGGCCCGAGCGGGCAAGTGACAGTTCTGTCAACTGGCCCGAGTGTCTTTCAGGCTGGCCCCATATATATTATATATACAGGTCACGTTCATTTGAGTTATGACAACTTTCTAATCGTAGGTTACACTTAGCACTAATCATTTTTTTCTGATTGAAATATGGTTGCTTTTAAAGAGATTAGTATTGACAGGCAGTAACCTAGAGAGTGCTTTTGTGAGTCCCATATTATTGGAGTGTTGCATTCAGTGGATTTTCTTTTGGTGCATGCACAAAACTCGACATAACTAGAAATCATTTTCACATGATGACATTCAAAGGAGTATTATAGACCGAAATATCATGATTTTGACTCCTGAACTGCTGTGTCTTGTACAGCATAGTGAAGTGAGTTATTTCCTCAAGTATGATTCTGGCTGAGGAACAAAACCAGATGCAGCAATTCATCATCCGAGGGCTTTCCTGAGCACTCCTGCAATGAGCGTAAAGGAATACACCATGCTTCCTGCTGATTCTACCATGTACCAAGAAGAAAACAGCGTGTGCTCCAGGCATAATGAATCTAAAAGATCAAATGCATACCAATATAAAGCCCATAATTTCTTGGATGTCTGATTTAGTGCATTTTCTACAAAATATTAACATACTGGTCTTAAGATGTCTCTAAAGAGATCGTACAACCCTCGCACGGTAATTGTTTCTTATGGGGACATCTGTAACAATAAATTTGATAGATTATTTATAGATTATTTAAATATCCAATTTAAAAAATAGGAACATTTACGCAATAAAGTTTAAATGGTTCTCTCAAAATGGTGAGTGTCATTTTAAAAATGTGGAAATTAGCAGAAATTAAGTTAATGGAAACTCTTATTTACATTAAGTAAACATTTGACCCAACTACTTGTTCAACTAGTAAAATGTTTAGTTGTGCTAGCCCTAGTTTATACAAATGTATATAATAAATATTTAAAATGTATTTCATACCATAATTGCCCATTTAAAAAAAAAAAAAAAGTGCACAATACATGGTTAGTATGTACGGGAAGCAGAGGTCCAGTGAGTACACGCATTTCCTGGAAAACCCACCGGATGTTTTGAGTGTGTCATCGCTTTCTGAGAGGAGGGTGAAACTGGTGGCCTGATCGGCTTCAACATGCTGTCTTGTCAGAGACGTTAACTTACGTAATACATAAAGCATGAGAGTATAAATTTGTTCTTCACTCGCTGAAATTTAATCAGAATGATCAGGAAACTTGAGTGAACACTTCACACTCCATGCTAAAGAGAATAAACGCCAATCCAATTGAAAAACAGGTTAGCGAACATTGTTCAACATGTTGGTTTTGGACTGATATTTTTATGCATAAACCATACAATCTGATTCTGACATTCTTGATTTTAATATTTTCAATAAATTTCTATTCTTGAGGGTTTTTAACTGTTCTTGTAATCTTGACTCTTGAGATGAGTCCCTGTCATCCAATTTGACTCTTATATGTTTATGTATATATAAAAAACTTGAGAAGTGATTTTCATGAAATGCGGTTTGATTACTATCTTCATTAGTTTAAAAGATTAAGGCAATTATCAAAGTTTGATCAAATGTTGTTTAAATTTTCTGATAAATGATAGATGTATATATTTTGTCCTACGTGTTTACAGTCACTTAAGACAAACCAGCTCTCTTAACATTAATACCTTGTCAAGATGCAATTGATCATTCACAAACACAGACACATTAATGCCATTAATGCAAGGCAAATATGTCAGTCAGACAGCACTACCAATTCCTTTAGAAAGACTGGTATCATTGCATGGTTTTATTTTAGTATCGACTTTGTACCAAAATACTTTTGACATTGCTAATACCTTGAGGTATTTCTCCTTGACTCCGTAAAAAACGACTTTCATCAGTGTGACCTAATGAAGTTGTTTACAGCATAAAGTACATATTTTAGGTTACCTGACAAAACATTTCTACAGTGTACAAGGATGGCCTGGTTGAAAAAAAAAAAAAAAAAAAAAAAAAATGGACGGCTGATTTTGAAAGACAATAGTCCAGCACAATGGCACCCTGGTTTCCACCAATTTCTCTGGCTGAAGAGTACAGTTTGTCATTCAGACTGGATTACTTTTGCCTTTTTACAAGGGAACTCCAGAGACGGAAAAAGAAATTGCATTGGCAGAGACACAATCACAGTTCGCCTCTAAACACAAACATCTCATCAAAGTCAGGCCGGTGGCAGTAAAGACAACTCTTAGCATCAATTACAAAGACAAGCAAAGCTTCAAGTAATACGTTTTTAAACTATTTTGTACACATGGAACTAAAGTGTGCAGCTTTTCAAACATACTGAGCCATGTAATGCCTTCAAACAGGGCTTAAAAACAGCATTGCCTGTAGCTGGTGGGTTTCTACATCTTGTCATAGTAAATGAGCCCTCCCAGGGTATGGATGACAACAGGGGCATAACCTCTAAGGGGGTAAAGGAAAGGGTACAAGCTCTCAGGCAGTCAACTGCCTCACCACTCAACGCCTCGGTCTGCCATTTTCTGCTCCAGTGAAATCACTGGATGAAACAAGCAATAAGCTGCTGTCCCATGATTCACATGACCACTTCCTGAGGGCCTTTTCTGCAGGTAAAATAAAGGTTTGGTTGTACATCATGCGGCGCTGGTGCTCAGGCTGCGTGTGAATGAGCTCTGCATCTGTCAGGCAGCTCTCAGCCTGTCTAATCTAGCAGGATACAGCTGACAGTGTCAGGTACATTCTGACATGGCATTATTTTGGCTAAATGTCAAGCTCCTAGAGCTGCAGGTACCTGCCAAATCATAACAGCAAGGGCAGGGTGAGCTCTGAGACAGCAATAAATCCCCCATAAGACCTTTCCTAAATATAGAGAGCTGTTCATTTCATTGAGAGGCTATACCTTGTCTTGTGCACTTTGGTGCCTTGCTTGCTGCCACGGCCATCACATTAGACAAATGAATCAGGGAGTGCATCTGAACACGGCAATTAAATCATGTTACTAACACAGTATGGCATTATTAATTTAGTTTATGAGCACAAACAAGCAGACAACTGCTGCTGCTGACTGCAGAATCTGTAGTTTCGCCCTCTGCATGTATTTTTAAGCGAACTGAAACGGACAGACAGCTCATCAGAAATGGATGTGTGAGCTTGAGGGACAGCGAACACAATCAAAAAGTGCAGCAGGTAATTAAAGTGCATGTTGCATGTCTTTTGAGTCTGTGTAACTGCTCCGCCACTCCTATCTTGGGTTACTAGGTTAAAAAAAAGAAAGAAAACAAAATCTGTTCTCGTGCTGTAATTTGAGAGAGGCTGGTTAATTTCTCCAGTGACCTGGGAAACTATGACACTGACTCTATTCAAAGAGGGCAAAGGTCGCAGCAGGGGTCCCACAGCTCAGGCCTAACTCACTATTTGTGGAGAGTGGACCTTTGTTTCCTTAAAGGGAAACCGTAATGACAAATAATAAAATGTTGCCCGCAATGAAGTAGGGTTCTCAAAAGTAACAACACTTTAGTACCAAGTTGACACTACATAAATTAAAAAAGGGATACCACTCTTTCTAAAATATCAGTTCTTATTACAGACTATACCATCTTAACAACTGAGAGAGAGAGAGAGAGAGAGAGAGAGAGAGAGAGAGAGAGAGAGAGAGAGAGAGAGAGAGAGAGAGAGAGAGAGAGAGGAGAGAGAGATGGTTTGAGCCTGTGCCAGTTCTCATCTCTCTGCAGTTGTATTGCTTTGAGACAATGCTCAGCAAAGGCAGCTGTGTGGCTTTAGCCCCCTCTATCTCACCAACCAAACCGGAATTAGCAAATCAAATGACGTCCTTGTAAAATAGAATGCATAATCATCCTCCATGTCCTGGGTGCATAAATGCACGTCATGCACTTCCAACAACACAAGGACATTCAAGGGTAGATGCCAGATATGATTCACAGTTCTTTAATACTAAATCAAGGAAGCTGTTTAATCAGTATTGTTTTACTAAATATTGCAGCAAACCCTTGTGAGCGAGCAGAAACTCTCTGAAGCATGGTAAAACCCTTAACGTATGCCAGAAGCCATTATCTTCCTTGCACTGTGAATACAGTGAGCACAGTCATCGCTGTTCACATACCCAATGGGTTGCACTGAGGATAGGCCATCCCCACATTTTCTCATCTACAATTTATTTTAAAGCATGGTTTTATTTTTAGCTTTCACTTTCAAGAAATGCACCAGAACTTTAATTTCAAATTATTTAATTGTTAACTTTAAGGGCAGGTAGAAATATACACAATTTAAAAGGTGTATGATGTACATATTTCTCAGTATTTCTCAGGGCTACCGTTTCACAATGAAGAAAAACCGCAATCAATTAGTGGCATCTACGAGCTATAATTAACAACCAAAACATGAACAGCTGTGCATGTGCACAAATGAAAGCAGCCACATGTGTAAATGTCTAAAAATTGCAGACCAGAACTTGGAGAGCAGACAAACTAGTCTTCCAAATCCATGTGGTGTAGTGGCGTAGTCATTTACTGCCCATTCATATCAAATGCATTTCAACATGATGTACTTGCACAGATGACAAGGTCGCAGCTGCTTTCATTCAGAGCAAACAGATGTTAGCTTTCAATAAAACAATTGCCACCATTTCCATTCTCTTTATTACGCCAAGATGTTTAGCGCAAAAGTAACCCCAAACATTAGTGTACAACTTCCAATCAAAGCAGATGTACAGTCAAAGCAAATATTATTCTGACACCAGATATATTTTTTTTACTAGTGGGAGCAGGACACTATAGCTCATTTATGTAAGTGAGGATAGCAAAATAAAGTAAACTGTGACATTATACCAAAATATTCTTCATACAGTGACCAAAAGTAAAATTGACAAAAATCTGGGACCAAAATTATTCAGACACTTTGACCTGACCATGTTTTGCTTAAGTGTTCTTTCTTGAATTGCTAATGCCACCTTTTACACCACGGACAAAAAAAATTACCGCAAAAATTATTGGTTGACCTAAATTGGTATTATCTAATTGTGTACATAAATTTAACAGCTGATTGGTTGATTATAATCCATTACATACCTTTCTATCAAAGTTATCTGACATTATCAAGATGAATTTGTTCTGACACAGTTTAACTCTTGAGTTCTTGTCATATTTTATCACCATTTTCTAAACTATAGCGAATAAACTGTGATAATGTGAGCAAACGTTGAAGGTGTCTGAATAAATTTTGGTTTGACTGTATTGGAGCATTAAATGGTCCAGTGTCTGGATTCGTGCAGCTGAAACTCTTCCACTGAGCTCTCCATGGTGCTGACGGCCTGATTCTGAGCAGAATCACTGAGGCTGGAAACACTTGTGTTTTATACATCTCATCCAAACCGTGAGACTTCACACTCATGCAGAGCTAGATCGAAGCAAATGATTCTTGCACTTAAGATGTGCAGGACTGCCTGAATGTTAACAAGATTGCTAGTGTGGACCCAGCCCAGATGCCTATTAAACAGCCACATTTCCAAGTGTGCTGAATGTGATTTATGAGCGATATAGAGCTCATCAACAAGGAAAAACTGCTCTCAGGTGGTTTCACATCCTCTGAAAAGTCCAAAGTTTATGGGGATCGAATAAGTAGTGCCAGTGTGTGCTATATGATCTTTAGATAGTATGTTGGTGTTAAATATTAAATGAACGTTGCATAGCTTGAAGAATTAGATCATTTGCTATAGGGGATTATATTAACAAAAGAGTATCATGTTATAGTTTTTTTTACATCTCTAAAACAGTGGCTTTACATACAAATAATCACATTCAAACAACTCTTCAACATGTTTACAAACATTTTTAATCATGTTTTCTCCCATTTCGACAAAACCGAGAGAGACATGCACACGTGCCCTATTTAAAGCAAAAATCTCTGCTTGCCAATCGTTTTTTTCTCACAGTTTATAATCACCGTTTACATGACCATACACGCTGTCAGGTTATTAAGCATAATTAGCATAAGAAAAACACTCTTAAAAAGCAATAAACCGTCAATAAATACCACTTTTGACAAAACCTCCCACCAACTGAAGAAGAAAATGTGTAAAATAATTAATCCTAATCAAATCTTTTAAAAACACCTGTATCAACTCCATTTCACCTGTAAGCAGATCATCTGGTCCTTGTCCCCTGTGGTTTAGCTGGGGGAAAACTACAGCCTTAGTTCAACTAGTATTATTAATAATATCATTTATGTATGTGCTCTATTAGCATTAATAACCTGTATTCAGATTTTCTATTTGTATTAGAATGACTTGCTATTTGCAAAGTACTATCTAATTCCAAATCGTCTTTCAGTAATATTTATTAGTGCTTGTTCTTTAAGATGTTTTGCATTAACCAGGTTTACTCTACATGGCATTCTTAAAATGATCACATACTTTATTTTTGAGGGGAAAACAAATGTAAAACACAAGAGTGCAACAAGTACACTTTATGAATAACATAAAGCTGTACTTTTATATTATGCATGAAGTAACTAATGTAATGTAGACAAGACGGGCAGAAACATGCCCAACATCAGCTTAAATAAAACTACACCAGTTTTAATTGCTTCCTTGACCTTAATGAACTTAAGTTTCAGTGTGTACAACATATGTAGGTTACATGATGTCAACATACCTGCACATGACAGCTTATTTTACAAACACTCGTCTCACTTTTCACAAGCCTTATTCCTTCCACTATTACTTTTTAAACATACGAAACACCCTTAGAGCCCTGCGGAAAAAATCTTTATACATCCTAAAAATAGGGTAAAACTTCATTTAAAAAGCTTTCAACGGTATTGCAAGCTGAGAAAAAGCCATTGAGAGATGCTTTTGTAACATTTCTTCAATTAAACCAGCCTTGACATTTGTGGAATAACCTTTGCAGGCACATCAAAAGCACTCCATCTCATCACACCAATGTGCTGTAGTGCATGCTAAGAGCCAAGCAGGTTATTAAAATTGCCGCCTGCCATCAGAAGCACAACCTGTTATTAGCTTGCGAGCACACGGGAGAGATGGAGCCAAATCACAGAGCAGCGCGGGAGTACAGCCCACATCCCTGAAGGTCACAGGAACGTCCTCTACCCTTCGCTTTCTCCTCTCTCCTGCACACTGCATCACTGCTTCCAATCAAAGCACCAATTATGATGTTAAGCTCATTGAGATGTGGGCGAATCAGAGCTCAGGAGCTGGCAGCAGGGGCAGCGTTTAGATAGACGCCCAGATAACTCTCTAAATGAAGGGCTCGGACTGCTCCATCAGTTATGCATCAATTTTCATCTCACAATGGTGAAGTACCAAAGATTTTTGAGAGGAAAGTGTTACCAAAAGTAGAGCTTACTCTCAAGGCTCAAGAGCTCCTTCGTCTCATGCAAACACAACAATGATTGCGAGGGACAGAGGTCTTGTGATTATTCATAAGGACCAAAAATCATTCGTTGTAACTCTTAACCAGCTTTCATACAGCTATCCTCCACTAAACTCCAAATGACAATATGAAGGCAAACTGCTAACATAAACTAGTTAATATTAGCCAGGGGTTAGTGGAGATGAGAGCACATGGTGGCTTTGACTGCAGACAGATCACACACACACACACACACACACACACACAAGGCTCTTTAAAGACAACAGCAGCTGAACCAGTCACCAGTGGCTTCCTCGGTGAGCTCCAGCAATGGTCATCCTACTATCTTTTCCCATGTGCTAACGGTTTTGACCAGCCAGCAAGATCCGGTGTCGCCACCAGTGAAGAATGTCCCTCCTGACTCAGGCAAACCTTTCCTTTTAGAATTTAACAAAGAATACAGTGGGTGCCAAATGTCTTGAGGCCAAATTTCAAATTTTTTGTTAAATACATTAGACATTTAAAACAAAAGGAACATTTAAACATCAAAGCAAAAATGTTTATGATTTTGCACTATTTCTAGGTCATTAATCAAATAAGCAGAATTGTGACACTGAAATACATAAGACACAAAATACAACTAAATTCAGATTTTTTTGAAAGAAGTTTAAAAAAAAAAGTTTACCAATGGTCTTTCGGATCCCACCATATTTAACTGAGCTTTACTTTTTAGTAAAATGGCAATTTAGTAAAAATCACATCCATAAATCACAAAGGAACATCTTTGGATTAATTTAATGCATTTATTAAAACTGCAGTCCATAAGTTTTTCCTCTTAGTCACCATCTCTGTTTGAATCCGCCATCAAAACGATACATTTAATTATTCCAGCTGCTGTGAGAAAGTGCTATAAATGATCCACCACCTGCAGCATCCTCACATGCGATACAACCTACTAGCCAGGACTCCTTCTTTATGTATACAGATGTGACGTTTTGAATCGGGACAAGGTAAACAGATCATTTTGAACACTAGCTGGTTATGTACTTGCTCAAATTGATTTTGGATCATTTTTAACAAAAAAAAAAAAAAAAAAAAAAAGGTTACGGACTGCAGCTTTAAATGTAACATTTAGTAAATTCTTTAATGCTATATTAGAAGGCTCAGCCCCTGAAAAAGTGCAAAAGTGGGCAAATCCTTAGTGTTTTACTTGGACTGGTTGTCATGTCTTGACCACAGCAGTGGAAACTGGTCAGTCTTTGCCCTGGGTTTGTAGAGCTAGCTCATGCCAGGCCAATATCAACAACACATGACAGTAATGTCAGGCCTCTATGGGCGGTATGCTAGAAGTAACTAAGAGGCCTAGCACATAAATATCACTCACATACTAAATCATCTCTGTTCCCAGCAAGCAAACATATTAACTGATCTGTAATTTCTTTGTAGCCACACACTGTAAAACAAACCAATTTTGAACCTGTGTCTTTGCCTGCGGTTATTAAAGTACTATGTGAGAATAACACATATAAGGGGGAAAAAAAAAACAAGTCTTGTAATAAGTGGACATGTTTGACAGAAAATAAATCAATCTTAGAAGTACAGTTTAAGTGTATACTAAAGCATCTCTCCAATGCCTGACTGCCCTGTTCAACTGTCAGTTTCAATTTCTTCATACATCATTATTGCTCACTTTAACCATGATCCATCCTAGTGGCTTCAGCAACAAATGGATGCAAATCTGACAAGTTTTTATATTTTTATAGTGCAACATGATGGCATGAGAAGCCTCCTCCCCAGTTTTATTATGCATACTCGTTTGTCATATTGACAACAGCAAACAACCAACGTGACATCCTAAGGAGATGTCATTTAAAAAAACTTTTCCAAATATCAATTCAAGAAGCGTAAAAAAAATTAAAAAAAAAGACAAACTGTCAGATCAATAGCAAATCAATTTCACACCATTCTTATTGAGCTGTTACAAGATGGAATTTGTTGCAAACCTTTAAAAAATAAGCCAGAGGGAAAAACAAGAATTTTACTTCATGAAAAGCTTCATTAAGAGCAGAATTACTACTGAAGTGTAACACCCAAGTGTCCTTTCACAACATGCTCTTCCACTGCCCTCATTTGCATATTAAAAAGCCAAACTTTTAAGAATTATATAAGAATTTATGTATGTACTGACATGAAATAATTTGACGTTTATCTTGTAGTAGAGCTATAGGCGCATGTACCGAACACAGAACTCATAGGGTACATTGTGTTAGAACGTTAGTGAGAGGGACAGCTGATCTTTGGGTGTGTGTTGTCCGCCTGTTAGCCCAAAGGCAGCTGGCGCGTTGCCAAGCACGAGGGGATACACAGGCGCATAACAAACCCACTTACTAGGCATCTCAGTAATTCTGAAGTGCTTTAATGAAAATACAAAGTTCAGCCCTAGGTCTATAAAAATATATTTGTATTGTAGTCTCATAACACATGCACACAAAACACACGCCTCATTTGAGACGTAACCCTCCAGTGGGTCAGAGAACGTTGTGAGCTTTAAATGGAAAACGGTAGTCAAGGAGCAAATCAAACTAAATCATTGGATCGAAAAGCAAAGGCTCATTTCAAGGAGCAAATACCTTTTGGTAAAGACCTTCATGCTATTTGCCAGTAAAACAAGACAGGGAAATAAATACAGCAATTTAAAGCAGAAATACAAAACCATATTAAATAAACATGGTATATAAATCAACATCAAACTCCGCTTCAGTAACGGTTTTGCAACCTCGTGGAAAATGTAAATAGAAATTTTTAAACTGGTCATTAAAAAAAAAATAATAATAATTAATGTGGCTAGCCTTAAGCAAAATCATTAAAGGTGCAGTAGATATGCAAGCATTTTTGTGTTGCTAATGGTAGTTAACCTCAGCTGATTGATTGATGTAATCATAATTACAGCAATATGTGAACAAGGAGCATTTTTCTCCCACTGCCACCCAACATAAAATAGCCATGTATTCTAATGCATGGAAACCTCCTATCTTTCCATGTTCCTTCCCTCTGACGTCACGGCTCTGCACCGGAGGGACACTTGCCAGTGAAAGGCTTGGGACTGTGCACGTTCTTGCGGTGCAGTGCCATCAACCAATCAGAGTTACAATTTTCCCGTGGCTCCAGAATGATTAGTCACGGCTCAAATGATTGGCTCAAAAAAGTGTGCACAGAACTGAGTGCCCTTAAGCAAAGATGGCAACATGCTACTACCCAGCTTTATTCATCAAACGCACAAATAAAAGTGTAGAAACTGAATTGCATACTTAAATTTTTTTTAAAAAAAATAAACAAACAGCATCTGTGGTTGCCAGAACGGTAACATAAAACATACAGTAGAATTATTTTGAGCTTTATGGATTGAACTTAAATTTACAGTAAAAACATTTCATTAACTCATAGAAATGTTAAAATCTGAAGTAAATTTTAATATACTGTCTACTGTATCACACAAATACAAAACATCACCAAGGTAACACACACTACACTAATATGATGCAGTAAACCTTAATTTAACATAAAATAACATGTACATAACATTCTTTGTAAGTCACTTTGGATAAAAGCGTCTGCCAAATGCATAAATGTAAATGTAAACCAACAGCCACCAAAACAAAATAAAACCTTAAAAGGTGCCCTAGAATGAGTTGAAACAATATTTTAAATTGTTCTCTGATATCTACATAGAGGGTATGTGGCTTATTTAAGAAAAAATTGTCCAGATATGGTTTTACAGGTCCATTTACAACCCTAGAAATTAGAATGAAATGGTCTGTTTTTGCCTTATTTGGAAGGGTCATGAATAATAATGATGAGCTGTGCTCTGATTGGCTCATTTCAGTAGCTCACACAAGAGCAGTTATTCAGCAAACACAAATCGCAGAGTCTTGACAGAACACAGACCGACTGAATGACACTTTAAGCAGAAAATCTCAAATGGAGAAATGCAGCTTATTTGTTTATTGGTGTTTTCAGATCATCCGCGCGCGAAAGAGTGCCAGGTTGCACGTTTAAGTAAAACACCGGCTAGAATACATGTTCTTTTAACAGAAAAACTCTGATTGGGGGGATTTAAATTACTGAAACCTGGCAACCGCAAGCATGAACGCTCAAACGCCCCTCTTTTTCCCCCCAACAAAACTAAAGAGTGCTTTTTTTTTGTTAAAGTTTTTATTTTTTAAACTACATTTTAGTCTCGTCTTTTTTCGTCAACGATATTGCATGTTTATATAGTCACAATAATCGTTTAAGGACGTTTGTCATCTTGTCTTGTCTTAGTCATGGAAAGAAAGGTCATCAATTAACATGTTTCGTCATATTTTCGTTAACGAAATTGACACTAGTCAGAGCAAACTAACAACTTTGAATTCTGTTGGTGCTGTATCCTGCTATAGATAAACATCAACCATACCTCTTGACAGTTCTGTTCTGTGGGAAGGCTATGAAAAGTGCTCACATCTCCTGCACAGCCTGGAACATAACATTTATATCAATGATCTGCCATTTTCACTATTGTCCTTGCTTTGCTTCTTCACAATAACTGAAGAACTTCTGATGATGGTCCACGTTAATACTGCATGGCCTTGAACATGGGCTGGTTATATGCAAATTTGAGGAGGCATAAATATTAATGATCCCGACTGTTACGTCACAGTGGGTGTTATGTTGGGATTCCATTTTCAATGGTCTTTTTCAAGCTCAAGATTTACATATGAAGGAGGAAGTCGTGGTGTTTGAGGCTCATGGTATGTTAGTTCCATGTACAGAACTCTTATTATTCAACTATGCCAAGATAAATACAGTTTTCCATTTTAGGGCACCTTTAAAATGTTTAGTTCTTCCACTTGGCACTCCAAAAGGTAACAATTGAAATTCTTAAGGGTGACCTAAATTTCTTAAAATTGAATGTGCCTTACTTAAAACCTGTCTATGATAAATGTCAATAGGCTGGATTTGACTTAGTCCTATCACTTTTCCTGCCACATTAACAAGGCTATTCAACCTATTCCTATTTGTCAATGCAAGATTGCCAAACCAAACTGCGATGCAAAAAGAAAACAATAAAAGACTTATAAAATAAAAGTCATCATCTTGGCGCATACATTAAATGTTTTCATCTTCCTTCTTTCAATTTCACTGCAAATTATAAAATGGCATGCTTTTTTGTTTTTTTTCCCCCATCCACTGGTATACAACTTGATAGTGGCATTCATATTATGCACTTGTGAATAACGATCATTTCCAAGCCACACTGTGGCTTAAATAAAAAGATGGCGATTTTGTTTCTTACAGCCAGTGGTTTTGCTACTGCTACCAGTGCTAGAAATAGAATTCCCACAAACTCTAAAAGTCAGCATCTTTATTCCAATTTCCCCCTTAATAAGGACACAAACTGTTCCCTTAAAGACTCAATAGGTGTTGTACTTTAAAGCACATGCGTTTTAACTGGAGCCTCAGGCAAGGTGCCACAGAGGAGAGAGAGAGAGAGAGAGAGAGAGAGAGAGAGAGAGAGAGAGAGAGAGAGAGAGAGAGAGAGAGAGAGAGAGAGAGAGAGAGAGAGAGAGAGAGAGAGAGAGAGAGAACATTAAGTCACCATTCCTTCCGTATGGCAACTGCACCTTAGGGCCAGTTATCACCTAGTGAACAATGGAAAGTCTCATTGAATAACCAAACCTTCAAGTCTGACGCAAAACCAGGAAGTGCAGATGAACATCTCTAAGATGATGTGTTTATGATTTAGTCTTTTTTTCCAGGTGGATTACACCTGTATGGTCTATAGTCTATTATGGCATGCTTTCAGTCTCTCCCACTTGTTCAACATGGCCGGCCTCTACTGCGCATCCCATTACTGACACCGTGCCTGGAAGACCTGCCGTCCACAGTCAGCTGCACAGGGATAACGTTTCAGCCTCTTAATACTACTAATAAGCATGTTCCCCTTGCAACAGAGTGTCAATACCCATCCAAAGTCACCCTCCAGACTCTCCTTCAACCAGGAAACACACCAAGTGCACACAATTATCCCCAGTGCCATTTTCATTTCTTTTTGGAAATGGGATATGGTGAGATATCACTTGGCACAACATACTCATACTCCCAATGGCACATAATGGGTTGTCATCAACCACTGAACTGATGAGGAAACACTGACACTGCGAAATAGCCGGGTTTACATCATATCCCAGAGAAGACAACAAGGCTTAATCAAGGCTAGTGATATAAACACAGGCCTGATTATGTTTTAACAACTTCCATCCGAAGAGGCTGAGCTACAGTGTTGGTTTCAGTTGGACTCCGCTTTGCTGGAACGCTTGTACATGTAGGTAATTAAATGATAATGAAGACTGGTGACTTCACAGACGCCATTAACCCTTTTCATTTAAATAAATAAAAAGTTCAACACAGTCTCATCCGAACGAGAAGGAACACGTGATTCATTCATATCAACCATTTAAACACGAAAACACCCCACAGCCAAGGTCGTTGACACGCTAACAGGGCGACAAACCATCTAATCTGTCTTTTAAGTCATTCCCAGACAGATATCTTAGTCAGTAGATACTAATAGGGATTAAACCGTATTGGCTGCTTGAATCCATGCAGGCCTCATGTGGTTAATTATAACTCACTGGATATTGTCTCCTCAAATCCCACTTGAAGCAGCCAAAATGAAGCTTCGGGTAACCGGCCCTTTTTTTGTCTGCATTGAGTCTCCAGAGAAGTGAATAACACTTTTCCATTTACATTGGACTGAAGCCAATCCGTCAAAGATGGACACGCAGAAGATAAGCCACACTTTTGTTGCAATCACACACTGTGCCTCACAGAGTCCATTTTGAGTGCCTAATGGAAGCCACCGCATTACTACCAAATTGAATGGATGTGAAGAATAATAAAATAAGATAAAAACTAGATTTCATACTGCACAAATTGCAAGCAACAGGTCTGGATTGGTTTCCTATGTGTGTGTGTGTGTGTGTGTGTGTGTGTGTGTGTGTGTGTGTGTGTATTTGAGGATGGCTGTTTAGTTAAACATGTCCCTACATGACCGTGTGCTACATTATAAATGTGATGTCTTGCTTTTTAATATTACTGACCATAATGGATCAAACTGCATATTTTTAAAAGCCTGAAATACTTAAGATAAACAGCTTACACATCTAACAAATACCCCGTTTTACAGGTACATCACACGTTCATATATGGCTTTCAGGCAGTGTAAGAACACAAGCAGTCTAATATTAACTTAATTTCGCCTTCACCTTGTGTCTCAACGTCTTGTTTACAGAGTGACTCTAGTAAGAGTTTAAATGGATCACCGAGTTACTGATTGCGTACACGCCTGCATAAATACCCAATTCTTGATTCACATCAAGACTTGTTTATGCTCTGAATTTCCATCGTTTTTATCCAATTAACAAACTACTGACATGAAGCAAAAGTATAAAACGAAATTCTACATCATTCAAAACAAAACTCCTTTTCCACAGAAAGCTGATACATCTTCGTGAAGGCAAATACGAGGCCTATATGAAAGGCTCTCATTTGTTGACAAAATTACATGAATTCAATTTCACCACGGTCTTTTAATTCAACAAATGGGCTACTGACATGTTTTGGGCTTTGTGCATCATTCTGAGAAGTCTGCTGCTTGCTGCAATATTGTCATGCAGATCCAGTGTATTCCCAACAGTGAATCACTTCACTATCAACGCCAATCCACTGCCATCTAAATGTCATTTAGTTATTAAGATACGCAGAGAACGTGACCGTTTAATTCCAGCTAATGGTGCTTTTCGTGGAGAGGGAAATGGGCTTGAGATGCATTACCTTGCTTTTGATGTTGCAATGGCAGCAGACAGTCCACAGGTACTTGAGGGTCCTCCACAGGAGGATGATGAAGAGACCCCCGAAGAACGTCACCATGGATGAGGCGAGGAAAGCCCACCACATGCGCTGACCATTGTTGTCACAGGGTACGTCTGGTGAGAATGGAATGATCACGTCCATCTTCGATATAGAGACAGAAGAGTCCGGATTTTTATTAAAATGTATATTATTACTCATTCTAGAGCAGCTGCTGCCATAGGATCCGTTGCCATCTGCCACAGCTAGCATTGAGAAGAAGCTTTGGACAGCTCCTGCCAGCGCCCCCAACCCCAGCCATCAGCCATATTGCTTCAAATATCCCTCTCCTTTCTTCTCTACGTCTTTCTATCCACGTCTGCTCAGTGTAAATTATATTTTTGTGTGAGAAACACGGCAGCTTGGAGAGCGTGAGGAGAAATCGCGCGACCGTTCCCCTCAGCGCGAGACATTTAAATCCGCATTAATGACGACTTCATATTTTCATTTTGAAGGGTTTTCCTCGTCTTTTTCCATATCTTCTGAATAAAATGGAGTCTAAACCCAATATTCGTGTAGTCTCTGTTATTATCAGTGAGAACGCGGTGGATTCGTGAGAGAAAAGCGGACAAACGGCTGTCTCTTCAGGCGGCTTGTGTACGTCCAAGCTCTCTGTCGTCCATCCAGTGACAGGGTCGCCTCAGTGGTGTCTAATCGATATTTCTCTCATAAACGCCAACTTAATCAATGTCTCCAAAGCTATTCAGCTGGGAGTCAAGCTGCTCTTTGTAGTCTTGCGAGGCTCGGTGGAAGAACACGTTCAAATATCGGCGTTTCGGCGACTATTCCGCTCTCAATGACATGTCTCTGTCCCCATTCACTTTCCTCAGCTGATCCAGGCAGTCCTCTGCTCCACAGATTGTTGGGGAGATTTACAGGTAGGAGGGCGGAGCCAAACCGTTATAATAAAAAACCGTTTAATTTTATATATATATGTATTAATTAATTATTATTATTTTTTATTTTATTTTTATTAAACGTAACACAATAACAGGCAACATTAGCAAGCATCGTCATAACTATAAGAATTAGGAAAAATAGATACATTAATAATATTTACAAAACATACTTTACCCATTCTTGATTTGTTTAAAAGGCTGTATTAAAGAGATGTGCTTTCAAAAAGCCTAATAAGACGGATATTATCACACTTGCAGTCATGCTGTTGTAATATCAGCAGGGCTGTTTCACATGGCACTCTTGCTTATGTGAAATCACCTTACTATATAACAATTCTATAAATATTTAAAACTTATAAATGTAATGTACCTTTTCAGATAAAACGGCCCGTTCATTTGTATATTTTTCTTCGCAACAAGCGTGCAAACCGGTCTGGAGTCCTATATGAATGGAGCGGAGCGATAGATTCCCCTCCTCGCTCAAAACATACTGTAATCACTTCCCTTGATTCCATTGCGGGTTTTACATTTGCCGCTCCGGCAAATTAGTGAGGAAAGCCAACTATGTAAACATACTTTTGGAGCGACTGCAAACACGGACTTTCCAAAAACATAAAATTCCGCTTAACATTTGTGATCTAATTTACTATGGTAAAATGATAAGGATTTATATTTTAGAGCTGCCTGGGCGGATTTCCCGGGAAATTGCTTAGGCTACTTCCGTCATGTTTGTGCGTCGCTCTTTTATCAATAATTAAAAATACAGATTTTTTCCCCCTCAGAATTGTGATATATAAACTTGGAATTCAAACTCAGAATTATGAGATAATAATATGAAATGAATAGGCGAGAATAGAAACTCACAACTGAAAAGGCGACTTGTCTTTTCTGACTTTTTTGACTGTTATTGCGAGTTATAGTCCAAATTGTGAGATATAAAATCGCACCTGCAAGGGGGAAAAAAAAACTGAATTGTGAGATATAAACTTGCAATTGCAAGTTATAAATAATTAAACGCGCAATTGCAAGGGGGGAAAATTACATTTTTTGTTTTATTCAGTGGTGGAAACAAGCTTCCATGTGTTACGTTTGTAAATAAAGGTCGGTTTTGTGTTTTAACCGCCAGAGGGCCAACATAGTGTAGCTTTAACCTAGCAATCAAAATTATAATGTTTAATATCAATTATGTTTTGTGGCATATTTACAATAATACTTGATATATTTAACATTCATTTTATAATTCATTTGTTTTGTCAGAAAAACATATATACATTTTTCCATAATTCAATATAACACACAAATGCTTTAGTTTTAAAGCATCTGAGAGCAAAATATTTGTGGGGTAGATCTTTAAATCAGAGGTCTTCAACCCTGCTCCTGGGGACCCACTGTCCTGCAGAGTTTATCCAACCCTAATCAAAGACAGGTGAAGCTAATCAAGATCTTCAAGATCGCAGGTGTGATTCAAGATTCAAGAGTTTTATTTGTCACATACACAGTTATATACAGAATATACGGCAGTGAAATATAAACAGGTCCGCTCCATGGACAGTGCAAATTCACAGTTAAAACACAAGGAAGAAATTATAATAGAAATAGAATTAAAAAAGTACTATATATATATATATATATATATATATATATATATATATATATATATAATATATATATATATATATATATATATGTCTATATCTGTAGAATTATAAATAATCAAGTCAGAGAAAAAAAAGTAAAAAAATAAGGATAAAGTGGAATAAAATAATTGAAGTAGACTGTGCAGTGAGTAAACTGTAGACTTATAAATATGTGGTTAACAAATGTATAAAGAGTATAATGTGCAAACAGGTTTATAACAGGCTGTTACACAGTAACAACGAGAACAGAAAGTGCAGTGCAATGACAGTATATCGATGTTTATCCTGAAGTGAAGTCACGTGATGTTAAGTGAAGTTCAGGAGTCTGATGGCCTGGGGAAGAAGCTCCTCCTGAGTCTCTCAGTTTTGGCCATCAGGCTTTCGGGAAGCGCTACCAGATGGCAGCAGCGTGAAATGAGGGTTTGCAGGGTGATTAGAGTCCTTGATGATCTTGGTAGCTCTACCTTTGCAGCGTTTGGTGTAGACGTCCTGCAGAGACAGGAGAGCTGACCCTGAGATACGCTCGGATAAGCGCACGACTCTTTGCAGGGCTTTGCGGTCATGACTGGTGCTGTTCCCATACCACGCCATACACTTTCTATCGCCCCTAAATAGAAAGTTTTCAGGATAGCTGGTGAAACCCTGAATTTCCTCAGCTGGCGCAGGTGGTACAGTCTTTGCCTGGCTTTTTTCACCTGTGTCTGAATGTGAGCAGTCCAGGTCAGGTCCTCGGAGATGTTTACTCTGCTGAAGCAGGGGGGTATTCCAGAAAGCAAGGTTAACTTACCGTCACATATACCCTGAACTCTCGGTTGATTAACCCAAACCTTGCTTGCTCGAGGTATGCTGGTTCCAAAAATGAGTCCCGGAGTAAGTTCAGACAACTCAGAGTATGTTAACCTTGAGCAGACAAGACATTCTCAACAGAGCGACGACTCAATGATTCACCATGGAAACCATTCTACTTCCTCTTCTTCGTTTGTTTAATGGCGATTTACATAACCTACTTTGTGCATATCGCCACCTATTTGGTGGTTATGCAATCATTTTTTTCAATGTCTTCGTTTAATAAGTTATCTTTATTCACTGAGAATAAGGCTTATATTGTTTGTTTGATGCTAATTAATTGAATGCAGATCCATGTGTGAGATGACTATAAAATAATAAATCTATTTGAATTGAACTAACATTTAAACTTATTTTTTTAAAATTCTAATTCTTTAGAATTGATTTATAATATTGTATATTATATAACTGAAACAAATAGTGTTATATTAATAACTATGTCCATTATATAAAACACATCTGAATACCTCTTAAGCAAACTAACCCTGGAACATAATCTGCTCCGGACCAGGTTATGTTCAGAGAGTGAGTTGCCATGGTTACTTACATACCCTGAAAGTTACCTCCGTTTTTGGAACCGAAAGTTGAGGTTATCCGCTAACTTACTCTTAAACTTACCCGGGTATGTCACACAAACTGCTTTCTGGTATAACACCCCCCTCCCCCTCCAGTGGGTCCCCAGGAGCAGGGTTGAAGACCTCTGATTTAAATTAAAAATCTTGCTTTATTTGAGCATATGCTACATATGGACATTTAGCATTTAGGCCTAAATCCCATAAGGTCAACGACAGTGTGTCTTGCGCGTTCAGATGTCATGTGACGCTTCATTACACATCAGCCTGATTATCCTTTTGATTGTCTCAGTAATTTGGTAGAGGCCTAAGCGGTTTCCCCAGAGGTCAAGGATAAGAGATAAGTTTAGTACATTATTGGGAACCTGTTAAAATAGCTTGCCTAGTTTCAAAGTATAAATACAAATAATGTTGGGCTTTGTTATTATTATTATAAGGCAGATGACAAGCTAGACTTGCCTTTATTTCACAGGCTATGAAATGAGACCCTAAAACAAGTCATTTTCAAAATATACAAAGATAAACCGGAATGAGGTGTAAAGGAGATTTACTGCCATCTATGCTTTTTATGTTTGAGATTTACTGTCTGAGAGATGATATTACTTGACCAAAAATAGCAGCTGAAACATAATCTTTGTAGTTGTCACTGTATGCTGGTATATAGTCATATATCACTGTGGATAACATTTTAAATGGATGTTTTTTAGGTTGAATTTCATCTTTTGGTGCTTTGGTTGAGTATCGGTCCAGATGTATAATGACATGCTTTCCAACAATTATTGAGACATACTTGTTTTTAACAAGACATGATGTGTCTGTGGATAATATAAGCATGTCAATACGTTTGCAAACAGTATCTGTTACTTCTCCTCCTACTGGACAACAGTGCAAGTGCAAGTTTAGCATAAAAACAGCTTGGTGATTTGACGTGTACCTGCAGAAACAAGGAAATGGTTTCCCAATAGCTCCAGTTCCAGGGTTACCTCATAACATCAAGAATGTTGCAACACCAACCCTGAGTGTTACCCAATAGACAACCCCCTTACCCCTGGGTGACGTGACAGAAAAGGGGGAAAATTATTCAAATGAATTATTTATTTTTGTGTTTGTTATCTGTAACATATTCCATCCTTCTGTTCAGAGTTGAAACTACTGTAAATTGCTGTCTTGTGTAGTGTGTTGGTGTCTTTTTAGTGGTCTTCTCTCCACTCATAGCCCTCTGTCCTGGTAGGCCACCAGTTGGTAGGGACTGGATCTTCCAGACCTGGCTTCAGTGGTTATTTATGGAGGGCAATAGGATCCACGATTGGTCATGTTCCTGGAAAACGTGCCCAGCTGTCAGCTTAGAGGGCTAAGAGCCCCGTCAAAGAACGGCATAGCTGACAGATGCAAGCGCTTAGTTGCGCTGGAATATTACTTAGATGGTGGAAGAGAGTACACTTTCAGAAATGTAACGTTTGCATGGTTGACCACATCGGTCAGTACTAGCACTCAGGTCCTAGTACTAGTTCTCAAGTTCAGAAGAGCTGTCAGCAGCTGTCTTGAAACAGATACCCCAGCAGGAGACTCGACCCTTTCTAAAAGAAGAGGAAGGGGACTTGAAGGACAAGTAGTTTTTGGGGTGAAGCCGGAGAGCGCCGCAAAGGCATTCTTAGGGCTTCCCGTGGCCGAGAGTGGTTTCGAGAGGGAGCTCAGGACAAGTAGTCAGCATGAGCCAAATGAGGACGCTCGCTCCGGGGAGGAGCTTCATTGTGAACTCGTGACTGAACTGCGATAATCAGCGCTGGCATGGCCGAGGGCATCTTCAGAGCTACACACCACGACCCCCTTACTAAGGAAATGTGCTGCCGTACAGCCAGTGACCTCTCTGTCAGGAGAATGTTTGCTAGGGATCACCTGATGACTCTTCCTTGTTTGAACGGCAGCTGAAAACAAGGAATGCTTTGTCTAGAAGCACACTATTTTTCAATGCCTCTGTAAAGCAGCTTTTTATGATAATTAAGTCTTTGGCTACAGTTGTTTTTCAAGCTTGTTTCACAAACGATTAATGTGCAAGTGGCAGCCTTTGCTGCAAATATGTGAATTAATGCAATGCATATGCTTCATTATAGTGTGCACTTTAGATGTGAAGTTTTGGAATATTGGATCCTAATGGAAAGTTAAGACCAAATGATTTAAATAGATTAAATAGAAAAAACAGGATTTAAAAAAACATTCTGTACCATTTTACAGTAATGTACAGACTGGCAACATTATTGTTTTATTTACAGAGTTTATGAATATAACAATTTTAATTTCATAAAACAAACGTTTATTATACATTAACTTGCTTGAAATATTAAAAATGTATATACATAGAAATTAAATTATCATTTCATGTTAGCTCTGTCTGTCTATCATTCATCCATCAATCATCCATTTTCCCGTCTATCCATCATCCATTCAACTATCCATTTATCCATCTATCCATCTTCCCATCTGTAATTTTTTTCTCATCCATTTTCCCATGTTCTATCCATCTATCATATCCATCCATCCATTTTCACATCGATAATTTTTTCCTATCTATCAGCCATTTTCCCATAATTTTCCCATCATCCATTTCCCACGCATCTATCGTCCATGCATTTTCCTATTTCTATCTATCTATCTATCTATCTATCTATCTATCTATCTATCTATCTATCTATCTATCTATCTAATCCACCCATTTTCCATCAGTCATCCATTTATCCATCCATCATCTATCACCCATTTTCCCATCTATCAATCCATCCATCCATCCATCTCAAAAGTTTGAATGTTTTTGACAGAAGTCTCTTATGCTCACCAAGGCTGCATTTATTTGATCAAAAATACAGAAAAACAGTAATATCGTGAAATATGATTACAATTTAAAATAACGGTTTTCTATTTTAACATACTTTAAAATGTCATTTATTCCTGTGATGTAAAGCTGTATTTTCAGCATCATCATTACTTCAGTGTCACATGATCCTTCAGAAGTCATTCTAATATGATGATTTATTATCAATGTTGGAAACAGTTGTGCTGGTTAATATTTTGGAACCTGTGTTACTTTTTTCAGGACTCAATGATGAATAAAAAGTTGAAAAGAACAGCATTTATTCAAAATAGAAAACTTTTCTAATATAAATATCTTATATATAAATATAAAATCACTTTTTTTATCAATTTAACATATCCTTGCTGAAGTAATAAATGATTAATTAGTATAAAGCATTAATAAAAGAAATAGATTATATTTTAAAGTATATAAAAATAGAAAACCATCTGTCTATCATCTATCGGTTTATCTACATCTGTCTGTCTCTCTATACTAACAAAGAAACCTCCAGAAAGACCAGCACTTCAAACTACAGCACCTTTGACCAGTTCAAATGACAGCACTGTTCTCCTCAGTCAGCTGATGGTCTGACTGGGCAAGCTGTCAACATTATTCAGGACTCTAAACCTCTTTGACTAGATTTTTTGCAACAAAAAAAACAAAACAAAACAAAACAAAAAAATGTTGCTGTCACATCACGTCGTACAAAATCAGGTTTAACAGTCCCGTGCAGCAACTCTTTCACCCCAAACAGCAGCTGACAGCCGCACAGACGCAGGTATTGTTTGAGAGCTCACCTTAGTTCCAGTAATTAACACATCTTCCCCATGGTTAGACGCGGTGCATCAGCTTCAAGGAGGAGCAACAAATAAGACAGCTCCACACTCGATTACAGCACACGTCAATCTGCCATAGAAGCAGCTGAATAACACCCTTAATATGATGGAGATCTCAGCCCGCAGCCAGATGAACACGCCCATCAATCAAACACACACCATCTTGATTCATTTAATGACATTGTGTGGTACAGAAAACAACTTTTATTCTCGCATTAATGACGTTTTCATACAAATCACATTCTTTTAGAATGAAAGAAATCCCAATGGAAACAGTACCTGTGTTCTAATCGTTGGAAATACTCTGTGGTGATGAATCCCTCGTGTAAAACCATACGCTAGCTATTCAGAAAAACAGTTAGACGTTAGATTCACTTTGACAAAATGCCTAATTTCAACCCAATGGACTGAGATCTTGCTGTGTGAAAACAAATGTGCAATAAGAAATCCCTTTTTATGTAGTGTTTCTCTTTTCTTAAAAAAAAAAAAGGCAGTTCATGAAATGTATGGAACAGGAGTGATACACATGAATATTATTTTACAGTAAAAATTATAGTACCTATTTCCATTCTACTGGAAACCTACGAACAGTCATTTGTTTAGGGTTCAGAACATTGGAAGTGCAAAACAGAAAAATGAAAGAAAATGACATGTTTTTGGCACAACATTAATGGGGCTACTGGTCTGCATGAGACATAACATGCCTCTTGAGAAAAAAGGAAAAAAAATTAAATAGCAATGAAAAGCCACTAACATTTAAACAGATTTAAGAAAACCATTTCAGGTTTACCCTGCAACTTTTCTTTCTGTGACCTTTTTTTTTTTAGTGTGTAGTACATATAAAAGTGACTGACAAACATATGCAAACATGTGCATTCGCTCTCTCACACACACGCGCTCAAACATGCTAATATTTGCTAAGACGTGACCGCTCCGTCACACTCCCCTAGGCCTATAGCCTAGTAAAAATACAGTAAATATATTTCTATATATTTCGATGAAATTGCATACATACGCATACGTGTACAAGTGTTACGTGGGATATTCTCTTTAAATATAAGCTCTGCTATGAGAATGCTCCGATCTCATAGTACACAGTGGTCTGTCTAGCCCCTGGAGTGCAATCTGAGAAGTTTTACTGTTTAAATACCAGGCTTTCACCTCATGCCATTGTCATACGCTCAGTAGATCTCCGAAGGCACTTCCATTTGGCCCGTAGAAACCGCTTAGCTGCTGTCTGTCTCAGCTTGATAGATAAGCACTACGATTCAAAGCTACGCTCACTGACATCTACACAACAAACTTGGCCACAAATGACTCTTAAAGCACAAGACGAGGATTCAGTCCTTGAGCTGATATGTGGGACGTGGGAGGGTGTCACGCATACGTTTTGGTACAGGGCTGCGTACGGGGCGGCCCTGGACAGTTCACCGACTGATTGCTCTGTAAACGAGTGTCTTAAAATGCAGCATTGCTAAAACTTTACATGTCTGTCAGGAAGACCAAAGGAAATGAACAAATACTTCAGTGCTTTCATCCTGCTTCTGCACACACACACGCGAGCACACACATATACAGACGCACACACATATACAAATAAGAGTTACAATTAATAACATAATAATATTGACAAAAAATAATCACTATTTTAACATGTCGCTCGTAACGTTAGTGTACCTTTGAGTGTGTTGTGTATAAATTCTAGTGTTTGTGAGTGTCAGAGCCCTACGGAGAGCCCAGCGGCGTCCACAGAACTTTGCTCTGTTCCTGATCCACAATAGTCACAATCTGAGTGCAAATGTAAGGGAAGGTGCCTCCTTGAACGATACCTGTCAGGAAACATACAAAAACAGTGATTCTGTTTTCTTTAACACTACGAGTCAAATATTTGGACACATCTAATCATTAGCGATTAATGTTCTCCACATTTTAGAATAATAGACAAGTCATCAAAACTATATTTTATAGTATATTTTATATACTATACTCAACTGAAAGTAATATTGTAAAAACAGCATGTTTCTGAAATTAACGAACTGGCCTTTGTATTGTCCTTATACTAAAGCAAATTAAATTCAGAGCACAACTGAGAATAACAAAATTCTATTATTCACAAAACCACACTGCCATTCAAAAGTTTGGGGTTGGTAAGATTTTTAGCAAAAAAACTAAAAAAATAACTTTATTCAACAATTTCTTCTAGCCTGTATCAGACTCTTATGCGTTTGATGCAGTGTAAACAGTGTGGCGCTTCCAAGTTCTACGGCAGAACGACTCGTGTGCATGCGTCGTGGTGCTCACATGAACAGCGTCGGCCAATGGTAAGCCGGCGTTCTGGAAGTGCTGCACTGTTTACACTACGTCAACAGCATAAGAGTCTAACGCAGGCTAGAAGAAAAGG
This sequence comes from Paracanthobrama guichenoti, assembly GCA_018749465.1. NCBI lineage: Eukaryota > Metazoa > Chordata > Actinopteri > Cypriniformes > Gobionidae > Paracanthobrama > Paracanthobrama guichenoti. The sequence continues at coordinate 31,724,135 of CM031955.1, forward strand.
TTGAATGAAGTCTTTTTTTCTCCACACACAAAGTATTCTCGTCGCTTCATTAAATTAAGGTTAACCACTGTAGTCACATGGACTATTTTAACAATGTCTTTACTGCCTTTCTGAGCCTTGAAAGTGTTCATTAAATATCTGTCTATGGAGGGGTCAGAGAGCTCTCGGTTTTCATCAGAAATATCTTCATTTGTGCACCGAAGATGAACGAAGGTCTTACAGGTTGGGAACGACATGAGGGGGGAGTAATAATGACAGAATTTTCATTTTTGGGTGAGCTAACCCTTTAAGTTTAGATTGAGGGGTATGTTCAGGGTTAGTACCTAGTTTTTACCCAGTTATTGCAATTACTGTAATAAATACATAGTATGTACACCAGGAACATGACCGCAAAATTGCTACCAAAAAGTCTCTTATGCTTACCAAGGCTATTTTTTCCACAATCAAAAGTACAGTAAAAAAAAAAAATCTATTTGAATGTGTGTGTGTGTGTGTGTGTGTGTGTGTGTGTGTGTGTGTGTGTGTGTGTGTGTGTGTGTGTGTGTGTGTGTATGTGTGTATGTGTGTCTGTATGTATGTATGTATGTATGTATATATATATATATATATATATATATATATATATATATATATATATATATATATATATATATATATATATATATATATATATATATATATATATATATATATATATATATATATATATATATATATATATATATTTATTATTAAAATGTGATGCAAAGCTGAATTTCCAGCATCATTACTCCAGTCTTCAGTGTCACATGATCCTTCAGAAATCATTCTGATATGCTGATTTACTGCTCATTTATTATGTCATTATTAGCACAGTTGTGCTGCTTAATATTTTTGTGAAACTGACTCCTCTTTTCGGACTGATGAATAGAACATTCAAAAGAACAGAATTTATTTGAAATAGATTACACATGTAAATATCTTTGTCACTTTTGATCAATTGAATGCATTTTTGCTAAATAAAAATGTAAAATTTTCAAAAATCTTACTGACCCAAACTTTTGAACCAGTAGTTTATATGCAGTAAAAAATAAACAGTGGTGAATAAAATACTTGCAATTTAACACATTAAAATATAATTAATTATGTTCATTATATAAAATTACATAATTTAATGTAATAAAAATAAATAAATAAAAAAAAACCAACCTGTGAAAAATTTGCTATACTCCTGCTCCATCTTCTGTGCAATCTCAAACTGCTCCTTGGAATGTTTTTGAGAGACTTTATCCCGCAGATAAACCGGATCTTTCTGCTCTCTACAGAGGAAACCGAAACGGTCAGTCACACTTCACACATAATGACATTACAAGATTAAACTGGCACAATGACATTGTTCTTTTGAGACAAACGTGGTTTAAGCAGCAACATTTTGGACGGGTGATTGTACATAATAATAAAACGTGTAAAATGAAGACATCAGTTCTTTACACTAAAACTCAGCAAAAGTGTGCAGCTCCCTTGAGAAGTAGATTCCTGCAGGGCAAAACAACTAAACACCAAACATCTATGTACACACACTGCTGTGACGGGTGTCGTCTGTGTGAGTGTGTGTTAGGGATGGGCAGTATAGGTAAAGTAAAACAATACAAAATATAATAGTCATCTAGTTAAAATGTGTGAGTCTGTGAGTGTATATTAGCTAAAAATAAATAAATTAAATAAAATATAGTTATTTAGTAAAAATCACAGTATGTACACATTAATATAATATATGCATGTATATATACAGCTGTGGCCAAAAATGATATCCGGAGGGGAAATGTGATACAGATGAAAATGAGAAAATTAGGTAGACTTAAGTGCTCATGTCCCTTTTAAAATAAAGAATAAAGAACCACCCTACAAGATCAATTAAACCTTTAACATATGAAGAAAACATTTTCTATTTTTTACATTTTTAAATATGAGGGAAGTACAAAACACTAAGCTTGGGTAAGGTATTTATCTGACAAAATTATTTGGCAAAAAGCAAACTACAGCTAAATTTTTTATTTTACTATGCAAAAAGTGTATATAAAAACAAAAAACTCACATGGAAGAGCATAGAATACAACATAATTAGCTGGTGCTCTCTTTTTTCTTTTCTTTGTATGACAGCCGGGCCAAAAATTATATCTGCACAATTTTGCCACGTTTCATTGTGTTAATCATAAATAAAACAATTGACTCCAACCACAACTACGCAATATGCTTACAAAGTCTTTAATATATTATATATTATATTATATATATATATATATATAATATAAATATATATATATAATATAATATAATATAAATATATTATATATATATATATATATATAATATATATATTATATATATATATATTTATTATATATATATATATATATATATATATATATATATATATATATATATATATTATATTATATATATATATATATATATATATATATATATATATATATATATATATATATATATATATATATATATATATATATATATATATATATATATATATATATATATAAATAAATATATATAAATAACTTTAGTAATTTTATTAAAACCACATTAATATAAAATGTTTCCTTTCATACTGGCACAAAATCATGGCAAACATATCATGAATATTTAATATACCACCCAGCCTTGGCGTGAGTTTTCATAGAAAGCCTCTGAGTTTCAAGAAACTCAAGAGCCTATTAAGTCATTGTACATGACGTGATGTCAAGATCCTGCGTGTTAATAAGTGCAGGACTGATTAACTCGGGTTGCCTTTATATTAAGTAGGTGCCAGTCGGCAGGTCAAAGACGACCTGCATTAATCCCCATAGTGTTCGAGTGCAGGCTTGCTTTTCTAATCCTTCTGGGAAATCACCCATTTAAAGACCTCTGTTGGGACGACTTTGCACCATTAGCGCTCTGACAACTCTGTACGGAAGCGCTGAAAAGACCTAAAGGCACAGTTATGCAGCACTATCAGGAGAACAGAGTGAGGATTTATTGTTCTTTTAAGTCTCACACCCCTAGAGAGCCATCAGTACAGTATGCTGCAAACCCGTGATATGCATATTAAGACTTGGCTTTAATTTTGCCCCGGGATCTCACAAAGCGGTCTGCAGCGGACAACCTTGAGCATAAGCGAAGGAGAGAGACACAGACAGAAAGAGTGAAGCAGCTGCCTACGCTGTCATATATCTTGTCCTATATCTGTGTAGGGTTACGGCAAAAGGGAGCCAAGATATTCATCCATTTAACAGCAGTTCTTCCAAGTCAAATGCAGCCTACACAGTAAAACTGCTTTCCATTTCCTAAATGTCTCCGGGGCCCTGAGGGAGCGCACAGGAACTTCTTGGCGTAAAAATGTGCCAGGAGGGCCTTCAGCAGAGAGTGTGTGTGTTTTTGAAAGGGTCTGCAAGGACACCCAAGAGCTTAGCTGGTTCTTTAACTCGCTGAAATATTCGTACCCACTGCATTTATTTCGAGAAGTACGTGTGAAGAGGAATGTGGACACTTACTTTATCTGCTTTGCATTTTTGTAGCGAATGAAAATGACGATTGGGTAAATGTGAACGCTGTGAAGCCGTTCGATAGCGTGAGGTGCAATGTCAAGCAAACAGTGACAGTCCTACGAGAGAGAACGACACAGCACAGAACAGGTCTGAGTCATGTTACACACATACAGCATGAGCGACTGCAAACAGAGAAACAAGCTTACAGTCATTGACAGCAATCCTGCAAACACAACCAAGTAACATGAACCTCATCTCTTGATATTATTCTACTCATTTATCAGATTGCGGTATTTAAATTTAACATCACAAAAAAAAATTGACTGAGATGTAGTTAGCAGAAACGTGGACAAACCTTGTCTGTGATCTCCTTGATCGAGGCAACAGTTGTCACATCAAAATGGCCACTCCTCCGTTTGTAGTCGATGAAAAGAAAGTCTTTCACCCCGCGCTCGATGGCCTGCTGAGAAGCCTTCATCACCTCTGGATGAGCAGAACAAACAAAAGGTCAGCTCACTCATATTCAACAGCATGATTAAGGCTGAACCAATGACATTTATCCATTACTGACACTGACAGTATTCTCCATTAACACTACCGGTTTTCATGATGCTAAAACAATTAGGTAGTAATACTAGTAATCTAGATATCAGTTTCAAAACAACAGCAGAAACACATGCAACTGAATATCCTCCTTTACATAGATCAATATTAACATAAATATTAACACATTTAATCAAAATAATGGATTTTACTCTTAAATGAATAGTTCACCAAAAAATTTAAATTCCATCATAAATTGCTCACCCGGATGCCATTCCAAAACCGCAAGACTTTCATTCATCTTCAGAACACAAATGAAGATATTTTTGATTAAATCTGAGACCGTTCAGCCTTGTTACACATCACGCTTGAGCTTCTGCAAGAACCAATGAGGTTCATTCTCGTGTTACACATCACGCTTGAGCTTCTGCAAGAACCAATGAGGTTCATTCTCGTGTTACACATCACGCTTGAGCTTCTGCAAGAACCAATGAGGTTCATTCTCGTGTTACACATCACGCTTGAGCTTCTGCAAGAACCAATGAGGTTCATTCTCGTGTTACGCAGCACGTTTGAGCTTCGCAAGAACCAATGAGGTTCATTCTCGTGTTACACATCACGCTTGAGCTTCTGCAAGAACCAATGAGGTTCATTCGCGTGTTACGTTTGAGCACGCATTTGAGCACGTTTCTTCGCAAGAACCAATGAGGTTCATTCTCGTGTTACGCATCACGTTTGAGCTTCCGCAAGAACCAATGAGGTTCATTCTCGTGTTACACATCACGTTTGAGCTTCCGCAAGAACCAATGAGGTTCATTCTCGTGTTACACATCACGCTTGAGCTTCTGCAAGAACCAATGAGGTTCATTCTCGTGTTACACATCACGTTTGAGCTTCCGCAAGAACCAATGAGGTTCATTCTCGTGTTACACATCACGTTTGAGCTTCAGCAAGAACCAATGAGGTTCATTCTCGTGTTGCGCATCACGTTTGAGCTTCCGCAAGAACCAATGAGGTTCATTCTCGTGTTACGCAGCACGTTTGAGCTTTATCAAGAACCAATGAGGTTAATTCCTGTGTTATGCAGCACGTTTGAGCTTCATCAAGGACCAATGAGGTTCATTCTCGTGTTGCGCATCACGTTTGAGCTTCTGCAAGAACCAATGAGGTTCATTCTCGTGTTACACATCACGTTTGAGCTTCCGCAAGAACCAATGAGGTTCATTCTCGTGTTACGCAGCACGTTTGAGCTTTATCAAGAACCAATGAGGTTAATTCCTGTGTTATGCAGCACGTTTGAGCTTCATCAAGGACCAATGAGATTCATTCTCGTGTTACGCAGCACGCTTGAGCTTCCTCAAGAACCAGTGAGTGTTCTCGCGTGGCAGGCAAGTTTGGTTGAGCTTCGGTTTATGTTCAATGATCAATGTTTAAATGTGAATAAAAGCCTAAATTCAATCTGTTCATCATATAAAGTGATCGTGTCTCTTCAGAAAATTTGGACTAAACCGCTCAACTCATATGGATTAGTTTTACGATCTCTTTATGAACTTTTTGAAGGTTCAAAGTAGTAGTTGTGTAGCTGTCAATGGAGAGACAGAAAGCTCTCAGATTTCATCAAAAAGATCTTCATTTGTGTTCTGAAGATGAACAAAGGTCTTACAGGCTTGGGACGACATGAGGGTGAGTAAATAATGACAGAATTTTCATTTTTGGGTAAACTATCACTAAGTATTTTTCAGTTAAGTTTTTCAGTCAATTTTTGTATCAAGTAACTATTCAATTAAAATATTTTTAAATAATACAAGTACTTTTGCCATAATTACTATTAGAGCATTTGATAGTGCTGGTTGCAAATGACAATGAAGAGAAATACAGAGAAATCTCATATACTTTCTTGCTTAAGGAAATTAGAAAATTTACTTGGAGAGTTGATGTACAGTTTATCTTTAAAGTTATAACAAACAGTAGCAAACAAAATTTGGTCAACTAAAATGCCTGAAACAGCTCCAGTTATTTGCTCTCATTCTTTAAAAAATGTTATGAGCATATGTGTATTCTAAGGGTGGTATTACTGACAACCAGTACTGATGAATCTCAATACCCTAAATGTATAAACATTTAACCGTATTATAGAATGACAAAGATCATTTTAACAGTGATCAAATTGCAGTTAAAAACTAGTAGTCATGTACCAAGCACACATCTGCTGAATTTCCCTGGAGATTCCTTGACCAGCATGTCTTTAACTGGATCCACCAGCGGGCCGAGGATCAGCACTGGTCTGGGAGATGTGCAGTCAATCTTCTGCACTCTCTGATAGGCCAGGCTCACACAGTCTGAGCACACCCAAAAAAACCAATCAACATCAGTCTCATCAAAATGCTCATTTCTGCAGCACTGCATTATGGGATACTGAAGAGTCTTACCATCTAAGAATGGAATAGAGTCTGTGCTGATCGCATCCAAGGCTACCACATCTTTCCCATCTTTGGAGCTGCTGCGTTTGTGCTTCTGTTTCCTGCGGAAAAAGGATCTGCGTGCGGCGGCAGAGAGGGTCTTACTGGAGCCCGTCTCGTCCTTCAGTTCAGTCATACTGTGTCTGCGGTAGAACTCCTGATCCATCCTGCACCAGAACAGAAGACTTTCATTCATCTTCGGAACAGATGAAAATATTTTTGATTAAATCTGAGACCTTTTGGCCTTGTTACACAGCATGTTTGAGCTTCCTCAAGAACCATTGAGGTTCATTCTTGTGTTACGCATCACAGTTGAGCTTCCTCAAGAACCAATGAGGTTCATTCTTGTGTTACGCATCACAGTTGAGCTTCCTCAAGAACCAATGAGGTTCATTCTCGTGTTACACCTCACGTTTGAGCTTCCTCAAGAACCAATGAGGTTCATTCTTGTGTTACGCATCACAGTTGAGCTTCCTCAAGAACCAATGAGGTTCATTCTCTTGTGTTATGCAGCACGTTTGAGCTTTATCAAGAACCAATGAGGTTCATTCTCTTGTGTTATGCAGCACGTTTGAGCTTTATCAAGAACCAATGAGGTTCATTCTCGTGTTACGCAGCACGTTTGAGCTTCCTCAAGAACCAATGAGGTTCATTCTCGTGTTACGCAGCACATTTGAGCTTCCTCAAGAACCAATAAGGTTCATTCTCATGTTACGCAGCACGTTTGAGCTTCCTCAAGAACCAATGAGGTTCATTCTCATGTTACGCAGCACGTTTGAGCTTCATCAAGAACCAATGAGGTTCATTCTCATGTTACGCAGCACATTTGAGCTTCTGCAAGAACCAATGAGGTTCATTCTCGTGTTACGCAGCACGTTTGAGCTTCATCAAGAACCAATGAGGTTCATTCTCATGTTACGCAGCACATTTGAGCTTCTGCAAGAACCAATGAGGTTCATTCTCGTGTTACGCAGCACGTTTGAGATTCATCAAGAACCAATGAGGTTCATTCTCGTGTTACGCAGCACGTTTGAGCTTCATCAAGAACCAATGAGGTTCATTCTCGTGTTACTCAGCACGTTTGAGCTTCTGCAAGAACCAGTGAGGTTCATTCTTGTTACACATCACAGTTGAGCTTCCACAAGAACCAGTGAGGTTCATTCTTGTTACGCAGCACGTTTCAGCTTCCTCAAGAACCAATGAGGTTCATTCTTGTGTTACGCAGCACATTTGAAATTCAGGTTACACAGCTGCATTTCTGCAGTCTTCTGTATGTTTTCATATTGTCACCTGGGGCAGACGTGTTCATATAAAAACTATGTATGCACATATTTGTATGTCTGCAGTAAGCTTATGCACTATTCTGAGCACATGGAGTCAGTTGCATTAAGTTGTTTTTAACTAGAGGCTGAATAAAATAAAAATCTATATAAACATCTAGAGAGCCTTTAAATGGCTGACAGGCTGATATAGGTTTATACATAATACATTTTAATGACTGAATTATATATACGTTAACTTTTATTTACATTATTTTGTGTAATTATATGTACACAAAATTGCTGAACTTAAACACTAACATTAAAACATTACCACCAATTATTATAATATCCATGCAGAAAAATTAAATATAAAAGTATATAATAAATGATATAATACAAAAAAATCTAAAATAATATATTTAAAAACTAAATGTAAATACCAAATAATTCCATTATTAAAAAGTATATGACATTATAAAAGTATTTGTAATTTTATTTTTAATGCTTTAATTACACCTTGTAATGCACCTTATGATGGATTGTATTGTCTCATGAATAATTGTAACCATTTATACATTATAATACTTATGTTATGCCTGGAAAGTATAATGTATGAAAACACATGACAAACAACCAATTTCAGATGTAACAAGGAATCTGCAAATATTTGAACTTTGATTACAATTATTTATGAAAATATTTAATGCATTACATACATTATGAATACCTTAATAATGCATTATACATAAAGGCTCTAAGTAAAGTGTTATCAAAATAACTTTTTTTCTATTTTAATATACTTAAAAGCTGAATTTCAGGTACATTTTGGTAAAGCTGAATTTCCAGCATCATTACTTCAGTCTTTAGTGTCCCATGATCCTTCACAAATCATTCTAATATGTGTCTAATATGTAATATATATATGGTGCTCATGAATAATTTATTCCTCTTATTATTATTATTATGTTTAATTAAATTAAATTAATTAATTAATTGAAATAATTAATTTAATAATTAAAATAAATTGTTGGGCTGCTAAATGAAGCATGGAAAGTGTTGGTTTTTTTCATGATTTTAATTTTTTCACGTCTTTACTGTCACCTTTGATCAATATAATTCATTGATGAAGAATAAAAAAGTATTCATTCCATAAAAAAATAAAAAAACTTTTGAACACTTAACTTCATGATTAAACAAAACAATGCTTTTTAAGACAAAGTCAAATTAGACTAGCTGTGACTGATTCATTCTTTGTAAGACAACATCATTTGATTGAGTCTAAGGATGGGACTCACATATATTTGCTAGGGATCTGCCCTCTTTGAATTTTTTGTGCATTTTCATCAAGTTGCCAGGCCATCCAGGTGCCGAAGTTGCCATTTGGTAGTGTGTCATCCACATAGAGGATGTCATCTTTCTTAAAGGAGAGGTCGAGCTCAGTCTCAGCCACTCGGTCATAAAGTGCTCTGCAAGAGAAAAAGGAAATGAATAATTCAACAAGTGACAGCATTATACATGAGGCAAAGACTGCGGTGCAGCATCTGCAAGAATGAAGTAATACGAGACAAATGAAAAGAGTGCAGGAGACAAAGAAAAATAAAGGAAGGAAAGAACGAATGAAAAATTCAGGAAGAGGCCGGGACAGAACCGATCCTTCATTCCTGGGAGTAGCACGAGGCGGCTTTTAGCGGCCACCCATAACTCCTCATCCCGGTTCATTCATGACATGCGGATCGACAGAGATTATTTACTGCGGGTGACATCATGGGAGCACAGGCATAAAAAGCGCCTGCAACAGCTGCGGGCCACAGAATTTCATTTGCAAAGACAAACACGGCTATTTCTGAACAGCCCTCTTCCATTATTCTTTTTCCACCGCACAGACACAATGCATCTCTGTCTCGAACCGTCTAATTACCACGGCTACTATTATAGAACACAAATTATTGAGATTTGGTGATATAATCTTCACCGCCAGATACAATATCTCACCCTCCATCTTAAACATAATTAAAGAGATTAAAAGATTCCTGTTGCTGCAGTTTTTTCACATATCTATATTTAGAGCAGCATGCACAAGGCCCAAACACTGGCATTTGGTTATAGGGATACAGTAAGTGGCCATGTATGGTGATGTATGTCAATGGCAGATGTGCAGACTGTTGTGTGAGACTGCTGAGATCATGCTGTACCTCAGCGTTTCCCATTAATCACCTAGACTCTGGCGGCTCACCAGTCTAATCTGTGCCGCCACAGTTTCACAATGAACCAAAAATACTTCTCATAACATAAAAGGTCTCTATTGCTGTTTTGTGCTATTGCTTTGGTAAAGTATCTGTCAAATGAACTAAAACCGAAAGCGAGATATGGCTTTGTGCCCTAATCAAATCGCAAAAGACTGTGGTTTAATTGAATAAATATATAGTCCATTTGCACTGTGTTTCAAAGCAAAGTGTGCACTGATTGTATTGATCAGACGATCAGCTCGTGATCCGGTGTTTTTTTTACGCGTCTCAGTTCACAGTGAATATAATGAACTCCATCTCTGCATGTGCTCTGAGTTTAGCATGCATTTGGGAACGTAGCAGGCACCAGTTACGTATTATTTTCACATCTGCATAATTTCCAACATTTTTGTAGGAAGATGATTACAGCATTTCACTAGATTTGTAATGAGACGTCTTTGTAAATCTGTTTTCACAGAAACAGTACAGTTTCAGTCAAAATAAAAGCTCAAGGGTATATCTCTTGCAAGTGTAGAAATTAGGACAAAAGTATTGTAATTTTCCTACTATAGTATACTTATGAAATTTGTTTTACAGAGCATTTGTTTCACATAATATGGCTATTACTGTCAATATATGACAGTTAATAGGAATAACAATATTAATAATATAACATTTATATTATATTCAAATAGTTTGGCTTCTTAAAACACCAGTCTGAATGTAATGTAGACTGAGGCACTATATCACAACTAAAAAGAGGGTCGAGTTCCCTTTAAAGGGTCATCGGATGCCCATTTTCCACAAGTTGGTATGATTCTTTAGGGTCTTCATGTAAAGTCTGTTCAAAGCGACCCGTTTCGGTGCATGTCACTTTAAATGATAATGAGCGACTACTCACCCCACCCCTCTCATCCGTGGGGCGTGTAGGCACGTGAAGGGTTGCCTAGACAAGCGTACAACTGGCTGAGGGCAGAAATATGCTAATATAAGAACAGTCTGTCAGCAGTCGTGGGCGGAGCATCTTGCTCAGAAAATTGAAACAGCTTGATTATTGAGACTGTTCTTATATTAGCATATTTCTATGCTAATGTAAGAACTTGTGACTGTTTAGGCTTTTTGAGGATAAAAAAAAAGAGTGAATGGATTTTTATCATTGTAGGGTGGTTGTGTCCACGCACTGCAAAGACACATTTTATATGCACACCATATAAAAGTTAATTTTGCATCCGATGACCCCTTTAAAGCTCAGGTGTCAATTTACTGACTTCTGTTCAATTTGCACAATGAACGTGTAGTGGAGCTTATTTTTGAACTTTTTCCTTTTACCTGATGTAGAATCCATCTCCAGGAGTGTCTTTCACCTGGTTGAACTCTTCCAGATGATGCTGGACTCTGAAAGTCACTGTTTCCACAGGCTTCAGCATTTCCAGGTACGCCTCCTCCACCGTCTTATTCTTCATATTAACTGAGCCATACTGGATGAACAAAGAATGATAGAAAAAAAATATGTAAAAAAGTCAATTGCTTGTCAAAAATCTATTTGCCAACTTCTTGAAGTTTTGAACTTCTATGCCCACTTCTATGCTCACATTATTTTAACAAAGGTTAAAAAAAAATACATGCATCACTTTTAAGGGTTCCTGGTCGATTTCCATTTCAGAACTAATGTAACATGTAGAGAAACGAGATGACTTCTTCGCTTTGTCTTAGTGAAGCAATTAAGTGTGTAATAATGTGGCTGACACAGGTCTGAATATGTCCATGCCAAGAATGGGATATTACCAATTTCACACCATATATGAGAAAGCAAAGAAGTGATCAATAAAAACAATAGTTAGGAATGCATCATACCGACATCTGAATTGGAGGAAAACAATACAGTCAGTGGATGAGGCTGGAATGCCAAACACGAATTAGCGGTTGCTAAATCATGGGTAAACGGGACTACAGAGGCTGACAGGAACATTACATATCACGCCTAGGAAAACTCATCTACTCGCTAGTCTGCTTTTAAGGCTGTGACAGACTAAACCTCAGCTTGCGTGCATTTAGGGCAAAACACTGCGCTTAAACACACTGCAAAGACTACAGCCAATTATAACTGTCTACATCAGCAGGTGGCAGTAGTCTATATTCTTCATTCAAAAAGTAAAAACTAAACTAGGACTGCAGACCGTAAAAGTGCTTGCTTATCGTTTTAAACGTGAATCAGGTTGATCACATTCTTCATTCCAGATGGCCATTTTGTTATGAAAATATTCACGTATTGAAATGCTCAGGTAAGATGACATTAGAACAGCCTTCTCTGTATGCATTGTTAGCTCGCTTGCATCACTGAACTGAACAGCCAATCAGAGTTCTCTCTCTCACCAAATGATGCCGATTCAACATGCTCAATCAGCCAAACATCCGCGGGCGTAGTCCGAGTAGTGCTGACGGTGAAGAACATGCCGCAAAAACTGAGCTGACAGATGCTCGGCAACAACGGCCTGACACTGATGCTGGTCTGTCACATCCACTATACTCTATACACTATACTGTCACCATACTCACACTCTCACAAAATATTCAAACCTTAGAACTTGTAGAATTTAAATAAAGACTGAAAGAACTGACAGAGGCATAAAGTTATCTTGATAAACAAAACGGGTAAGATTCATAAAATGTTGTTGGTCAAAGAGCTCATTTTTCAAAAGCCAAATGGAAAAATCCTATTGGCTTTTTGTTGAGTGAACCAGGGTGAAATATAGTATCACTGCAGCACTGTATGGTTTATAGTTCATAATGATATATGTTCAACTTAAGTTAAAAGTCTAACTGCACCAGTGCCAATGCTAAGATGACTCCGGGAACCTATTTGTCTTGACTCTTGGTTGTAACAGCAGCCAACAGGGCTGTTGCTAAAAGTGTATTAGTCCATTCATAAAGCATCTATCACTCCCAAAAAAAACAAACAAACAAAAAAAATCTCATTTGTCTTACAAAGAACTGCTGTCTCACTATTTCTGTTCACAGTAGTCTTCAAAAAGCATTACACAGACAGAGAAGTTGCTCCATTTACCTCAAGTATCATGTCCCCAGGCACGAGACCATCTGCTCCTCTGGCAGGACTGTCCTCCTCCAGCCTCTCCACAAAGATCCCCCGCAGGTTTCCTCCACACAGCTGAACGCCCAGCTCCACCTGAGTCTTCCTAACTGTTACCAAGCGAGGCTCTGGAACTTTCTTGGAACTCCCAGAAGAAATTCTAACATTCAAGAGAGATACAGAATCATACTGGCCATCCAAAGTGGATATCATGTTGCGTAACCCTGAGGGGAAAGCTCCATATTTATGCTTCCTTTTTAAGATGATAATGTTGATTTTTTAAAATTTGTTATCAATGTTGAAAACAGTTGTGCTGCGAACATTTTTGTGGAAACCACAATACATCTTTTTCTGAATACTTGGTAAATAGAAAGTTCAAAAGAACAGCATTTATTTCGACAGCAAGATCTGTGTATTGATTTGTGCAGTACCTGATGAAGCTGTTGGGACTGGTGGTGGGTGTCGTCTGTTTGGAGGATGGGGTGAGCGTTCCTTCATCCTGTTCACTCAGGGTGTCTATGGTGGAGTGGTTATCTGGGGTGGCGGCTCCACTGCCCTGCGGTGTGGACTGAGTGCTCACTGGCTCCAAGCGGGAACTATGGAACAACATAGCCAAGAATAAACCACACCTGCTTTGCGACCAAATCTGCATTCACCTAAGCAAAAAATGAATGGGAAAAGGGCTGTACCTGGAGCGAGAGTGGTTGCCGAGCTGATACATGTGTGGGTTGTACTGGGCCATGATCGTGATGGTGTCACACTGCTGGCCAATGATGAGCCGGGCTTGCTGCTCAGTGGCATTGCGCAGATTTATCCCATTATACTGCGGGGAAAAAACAAAAATTAATGAGATAACTTATATTTTCATAATTTAGCTGGACAGCAAAAGTAAGTAAAATAAAAAAAAAATAAAAAAATGCATACAACAAAATTACTTGCATAAAACTGCATAGAATAAAATAAAAATAAAAGTAATTACTTTTCTTTAAATTTTAAGTAATTAAAACTGCATAAAATTCCATGGATAAAATGCATAAATATTGCACAAATTAAAAAGCACATCAAATTGCATAAAATAATAAAATGGCGAAAAACATTTAATAAAAAGAATAAAATAGCAAGTAAAGTAAAATATGATGTGAAATAGAAACGATGTTAAATTACATTTCTTAAAATAAAACTGCATAAAATTAAAAAGATAAAATGGCTAAAGTAACTGCATAATATTGCATAAAATAAATTAAAAGCACATAAAAATTGCATAAAACATACCTGCATACAATAAAATTGCACAAAATGGTAAAATAAAACGGCAAATAAAAAAATAAAATAAAATAGCAAGTAAAGTAAAATATGTATTATGTCCTGAGGTGTGATGTTCCTTAATATGACGTGAAATATAGAAACAATGTTAAATAATATTTCTTAAAATAAAACTGCATAAAATTACAACGATAAAATGAAAAAAAGTGCATAAAACAAAACTGCATATAATAAAATGGCTTAAAATAAAAAGGCATAAAACAAAACAAAATAGCAAGGAAAGTAATACATGTACTATGTACTAGGGTGTGATCGTCCTGATGGGCCATGTGAAATACAGAAATTATGTGAACAGAAACACTACTCAAATATGTGGAATTCTCTGAATGGGCTAGATTTAAATAAAAATGGCCATGAATTTACATTTGTCCTAAAAAAAATAAAAAAATAAAATAAAATAAAAAAACTTTAATCATTGGCAAACCTTCCAATTTCTTTATTCTTTTCTCTTAAAGCCCATCTGGGTTATGGATGTACAGTACTGATGTAATACTAACCTCCAGTAGCTGGTCTCCATACTCCAGTCCAGCCTGGTGTGCGATGCTGCCCCCAGTCACCTTGGAGACAAAGATTCCACCATTCTCTCCACTCACGATGGAGATGCCAAGAGGCTCCGCCCCTTTGTGCACGATGACATTCCGTGGCTCCTCCAAGTACGGCCTGCCAGAACGATAAAAGTGTGTGAATTTCAAGATCAGAGATAATCAACAGCTGAGACAGAATATGGTCTGCAGGTCTTAGCCAGGGTAGATGCTGAAATACTGCGACAGAGGAGAACCATGCAGGTGGATGTAGAGCAAGAGACATTTACTGAATGGGTAGTTTGGAGGACTAACTGCCACACAGGCACAAAAACAGGATAGGAAGCTGAGGGAGTGTGCATACAGGACTTCAATAAAAGATCCAGAAGGTTGTACATTTATTCTTCTAACCTAAATATTTAAATACGCCTGTACAAAAGACTTATTTTATAAAGCATGCTTTAATGTTACAGCTCCAAGTCCATACAAATTATCAACGTTTCACTGACAAGTACACAACATTTCAAAACAGACCTCTGTATCCCGGAGTAAAGAAATTATTGAAGCTGTTGTAAATGATGACAGCCCTTCTTGCCATCATCATAGACAGGTTGGATTTGTCAAGACACCCATTTCAGACATACCTGTCATTTCACGCATGGTAATTCCTTACAGCAGCTTTAAACTACCTTTAGCATGTATGACCGATAAAATCTGGATCTTTTCGGGACGAAAGCAGCCAAACTGACATGCAAATCATGAATGTCTCTCCAATCAAGAACCATAAGCACTTAAGGAGACATTTACTCCGAAAAGAGCTAAATCTGCTGTGTACAGATTTAACATTCATGAGGAATCTCTTGCTGAGCAGGTTAATCAAAAAAGTAAATTAGTAGCAGCAGGTAAAATTACCCAATAACACCAATTAAACTCCACTTTAAGGAAAGTGTTGACACAGATTAATAAACTTGATCCCCTCCATATTAAAGTAGAGATGCACCGATCAACCGATTTTCGTCCGGGAGATCAGTCTCGTGTATTTCCGAGCTGGTCCGTTTTGTAGCCAGCTGCACAGGCAATAACGTCAGCTGCGCGTTCTCACTCTCTTCTCTCCGACAGCGAAGTGACACACACCCACCTCCTTTCACTCCAGTTAAATAGTGCTTGTATTGCACAATTTTAATCATTCCCGCAGGTTTCTGGCTCACACCACTGATCTATATAAGTGGAGCGCACAAGCCACCTCTCAAACGAGTATCCATTTAAACAAAGTCAGTTTAGGAATGTTAAACAGTTGAGAAAGATAACGCATGTTGTGTAACAGTATATTGGATCCATGCATAAACTCTTAAAGGGATAGTTCACTAAAAAAAATTTAATTACCACATGATTTACTCACCCTCAAGCCTTCCTAGGTGTATTTATATATACTTATATATGCCTGCCATTACAATGCTTGGAAGAGCCAGGACATTTTTACTATATCTTCCATTCATCTTAATTGAATTAATTTTCATTTAATTTTCATTTTTGGGTGTATCCCTTTAAAGTTACAGCAGTCTAATATTCCTTTAATTGTGCTGTTGTTAGCAATTTGTTTATTTGTTTTTATTTTATGACAGAATTTGTACTTTTCTGTGTGTTTTTTTTTTTTTATGAAAATAAAACTGTCGTTTTTTGTTTGTATAAGAAAGAAAATTGGAATCGGCAAAAATCGATATCAGCAGGTCACACGTACAAAAAATAAATAAATCGGAATCGCCAAGAAAATTGCAATCGGTGCATCTCTATATTAAAGGGGTAGTTGACATGAAAAAGCTGTCATCATTTACTCACCCTCATGTCATTCAAAACATAATTGACTTTTGTTCATCTTTGAAACCCGGATGAAAAATGTTTTGAGATTTCAGTCCTAGCATTGATAGTTCACTCAACCAAAACATTCAAGTTTCAAAAATCGCAAGTATCAGCAATATCAATCGAACAGTTTAATCAAAGTTTTGGATTATTTTCAAATAATCAACTGATTATTTATTTTAAATCACATGTATGTGTGTTGATCAAAGACTTTTAAAATGCTCAATTTATATGGATTTATTTGTATGTCTTTATGAACTTTCTGAAGCATTCAAGTTTTGGATGCATGCACTTTCAATAGAGGAGCAAAAATCCATTAGTGTTTCAAAGATGAATGAAAGTTTTATGGGTTTGGATATGAGGGTGAGTAAATTACAGAATTATCATTAATGGGTAAACTAACCATTTAAATAAAACTTACTAAATAGGGACTTGCAAAACTGCACATTTTCAAAATCAGCCTTTGGGCTGCTTGAGCAACTAGTTTGACTAATTGGTCAGAGTCATGTAAAGTGCCGTTCCAACTGTCTGTAATTTGGTATTTCCATGTGGTAAATCTAATTATCCGTAGCACCACTAACACAAAGCCTGGGTTGTATACCAACACAACACAGAGAAGCAAGGATTTCTACAGCCAACCACTTGGAGCAAACAAGTACGTTTGTCAGGCATTCCCTGTGCGTAACTGGCAGGGAACAAACCTCAAGCTTCTGAGAGAGGAGAACCTAGGCCTAGCAGCCAGAGGGATTCTCAGAAAGGATCTGTTACGGTACAGAGATCTGAAAGATTCAGAGGAGCAAAGAAGAGAGGAGAAAAACAGATTGTGAAAGAGAGAGAGAGACACACACAAGGGACTCTGGAGGAAGACAAATATGTAGAGAAGAATTATAATAATGCATAGGAACAACTAGATGAGTGACCTAGTTTATAAATCTCCACTAAAAGTCGATCTGAATTTTATATGATGGTGCAGATTAAAATAAGTTCTCATGCAGTGAGCGACAGTGATATGAACGGCTGATCCTTCAACATACATTATTCCATATTCATGCACAGACCAATTATTCGAGATAGATAAAGGGCTTCTGAGCTCGCCGGGCTGCTGTACGTGGATAAGAGCGAGCTGTTGCTTGGCAACCTGATGAAGGGCCTGGGTGGTGTGGGGTGCGCAGCAGGAAGGGACAGAGGCAGCGGGAGTGTACCTGTCTTTTCTCCGCTCTCCCGTGGGTACAGGGCTGACGGATATCCTGGGAAGGGTGGAGATGGAGCTCTGAGACTGGCTGGAGGCGAACGAGGACGTCTCCAGATTGAGAGGAGACAGGGGTGGGGTGATGAGACTGGGACTGCTGCATTCTGAATGAGACAGGGACCCTGATGAACAACATGGATAAACAACTGTCAGAATGTGTTCTGGTGACAAAAGCTCATAATTACAGGAAACAAATTTGACCCCTTTGGACAGTAATCAATATAAATCTTTAAATTTATGAATTTGCCATAATATATCTTTATGTTATGTATTAGATTCAAATGAATGAATGCCGTTAAAACAGAATAAACCGCAATATTTACTCACATTACGGTTTCAAAAGTTTGGGGTAATTTTTTTAAATTAATACAGTAAATATAATGTTATTATAAATACATTTAATAAATGTTTTTCTTTTTCTTTTTAACGTTCTATTCATTAAAAGAATTACAAAAATATACCACAAAAGTGTTACACAGGACCATAGTATTCAACACTGATAATAAGAAATGTTTCTTAAGCAGCACAACTGTGCTAATAAAATAATTCATATAATGTAATGTAACGTAACGTAACATAATAGAAATGTTTCTTAAGCAGATTTCTGAAGGATCAAGCTTTGTGTCACAAAAACAAATTACATTTTAAAGTATATTAAAATAGAAAACAGTTATTTGAGATTGTAATACTATTTTACAATATTGCCATCACAAATATACCATAAATGTACAATATATTGCTCTATCCTAGTAAAAAAGGAAACTTTGGGATAAATTTCCACTACTTCATCTATATTTGACCCTGGAAGCCAATGGAAATGTATGCCTGGTCCAGACAATTACACGATTTTAGCCTGATTTTGGCACAATCTGTTTGACGTAGGGTCTTGTGGGGATTGGCATCGGGAAGACAATGGGCATCGTTTTATCTCGTATAGTCTCATAGTTGACAACAACCGACGTTGCATCTGCAAGGGTCGAGTAGAATCTGCGATCTCTAACCCAGTTTGTTTGCCGGCTTCCACGGCTGCTAAAATATGCTGTGTTTTCCGCAAACTGGCAACCTGGGGTGGCGAAATACTATTGGGTAAACTGGCAGCGTGCGGTTTCGCACAGACCAAAACAAAAACAGACATCCCAACACGGAACGCACATTTCAAAGTAAAATAACTGGGCTGTAGCAATGTTTTTCTGAGAAACAAGTAGGTGAATTTAGCATGTTTCCTAAATATCTGCAAGCATATTATGGTATTTTTATGCTTTAGTCAAGTGAAAAACTTACATACAGGGGGAATGATTCGTGGAGCAGTTCCTATGGCAGTACTTCTGCCTTTATGATGTTTCCTCGTGGGACTACCACGACAGAGTGAAAAAAAAAAAAATGATAGCGGAGGCGCTTCAGCAACCCGGGGCTTTTCTGACGACAAAACATCCAGCGCAAAACACGCCAATTCGGCAGCTCAGTTTACGCTCACAACACCTGTCAGTTGTACGTTCCGCCTTCTCGATGGCATCACACACGTTGTTAAAGACGGCAAGCGATCATTTGTCGGGAAGCAACATGTAGTCTGACATGTTTTTTGTCGACGACACAAGAATTTAGGAGTCAAAATCACATAATCTGACACAGTGAATATCGTAACAGACACAAATATTGTGTAGTCTGATCCCCGGCATTAAACTGTTTATGATTCATCATTAGTTAAGGAAAGAAAACATTATATTCACTATGTTAAGTGTAGACTCTTTCCTTGGGTTATTTATTCAGGCTTCCAATAATTCAGTGTACACAAATGTCAGGCTTGTTTGTGCAAAGTGTTCTCTACTTGACATGTTTTACTTGATTTACCTTAGTCTGACATTTTAATTGCCTTTCCTGAACCATATTGCTGCTAGTGGTGGTTATTTACAGTTTTACCTGACCACAGTGTGGAAGAAAAACACCGGATTAAAAATTTGATTAAAATGTTACATTTATTTATTAATATTTAAACTTGCACACAGAGGTCAGGTGACAATGTTCCATACTACATGAAACCTTTATCGCTGCATAAAGCCTACAGTCTATACTGTGCAGTATGTAGAAAAGAATATACTAGAACGTAGCCAAGATGAATTCACAGATGCTGGATTCATGGGAGGAGACTCACCTCTGTCTGAGCCAAGTATGGAGCGAGGATAGCGTGGTGTGGAGGGAATCTTTATTCTTTCAGTGCGATACTGCAGGTTATTTGATGAACCTTCAGAATACAACAGGGAGAAGATGAGGAGACCAAAATAAACACACTATTTAAAAATCAATGGTTTAGGTTGTGAGGGGAACAGATGACATATATTATTAAAGACAGAGACTGACCGAGTCTAGCGCTGGACGGCAGGGAGTTGGTGCCGTGTGAGGCCCGGCTGCTACGGGACGACTCAGAGTAGTCTGCGGTGCGTTTCTGGCTCAGGTCCAGACTTAGATGCCCTTGATGCTGAGGACTAAGATAGAGAGAAGAAAACTGAGCAGGCCAGATCAGCAAACACTCATTATGGGGAGAGGAAACAATTATTCTCCTGAGAAAGAAAATAATTATCCTGTTTTTGACCTACAACAGCTCATTTGTACTTAGTATGAAATAAAAGTTTGCATTTTCATGCAACTCATGCATTTAGGATGCACTTGTCCTGCATTGAGATGGGTCGCTGAGATTTTGCCAAGCAAGGATCCTGAAACAACATTCTTGTCCAAAAACAAAAGTCTTGACTCCATCCCTACCCATAATATAACCCTAAAATAGGGAAATATATATGTGTGTGTGTGTGTGTGTGTGTGTGTGTGTGTGTGTGTGTGTGTGTGTGTGTGTGTGTGTTGTTATCTCAGTGG
The DNA here is from genome assembly GCA_018749465.1 of Paracanthobrama guichenoti. Classification (NCBI taxonomy): domain Eukaryota; kingdom Metazoa; phylum Chordata; class Actinopteri; order Cypriniformes; family Gobionidae; genus Paracanthobrama; species Paracanthobrama guichenoti. Next base: position 31,745,051 of record CM031955.1, read on the forward strand.
GAACTGTGGTACCTGGGGTGTGTGTGCTGCTGATTGATCTGGCTGGTGACGGAAGGGCAGTTGTTGGTGTGAACTCTGTGACTGCGCACCATGTAAACGGGGTTCTTCATAACGGCTGTTACCGCAGGGCAGGGGGCCAGTCCTCGATGTGCTGAGTCTAAAGCATAAACACAACCACATAACCAATGAAAATGAGAACCTTCAACTTCCCAGTGAGCTCAGATCTTTCATCTCCACCTCTTTGTACACACTCAAATGTATGCAGATGATACTTTGATTTATATACATGCCAAAATGAAAGAACAGGTAGCATGTAAATTATCTTTTACAATGTCAAAACATTTCTGATCGGCTTACTCAGTGCTGCTAAATATTAAACGTTCAGAAAACTGCATGCATGCATTTTAAAATTAAAAAGGAAGTGGTCCAACCAGATATTGTACTATAAAAATAATTTTAGTCTCACCTGAAAAATAGTCTGTGAAGTGACATTTAATCTAAGAATTTTCAATTTATACAGAATCAACTTTCAATAGTAGCTGCTAAAGTGTTTTTGCATTCTACTTGAATTGTATTATTGCATTACATCATGGTCACAAGAAGGAAAATCCACCATCACACCTTTACACAGTATGTTTGTATATACACACACACACACACACACACACACACACACACACACACACACACACACACACACACACACACACACACACACCTAAAGGATTATTAGGAACACCTGTTCAATTTCTCATTAATGCAATTATCTAATCAACCAATCACATGGCAGTTGCTTCAATGCATTTAGGGGTGTGGTCCTGGTCAAGACAATCTCCTGAACTCCAAACTGAATGTCAGAATGGGAAAGAAAGGTGATTTAAGCAATTTTGAGCGTGGCATGGTTGTTGGTGCCAGACGGGCCGGTCTGAGTATTTCACAATCTGCTCAGTTACTGGGATTTTCACGCACAACCATTTCTAGGGTTTACAAAGAATGGTGTGAAAAGGGAAAAACATCCAGTATGCGGCAGTCCTGTGGGCGAAAATGCCTTGTTGATGCTAGAGGTCAGAGGAGAATGGGCCGACTGATTCAAGCTGATAGAAGAGCAACTTTGACTGAAATAACCACTCGTTACAACCGAGGTATGCAGCAAAGCATTTGTGAAGCCACAACACGCACAGCCTTGAGGCGGATGGGCTACAACAGCAGAAGCCCCCACCGGGTACCACTCATCTCCACTACAAATAGGAAAAAGAGTCTACAATTTGCACAAGCTCACCAAAATTGGACAGCTGAAGACTGGAAAAATGTTGCCTGGCCTGATGAGTCTCGATTTCTGTTGAGACATTCAGATGGTTGAGACAGTCAGAATTTGGCGTAAACAGAATGAGAACATGGATCCATCATGCCTTGTTACCACTGTGCAGGCTGGTGGTGGTGGTGTAATGGTGTGGGGGATGTTTTCTTGGCACCCTTTAGGCCCCTTAGTGCCAATTGGGCTTCGTTTAAATGCCACGGCCTACCTGAGCATTGTTTCTGACCATGTCCATCCCTTTATGACCACCATGTACCCATTCTCTGATGGCTATTTCTAGCAGGATAATGCACCATGTCATAAAGCTCGAATCATTTCAAATTGGTTTCTTGAACATGACGATGAGTTCACTGTACTAAAATGGCCCCCACAGTCATCAGATCTCAACCCAATAGAGCATCTTTGGGATGTGGTGGAACGGGAGCTTCGTGCCCTGGATGTGCATCCCACAAATCTCCATCAACTGCAAGATGCTATCCTATCAATATGGGCCAACATTTTTAAAGAATGCTTTCAGCACCTTGTTGAATCAATGCCATGTAGAATTAAGGGAGTTCTGAAGGCGAAAGGAGGTCAAACACAGTATTAGTATGGTGTTCCTAATAATCCTTTAGTTGAGTGTAAATACACACACACACACTTTAAAAAATATTTGATGAGAAACCAAATAGATGTATTATTAACCAAAAAGTAACATTTTCTTACTTTTGATAATTTTGTTACATTTCAAGTGTTGTTTAATGTACATAATTGTTCCATCCTTGAAAGAATTGATCTCTTTGTGTGCTGAGATCACAAGACAAACACAAGCTTCTTCTAGAGGTGATTGCAAAGCTCACTTTAGAGCTTCTGACTGGTGGTTCGGCTTTTTCTGTAAGAGCTGTTAATAACTAGCCTGGCTCCGCCCTCCTACGTACTTCCGCTCAATTTTAATTTTCCTTCTGTACTCCGTCTGGGTTTGCGGTATATTGTCTGGTTTTCTCCGGTCATATTTTAACTGGTCCAATCAGCGAACAGAGGGAGTGGCTGAGAACGATGACGTTGGTGTCGTTCGCTAGTTTGAGATGACATACGTTTACGACCAAACGTTAGTGACTGGTTATGGCAGATCCAGAGTGGCTCTGGGCAGATCCAATAGTTTTAAACTTCAACAGAGTACCCGCCTTTAAGGAAGTTAACGCTTGTCAATGGAGAGCGGCAAGACTCGCTGTACAAATGAAATGTACGAGAGTCTGGTAGGACCAGGCTAATTAATAACTGAAATAAGACACCAACTAATACCAGTGTTTTACTCTTGCACATTTGAAGTTATATTTGAAAATAGGGTTAAATATGAGTCAAACATGTGATCATTGAACATCTTGTGCCTTAGCAATTGGTTATATAGTTTTGTTACTTTTATTATTATATCTTCTCACATGTTCAATTTAAATGTAATACTCATTATAATGTAAATTATTTGTAAGTATTTTTGTATTTGTATTATATTATTTACAACGCATTTTTAATTGTTAGGTGAGGAATATTATAATAAATGTTATTTTTGATGAACGTTTTAGCTATGTCACGCATTCTAGCTAATTCTGGGGCAGTCATTGACTGTTCATTGTCTGTGTTAAGAAAAATATAGAAAAAATTTAAATAGATAAATCTTAAATGTGTAATAGATCTCATAAGAAAAAGCATGGTAATTGTGCCATTAATGCTTTAAAGCCATACTTTAAAGCCACTGCTTGTGTTCAGAATTGAGTTCCACCTTTAAGTAAAGCCAGCTGCTCTTGGCGACAGATGAGCAATGACGGGGAAGCTCAGAAGGCAGTCATCCCGGCCAAAGCTTGAACATTTAAATCAAGTAAAAATAGAGCTCATTATCACACAAACCCCATGTGAACTGCACAGTCACATGACAAGGGCATCAAGCAGCACCCACAGCGGTTTGTCCTGTTTCTACAAAAGTCTACAGTCCTGACAGTCCTGTATGTCAATGCATTAAACAGGATCTAATTGACACATTTCAGGGCTCAACAATAAGGATGACCTTATGCTGAGAGAAAGAATCAGAAAAAAAGACAAATGCATAAAATTGTTGAGACCTGCATTTTCATACCAAGCGACGGCATGAAGATTCAAAGAAGAAAATTATAAATAGGTTTTGTTCAACAAGCCCGTTCATACATATTCAGCATGATTATCATAAATGAGCAATTCAATTACTCAGTACTGATTTCACCATAAAATTAATTAAAACATTAATTTTGTAGGCCGCCATGATCAGAATAAAGATGAACTGTGCTCCACAGAGCAAATGTAGATAGAGAGCATGTAGAAAGAGGTACATTGAAATGCACCCTGGGCGGGTGTAACTCACTGGGAGGCAGGGTTCCATTATAGGCTGTAGGAACGAAACCCACGCTGTGTCTATGAGGTCGGTTAGGAGAGGAACGCAGTATTTCCCTCTGCTCCAGAGAGTCACCATCATTTGAATAACTCTGCCAAACACCCACACACACATACACACATATACACACACACACAAACACACACACACACAGCATTAGATAATGCAGTTTACAGTTCTATAGAAAGTTATAATAAATGTTTTGCACGCATTATAGAATATCCTAAAAAAAAAATGGCTGCTTGGCTAATAAAATATGCTTAACATGTTTCATTCTTTAAATCATATTCAAAATATTTATGTATTTGCTCAGAAATGGCTTAAAACCCACATTTTTCCAAACAGCCACTGTAGCCAAATTGATTTGAAATATTTAACATGTATAGTAAAAAATAAAAAATGTTGCATTGTTCTTTTCACACTAAAAGGAAGAATGATATTTAAAACATTGTCCTCTAGTTTTAGGGTCAGAAATTAATACTTTTATTAAGGATGCATTAAACACATTTACATTGTAAAGACTTACCAAAAATATATACATTTCAAATAAATGCTTTTCTTTTAACTTTCTATTTGTCAAAGAATCCAGAAAAAATCTAGCATGTTTCTACAATATTGAGAAGCACAATCGTTTTCAACATCAACAATAGGAAATGTTACTTGAGCACCACATATTAGAAAGATTTTTGAAGGATCATGTGACTGGAATAAATGCTGCTGAAAATTCAGCTGTGTCACAAAAGGAAAAATAACATTTTAAAACATTAAAATAGAAATTAACAGCAATTAAAAATCATTTTAAATTGCAATAATATATTTCACATTTTTACTGTATTTTTGATCAGATGAGTGCAGCCTTTGTGATTACATTAAACAGTCTTTTGTTTAATAGCTTTAATACATTAAATAGCTTTAGTGCATTAATATAATTGTGAAATTCATAATGTTTGCCGATTTTAACCTGCCAGCAGTATTTGATAAATTAATACATGTAAATAATAATCATTACTATTAAAGGAATAGGCTGAATCTGAAATCGCTCCCTATACCCTCAAATAAGGCATTATTTGAGGGGACAGCTCTTTGTAGTGGTGTCCAAAACTATAGTGGACATTATTAAGTGCACTCATTCAATCCCACATTGCACCACAGTAACAAGTGTACACACAACGGCTGCCCGAATTCACTCACTCGTTTTTCATTCACTCCTTCAAATGAACTGTATTAGTGGACTAACGTAGGGAATAGTGAATGAGGGTTTAGGGGGCAATTTCGGATTCAGCCATAGTTCACCAAAAAACGAGTTCCAACTGAAGGTTGACCTCTGACTTGGACGTAATCCTCTTATATCGAAATCCTCTGACATTTTTCTTTAAAACTTCTCATTTTAGTCTTCTAATTCATGACCAGCATTTTGTTTTGCTCTATCCTCTGCGCTTCTGTGTTCGTCAATTCTCACCTAGGCTTATGCTACGCCTACATCATACTTTGGGTCAGAGGTCACCCTTCTGCCAGAACTCGACTCTCTTGTGAACATGCATCCGGCCGTTGCCAAAAGCCAGCCATTATAGTTTATAAAGTTTTAAATATGGCTATTTTTGTTATCACTTTTATTAACACACTGTAGTCATTTGGATTACTTTTATGATGGATGGATGTGCTTTTTGGAGCTTCAAAATCTCAGGCACTATTCAATGGGAAGAGCCAGGAATTTAATATAACTCTGTGTTCGGCTGAAAGAAGAAAGTCATATACACCTAGAATGGCTTGAGGGTGAAGAAATTATGAGATAATTTTGGCTGAACTATTCCTTTAATACTACTTCTACTACATTTGTGACATACACACACATATATATACACACATATATATATATATATATATATATATATATATATATATATATATATATATATATATATATATATATATATATATATATATATATATATATATATATATATATATATATATATATATATATATATAAAAAATCTTATATTAAAATGTATATTATAGTTAGTTAAAAATACTAAATTATATTACTATAATTAGCAAATTCCTATTATAAAACATGCATACTAATACAATAACGCTAAGCTAGTCTTCTGCATATCTTCATCATTGTGTGTCAGCATTTCTAATGTTCTCTTCCCCTCTCTCTTGCCTCCTGGTGCAGTGGGAGATCAATCTCAGGCTGCGAGGCTAATTAAAACAGGGGCGGCTGGCTGTGTCAAGCCCAGTGGATCTATAAATTTACCTGGAAGCTCTGGAGAGCGATGGTCTGAGGAGTCATCCTGCGCCTGAGTGCCGGGGCTGATTTGGGCCTTGGACGCTTCACTTCTGGTTCCTCCGGTCGCATCCTACCAATGTCCTCCTCGCAGGACTTCCTGGAGCTCAAGACCTTGCCCTCACGCCCCGCCTCGGTGAAGTACAGGTTACCATTGCGATCCTCCTGCTTGGGTTCAGGGATAGAGATCGTGGTGATGGTGGACTCTGAGGCAGAGCTTCCCTGATGTTTGTGCTTGAACTTGAAGGAGTCACTACGTGTGGGCGGGGTTGGGGGCGTTGGGGCAGAGTCTGCTTTCAAAGGTTGAGGCAAATGGTAGTCTGCCTTCGAAGGTGTATCTGGCCTTTTGAAGGCATCAGCTTCAAAGATGGACTTCCTTTGCTTAGGTGACCTGTAGATGGAGAGTTGCGCAGGGCTGTCAGTTGTCATGGAAACACCCACCACCATTTTAGGCCAAGTGCCACCACTGTGTTTCTTCTCTAGGGTGGTCTCCAGGGTAACACATTCGGGGCCAACTGACTCAGAGCGGGTATAACAGACCTCCTGAAAGGCACTGCCGCTGTATCGAGCCAGCCCCAGCTCTGAAGCGGGTCGGAGTGTGTTAGGGTGCAAGGTGGAGATTGGGAAGACCTTCCTTTCGGAAAAACCGCTCTCCTCTGTGTCTGTCCTGGTCTTTCTTCTCTCACCGCCCGTGTCCCCACTATAAATGTCCGTCTGAGTGGAGCTGTTGTGTTTGAGGTTTCTGCTGTTTCGTGAATGAACATCTGACAGGTGGATTCTGCCGTTAGATTTTTCGGCCTCCTTCAGGCTCTCAAAGATGTTCTGCCCCGATGTGCTCTGAGGAAAGAACTGTTAATGGACAGGTTCAGCATAACTGGATAAATAAAACCCCACAACATTACTAATACAAACATTCAGAGGTACATAACCTACTGTGACAGTGGCTTATTTCACAAAAGGCCGGTTTTAGTGGCTACCGGGGTAAGTATGTGGAAACTCTGGTTTTCCGGCTTTAATAAAATGGATTGGTTTTAGCGTGTTCACTGCTATGGTATCTTGCGTTACACACATAACCTCCACCGGAGCAAGTTTTTATTCTGGATGAGAGAATGCAAACCAAAACTGGACCAATCCGATTAAAGAAAAATGATGTATCTGATGCAATAAAGTTACACCCCTGTATCTCTTGCTCCATATACAAGTACTTTACAGTGCAAGCATTTTAGTTATTAAATTGCCTGGCTTTATTTATTTTATGAATTATTTTGACAATTTTAACTTTTAATTTAATGTAAATACATGCATTGAAATACATATTTAAGATATTTTTTTTCAGAACGAGATCTTTATCTTCAGCAGAGAAGTGAATTGTGCCGACTCTCTAGCGAGAAGTGAATCAAACTAATGCTCTTCATGCGTCTTGTGATTGGCTGTCACACTTTGGAGCACATGCTCCAGATTTGTTTGATTTTTGCAACTCTAAACAAACTCCTTGTGCAACTATTATTGAGAAATTATAAGTCATTACAAAACAAATGTATATATTTCTGGGAAAAATTCTGTTTAAAACAATTTAAATAATTGTCAGTAACTTGGTCAGTAACTTGGCATTACACAGAGGCTTAGCAAAGGCTCAACTGATTACTGAAAGCAGTAATGAGAACAACTACAAACTAGCGTATTTTCCAAACCTGACTTCCTCAGTAATGCTTCAGAGTTGGTATTCTCTCAGACACAGCTGTCTCAAAAACGACTTGGAATAAATGTCACGGCAGCACCTTGGCATGTGGTAATGAGAGCGGCGCATACGCTCAGACAGCAGTGAGAGAACAATCACCTTCATGAGGGAGAGAGCGAGCGAGTCCCTGCCGCCCCTCAGCAGAGCCTCACATTCACTCAGAGATTTGTTATCCAGAGCGATCCCATTTATCTAGGGAAGGAGAAATTTAGGTCAGCGCTTCACCAAAGAAAAGTGCCAGCAGACTTTTCAATCTTTCTATTTTCAAACCCAGAAATGACTTCGGAAACTTGTGAACAGAGACAATTGATTCCTAGTGAATGAAAGAATGGTGCACTTTAAGATCTCCAGTTCAGATAAATCCTTCCATCTTTTTAAACTTAAAGGGATTGTTCACTCAGAAATAAAAATTCTGTCATTGTTTACTCACCCTCAAGTTATTCCAAACCTAGACTGTGAAACAAAAACAGAGGAGTGTTGACGAATTGTACTCGCCATTTAAAGAAACTGTAAGTAGACTCAGAGCGGCAAAAAGAGCCCTAGTTTCATAAAAGTAGTCCAGACTACTTGCGGACTATATGTTAGCTCTACAATAGCTCTCAAATCAAATATGATGTCAACAACACAAAAGAGCCAATAGTGTCCAATTTCAAATGGCATTTATGTGATTTTATAGTACATACAAATGAAGTAATACATTTTAGTACTAAACATGGGCATTATTAGTGGACTTTTTCATTCATTTAAGTCTATCACTGTTGTTATTGTTAACTAAAACAAACCATTAAAATATACTTTGTTAATTGAAATAAAGATTAAATCAAATGAAATATAAATCTGAAAAACTACTAAATCGAAATTTTGTAATGTTGCCTTGAACTAAAACTGAACAATATTACAACTATTTAGAAATATTTTTAGAACAAAAAATAATAAAATGTCAAAAGCACATAAACTGACAAAAAAAAATCTAATTGAAAACTGAAAACAAAAACATAAAGGCTAATTGAGAATATAAATAAAAACTAACACTGAAAAATAAAGCTGGTCTGTTCCTCACATTAAGCTATCGTACGGCTGTTTTTAAGATTAGAAAATAATCGCACTGGTCATATGGCCAACTTTTATGCTACCTCTGAGGGTGTTTTTGTGTCAAGTTTACAAGTCCACACTTTCATTATATGGAAACAGGCAGCCTGTACATTCATCTTATGTACTCCTTAATAGCAAACCATGTGGGTTTAGAACAATATGATTGTGAGTAAACCATGGCACAATTTTCATTTTGAGTGAACTTTTCCTTTCATGATAAGAACTGGCAGTTGTAGTAGCACTATTGATTGAGCCGTCTGACATGGCCAATACTGAAGCCAAAAGGTTACAGATATCAACTACCTAGTATCTAGCATGGGAGTTAAAGTAACACCTGATCTGCTCTCAGGATTAACATCTGTGTTACTTATCACCAGAGTGGCAGCTATCGCTTAGCACATCACCTGTCTTATATTCGTCGCCTCCATTTAGGGAGTGGAGTGGATTTGATTGGCAGTTCATCTAATAAGCTCTCATGTATTTAAGATAAGTAACAGGATTAAAAATGTGCTTCAGTTAGGAGATTGTGATGAGAACTAAGGTCAGACTTTTATAAGAGCAAAACGTATCCTTGACAGCAGCGATCTTCCTTCAATTTGAGAAAGGATCGCATGACTGCTTGATGACTTACGGCAATGAGGCGGTCTCCGATGGTAAGAGATCCCTCTCTGGCAGCTGGGCTACCCGGTGCGATAGCAGCCACATACACGCCTCCCTCAAGAGTGATACCAGAGTCTAGGAGGGTGCAGACCAAATTAAGGGTCATTAATAAGAAAATAAGGGAAATTAGCCATAGAAGCGGTAAAATGAGTTGGGGAAGACGTGGGAAGTCACAGAAGTAAGTGATACCTTTGTGTCCGATGAGATTAATGTGGACAGGAGTAACCAGTCTTCCTCCTAAAGATTTTCTCCTGCGAACGACCATATTGATCAGTCCGCCTCCATTAAGTACGGCTTTGATGACCTGCTTCCTGTCTTTGTGAGTCAGGTCCACATCATTTATCTTCAGCAGCCAATCATTCACCCTATTGAAAGAGAGGCACGGCCGGTCAGGACAAAACTATAAGCACGGAAATGACCGTATAATCATTCCAGAAGGCATTATCTGAAAAACACTCAATATCTGAATTCACCTCAATCTTCCATCCGCAATGCTTCCTTTGTCCACCCTAGTCACAAATATCCCACAATCCCCTGGTAAATATGGATCATTCACCCCCTCTGCAATATCAAACCCCATTGCCTTCAAATCCATGTCGTCCTGTTGGGAGGATAATGATGGAGAGACAGATGAGACCTCTCCACATGGAGAAAAAAATCAGCTAAAATGAAGGTAAAGTGATGAGCATCCTGGAACAGCAAATAAAAACAAGTAAAGGCAGTTGAAATTGTTTCAGAAAATCTTATCTTTGAATTGAACTACATGTTGTTTAGGTAGAAATGTTTTGAAACAACACCAATGTCTACGGTAACATCCTAAACTGTAAAATGACCATATGATTTAAACAAGTTTTATAAAATGTTAAACCTTACATTTCAGCCTAATAAATGATTATGTTATACACAATTGGCACACTGGCTAAATGAAAATGCAAATTCACTCTCTGATTGTAGGTGGCGCTAATGGAAAAGCTGAAACATAGTGGTTACCCCTGTAAACAAAGCAGAAACGTGCCTTTAAATAGTTTTACTAATAGTGTCAGCGCAAACCCTCTTTTGGCATTAAAAAACTACTGTCAGGATTTACTAAAGACAGTGAAAAATCTGCGCTAAAAAGAGGTGGACAGGGTTATTTTTGGGGCTGAACTTATTGCATATGCATTTGTAGGAGTTTCCCTTTCAGATGCAACATTTATGGGAGGAGAGTATTTAAATGAATCATGCAAAGTGATTTACTAAGATTTGTGCTAGTTAATTTACTGGTGTTTGCACGATTATTTACCGTCCAAAATAAGCATGTCTTAAACCAGACGCTAATTTGCGCTGGTCTTGGTAGATTGCGCTGGTCATTATGAAAATCATCCGGGTGTGTCTGTGTTCAATTTGCATGTCGTCAGTAGATCACGTGCAGAACTTTCCACTCCCATCAGCGCTTTTTTTTTTTTATTGTGCTCTCACGCTAATTTACCCGGTTTAGTAAATCTGACCCTAATTTATCAGGCATTATACAGAGGTAAGATGAAAAGATTCAACATGTTTCTGAAGAGTTCCCTTCAGAGATACATTCATATAAACCCTTCCCCCCAACCCAAATAAAAACTCTGCGGATTTGAATCACGAATCGTGTGAATAGCCCATTTCAATAGGAGTTTGCAGGTATGAACCAGTTCGACAAATTTGTAGTTTTGTCCTAAAAGAGAGTAATATCTGGCCAAATAAAATTTTAGGACTAAAACTACAAAAATGTAGCCTGGATGCCAGCCAAACTTAGACCCGCCCATAACATTTTCTCTCAAAAATGATGATCGTGTTGGTCCTTGGTACTCCGTGTATCCGTGTATACACCGGCAAAGATCATTTACACACTTCTTCTTCTACTTGCAGTGTGCGTGCAGTTGAGTTCTGTTGACAACTATGTGTTGCTCAACAAACGTCACTTACTCCGTTGCTCTGATTGGTTGTAGGTCTGAATTGAGTGCATGAATTGAGGCAATTTCTTTCCTGGTTTGGCTGAAACACGCCCCAATAATCACAGCAGTATCAGACTCATATTCTGACTAGAAGTCAGGCTAACAAAAATATGTATTCTCTACAGAAATTTTGGTTGCACTTTATTCTACAGTAGATCCACTTATCCAGTAGATCTGTACTTACCCAAGAAATCACGGAGTAATATAAGCTAACTATACAGGTTAAGGTTAGGTTCATTGTCAGCACCTAGTTATTACACAGTTAATGTAATTACTGGTAATTCATTGATAATTAATTGGCAAGTACATAATATGTAGGGTTAATTTGGGACACTTTTTACAAGTCATCTCAATGGCAAAAAGTGTCCCAATCACCCTGAATTCACCCCTACATGCAGAACAGACCTGTAAAATAAAGTGCTGCTGAAATATTCTTGCTTTTTCCAGGCACTGATAACATATTTCCAGACATTTTCCCTTACTATAATCTACCTATAAGATCATAATATTTTCCTTCATGACTTTTATCTGTAGTGCTTTGGATTTCTGTGTTCTTACCCGATCCTTCTCAAACTCCACCACCTCAGTCTCCCACTCTAATGAGTCTGTGTCTATGGCTGAATCATGGGAGCTGTGAGCCATTAGCTGGCAAAAACGCGCCTCCTTTTCCAACTGGCTCTCCATCTTCTCCCTTTGTTGGTAAAGAGAGCACAAAACAAGACAGACTATTTTCTCTCTCATCTCTCTAAACGGTCATCTAATTCATCACACGCCCACAAAAACCAACACAAAACAGAAGGTCAAATATCAACAGTCTTTGTGAAGACCACCACTTTGTTTAAAAATCTGCTGATGCAAGACTGGGAAAGCCTCTGTCCTACAGGCCAGTTGGATAATACGGGTTGGCATCAGGGCAACTTTTGGCACAGTTTGTGCAATCTAGGAAGACCTGTGCTAGATGGAGATGTTATAAAAGCGGCATCAAGGTCGCACCTCAAAACTGGGTAGAACAAAACAGGATCAAGTAGATGGGGAATACTGGCAAACTGTCACTAAGATTCATAGACTCAGAGGGAGAGGAAAGCCTGGAGGGCATCAGTGACATAAGAAAAGTCTAGTGCAAGAGTGTGGGGGAGCTCTGGAGTTTTAATGGGGATGGAATAACCACTAGGGGGCGTCTAAAGCAGAAAAGAGACTGATGCTGCGTCCCAATTTGCATACTATCCGTCCTAAATAGTATACGAAATTAGAATTTAGTGCGTCCCAAATCAGAGTATGTTGAAATCAGTATTCCAAAGATACCCGGATGGTCTACTTTTTCTGGTTAGAATCCGAAGAGCAGATCTGTGCACACTCTAACTGCTTATATTGCCCACAACCCATTGGACAAAGATTCGACAAACTACAAAAACAAATAAAAAGTGTTAAAAAAAACTACAAACTTGATGGTTAAGTAGAGAGGTTTAGATAAAGGGGTTTGAGTGATTAAAAATCAATATCTAACCTGACGAAAAAGATTTATATTCAATGTTATCTACATTATATTTCATCTGCAACAGCATTGTGAACTTTTATAAAAATACTTCTGGTCATTATGCAATTTGCATAATGATGCATTTAACAACTGGCAGATAAACTACTACATTTCTCTCTGAAACGGCAAGAAATTAAATTGAATGTGGAGGATTTTAACTGTGGTGAGATGATTGACAGGGCAGTTTAAATGGTGACAGGATGCACGTAACTAAGCGACAGAGCTGTCTTCGTCCTGCCTTCGCTTGCATACTATTCTGCTACACACTAGGTATGTACGTTTTCTTCACAAAAACAGTACATACTTTTAGGGCATACTATATGTAGGTGAATTGGGACGCAGCGTGAGTCTTGTTACCAATTAACCGAATTCCACCAAGACCATGAATCACTTGCCATAAATTAATATGATTGGGCATTATAAGTGCAAAATGATCTGCTGTTTGTGTGTTCACATGCACAGAAAAAAAACACACTGAAAGTCATGAATATTTGAACGGGTTAGTTCACCCAAAAATGAAAATTCTGTCATTAATTACTCCCCCTCATGTCGTTCCCAACCTGTAAGACCTTCGTTCATTTTCAGAACACAAATGAAGATATTTCTGATGAAATCCGAGAGCTCTCTGACCCCTCTATAGACAGCTATTTAATGAACACTTTCAAGGCTCAGAAAGGCAGTAAAGACATTGTTAAAATAGTCGAAGTTCCTGGATCATTACGCAGGAGTGAGAGTATAGTCACTAGCCATATCGGTCTAGAAAATCGCAACTTTTCTTTTTCCATCAGTCATCACAACATGTAAATAGGAAAATATTGGCATATTTTGTCACTTATTGAGCAGTAGGCTAGCTGGAGCTGTTTACCTCCAGTCTTTGTGCTAAGCTAGGCTAGCGGTGGGTGCGTCAGACAGAGTTATGGGATGCACGGAGATGAGAATGGTATGTATGGACTTATCTAGCTCTGGGGGATACGGTGAATAAGCTAAAGTCCCCAAAAGTCGGCGTGATCCTTTAAATACCAGTCTATGGAGGGGTCAGAGGGCTCTCGGATTTCATCAAAAATATCTTCATTTGTGTTCTGAAGATGAACGAAGGTCTTACAGGTTTGGAACAACATGAGGGGGGAGTAATAATGACAGAATTTTCATTTTTTTGGTGAACTACAACTTTAACTATCATTTATTTATTTATTAAATAATGTTATTTTGCGTTATGTTGTTATTTATTTATTTACGCTATTTATTACTTTATTAATTTATGCATTCACTGATAATAATAACACAGATAATAAATGTGTGTCAAATTTGGGTGTAAATGTAATCAAATACCTTACATTATTGGTATATTATCTGTCAAAAACTGACTGAAAGATGGGCAGAAAAGCAGGACTAAAAAGTGTTTACTTGAGCTCTTTAAGTTCCCTGGCCGCATCGTTCCGCTGTTTCCTCATGTCGTCAAGGTTACGCAGGGCATCAGCCAGATCGCTGACGGCACGGTCTCTCTCTCTGCGCAGGTTATCACACAACGTCCTGCCAAAACACAGCAAACACACGCTCAAGCATCAGCAACAACAGTTGCTTATTTTAGATAAGCTCAATGTCAAATGGTACCGTATGCTCTCTCTCTCAGCAACAATCTTGTCTCTTTCCTGAAAGGCCCAATCTCTGCGACACTTGGCCACCTCTGCCTCCTGCACGGCCTCCTTCAGCTCCTGAGACATGGCCTCACACTGCTTCCTCAACACATCAATCTCCTTATTGGCACGCTCCATGTCCAGGGTAGCAGAGTCTTGTTTCTACAGCAAAAACATTCATGATGACTATGACTGCATGATTTCATCCACCAAATTAAGACACCTGTAAAGTCATATTAGTGAAATGAGTTATACGAGCGTCACCAGGGAGGTGATAAAAGCAACTTCGAGCCTTACAGCGATTCTAGAGAAGTTAGAGAGCCCTCTAGTGGACTCTAGCAGCACTGCTACTTCAACAGCTTCAAGTTGACTAAATAAATCAGCTTTGGGTTTTTTCTACTGGAATAATCCAATGGCTCACAGCTTATGAGATTTTTATGAGCTTTGTAGTTTGTAGTGTTTGTTTGTGTGTGAAGACTGGTGTGAAAATTGAGAGAGGCAGGAACAAAGGTGAGGATGTCACTTGGACATTTCTGCTCGTAGAACAGCAGATAAATGCAGTGACAGAGCAGCTGATAAATGTCTCAGATAAAAACCTGAATCCAGGGCTCCAGACTGCGACCTTTGCGACCTTTTTTCCTGCTGGTGCAACTGAATTTGGTTAGAGGTCACACAGGTGCGACCACCGCGGTGCCCAACTGATAAGAGCTGCCATTTCTGTTACATATGAGAGACATCGAACGGCATACAAAACAAAAACAGAACGGAACCGCGCTACTCGTTTGAGCTGCGCTGCACGGACTGATTATAAGCTTGGAGCAATAATAGACAGCGCAGCACAAGCTCATACAAGCCGATCTCGTAACACAGATACCAGTGAGAAAGCATTTGAATTTACAGCAGAATTAATAACATCGCTACTGCGAGTTCTAGTGGACGCGTTCGGCCCAGAATTCAGAAGAGGGGGTTCCTAAGGGCCTGCGCGCATATGTGTGTGTGTGTGTGTCTGTTGAGATTCAAATTCACGAACATTCCATCATTGAAAGTCTAGGGGATATATTTTTTGCCTGCTTTTTCATCCGCTGTGTGAACATTGTAGATTTGGTCAATTTGACACCTCAAACGGTGCGGGACGAGTTACGCACCAAATTTTTGTCCAGAACAATAAGTATGCAAGAGAACAACAGTGACGCTTTGCTTCGCAAGCACCACTAAAAATAAATTACAATAAACATTGTAATTGTGGTTTGTGTTGTTATAGTTTTTCCAGGCCTGGAAAACTCCCTGCATCTAGGTTTTCCATAGAAGACTGGATGTAGCATCAGAATTTGAACTATATTTTTTAATAAATGTCATTAATGTGACCATATGTTGTAAACACCTGTCTGGCCTGATAGTATTCCCGCAGTAACTGGTCTCTCTGGATGATGGCTTCAGTTCTCTCTTTCCTGGCCACATCTCTTTCCTCCCGCACGGTCTCGATGTCTTTACAGGCCTGACTCAGCTCTTTCTGGGCCTCCGCTTTGTCCTTCACTTCATGGCAATATTTTTCCAGCAGCTCATTTCTCTCACAGATGGCACGGTCTCGATCCACCAGCGATGAATTTAGCTCCTACAAAAAGACACCAACGTCAGCGACAGTTATACACTATTGATTTAAAGTGCTTTTTCAAAACGGCATGTTGTCTGGACGCCTAGCACAAACTTGGCAACAGAAAGGTGATTTACAGAACAGAGAGCATATTATAACAAGGCCCAGTCCCACCTTGATCTTGAATACTGTATACAGTGGAAACAGTGACTCTGACCGTAAAGATCAGAAAAAGCAATAGCTATGTGTCAATCCATTTATGAAATGCTGGATGGAAATGCCAAGAAGCGCATAGATTCTAAAAATATGCATAAAAAAAACATATGCGCTCAATCGGATAATTTTTTCATCCAATAAGAGGTCATGTGCATTAACTATGTTAGAAACACATTTAGCAAATAAATCCCTCAATGTGCAACTAAAACCTCATGTGACTTTGCTCAGCAGTGGATATGATTGGATAACTGGACTAACCAGCAGAGCAATTTCATTGCACGGCATTTCAAATGTTGGTTTGATCATTCTGAAATGCCTGAGCCAAAGTCTGTCATCAGAATGATTTGAGATAATGACCTCCCATAAGCGTCTCACACGATTGCATTCCCAAACATCAGGCATCCGAATGCAAGATATCTTGAGCGTTTCATCCGCACGTTCTGAGACGCAAGTCATTTATGATGCAGGAAAAAAGAGCCACAGTGGCTTCCCTGATTCCAGCAACTTACATTTTTATTACAGATATTTTGCACCATTTTCCTAAGAAGTGACATTTTTGTTCTCTTGAACACATGGGATGGAAACGCAGCTTTATTTGCAAATGTTTTATGCCATATTCCAATCTTGCACACAAGTTAAACTCGCAACTTTGAATGGAAACTTAGTTATTATGGAGGTGTTACCTGTCTGAGAGCTTCCAGCTCTTCACTGGCCACCATCCTCTCAGAGGAGGTGTTTTTGAGCCGGGCCTCTGCCGCTTCCAGCTCCGTCTGCAGCTTGTCCACCTCTTTAATGACCTGGTCCCTCTCGCTCATGATCAGTCTGTATTCATTAAACACAGAATCCCGCTCCTCCTTGTACTTCTCTGCATCCTTCACCGCCTTCAGCTGGAAGTTCTTGTAGCGCGTCACCTCCGACTGAAGTCTCTCCATCTCTCTCTGCAGCTCCTTGTTCTGGGCTGAGGCCTTATTCAGCTCCTGCTGCACCGAGTCAAATCTGAGGGGGTTCAAATTCAACATAAATTTAATTTATGAATGATTTTTAGTACTATAATGCTTAAGTTAATTGCGCCGATATATTTTATTCTAAGTAATGCCCATCAAACAAAACTTCTACACACCCCTCAATCCTTGTGTGTGAATGTGTTAAATATTCAGACAAATTTGATTATGCTTTCAGCTCGGTTTAACATATTTTACCATATTTAAATTCATTCTGCACTTCTTGCCTCAAACTCAGAGCAGAAAATGCAAAAAAAAAGCTGCAGATTAAGTTTAACATGACTGTAGTGTCTAAAGTTAAAAAGCTGTTGATGTATAATCTTTAAAGTTACTCCCAGAGTGTTACACAACACTTAAAGCAGATATTGAAGATGACTGATGCTGCTTGTACCGTCTCATAGATGAAGACCACTGCTGTTGGTACTGGATGGCTGTGTCACGTTGTTTCAGAAGAGCGTCTATTTGTTTTTGCAAGCGCCTGTTCTCCTCCTCCACCTGCTCCAGTCGACTCAGATCAGTGTTGTGACTGGCCACCTTCTCGCTGTATCTTTTGCTCAAGACGTCGTATTCCTTCTTCACCCCCTCCAGCTTGTCCATCGCTGTATCGTAAAGCTTGTTCAAAACCTCTGATGATCCGTTCTCCCTGATTACCTGCATCGAAAAAGACTTTCATGAACCTGATTTACTGTGTAGTGATGTCAAAGTATCGCAAAGAAAACTAAACAAAAAGATTACCTGTGTCAAAAACAGCTTGCGTGAACCTGATTTACTGTGTCAAAAAAAAAAAAAAAAACTACAAACAAATACACAAAACAAACCCTGATTTACTGTGTTGAAAACAGCTTTGATGATTTACTGTGTGGCATCAAAGAAACACAAATAAAAAATTAAAAACCCTGATTACCTGTGTTGAAAACCGCTTTGATGAACTGTGTGGCATAAACAAAAAAATAAAAACCCTGATTGCCTGTGTTGAAAACAGCTTTGATGAACCCGATGTACTGTGTGGTGTTAAAGAAACACAAATAAACAAAAAAATTAAAAACAAAACAAAACAAACAAAACCTGATTGCCTGTGCTGAAAACAGCTTTGATGAAATAAAACAACAACACTGATTAACTGTATCATGTTGTGTCAAAAAACTAAATTATTAAATTAAATTAAAATTGGAAAATAAACAATTTAGCCTTTTGACTACTTTGTAAAAAAAAACAAACAAAAAAAAACACATTTGTAGAGACTATTTGTTTTTGACTACATTGACCAGTCCAAATGATATTGTATTGATACTGATATGCAGGCATTACAATCCAACTGATGTGTGGTCACATGCATGGTCTGAATATAGTGCCTATTTTACGGTTCATCATATCATATTTCAGAGTCTGGACTATCAATATTTTACATTTGCTTTTATGATCACTTGAATTAAACTTTTACAACGCAACCACCAGAGGGCGATCATGGGTCTATGAACATCTACTGTACTCGCATGCAAAATGCTGTCACTGCACATATACACAAAAAGGCAACCCTGCATTCAGTATTAAACAAACAGCATTACGTTCACTTGTTCTGCAAAATGCTGACCTATTAGAACCCTATATGTCCTAATGACATAATCGAAGGCAATTCCCTGTCCGGGCAATAAAGCCACACCTCAGTGGGGCCTGACCAAGCCACAGTGGGATTTCATATAAGTGATAGGCATCTGTATCCAACTCTCCTCTAGGCCATGTAATCAGTGCTTAGAGTATTGACTAACTGCAAAAGCCTCTGTCCTTCTCCATCAGTCAGTCGGCAATTGCCCTTCCAGACTGACCTTTTCCAAGCAGGCGGAGTGCGTTTTGTGCAGCCTGTGGGCAGCATAAGCACTGCTGACCGGTCAAAACACGATTCAATCTGTATGCTACAGTACAGATCCCGTGGCATGCCTGATGTAACCTCTCTGTGACAATTAAGACCACTCCAGACACACAAGCAGGAGATATCCTAATGTTCTAAACCTTTCCATTTGTATTTGTAAATTTAATCCGAAAAGAAAGCCTGGTAAATCAATCCGACAGGAAAAGGTTCGTTCCTTCATGGCAGCTGCAGAGAGCAGACAGTGTGTTGACACGGTGGCATCTGATTGAATAATCTCCTGTCCCCTGGCTTCCGATTTATGTCAAGGTCAGATTTGGTTGCACTACCATGGGATGCCCAGCCTCCGGATTTACAACATAAATGCTGCCGTTCATGATGCAACGGACGCACTAATCCCACAACAGTCTGCGCAGCGGGGGAACGACAAAATCTGCAATTTAATTAACCGTCCCTGGAGCTCTCCGGAAAACTCAGGGATCGATTTTGGCAGACTAACGTCACTTTCTGGCTGACGGCAGTACCATTAGGCCGTTTCACACTGCAAGCGTAGGAAGCGCATATGTATTTTGGTGCCCGTTTTAACAGGTTACATTCACACTGTGTGCTTTAGCAGGGCTCTGCTGCGAAGAGGTTCTGGAAGTTTCGGCACTGAGCCCATTTTTTCTGCTTTTTCTACATGCTGAACTAGCAGACAACATGGTGAAGAAAAAAATCACTATAAACCTACACTACCATTCAAAATTTTGGAGTCAGTAAGATTTATTTTTTAATCAATACTTATGTTCCTCATGGACATATTAAATTGACATTTATAATGTAGCAAAATATTTCTACTTCAAGTAAATGCTGAACTTTTGAACTTTTTTATTCATAGAAGAATCATGAAAAACATATCACAGTTTCTACAAAAATATTAAGCAGCTGTTTTTAATGATCATAAGTAAAGTTTCTTGAGCACCAAATCAGCATACCAGAGTGATTTCAGAAGGATCATGTGACCCTGAAATTGGAGTAATGGCTGCAGAAAATTCCCAGGGATTCACAGCCATCACAAGGATAATATATTTAAAAAGAACATTTATTTTAATAATATTTAACAGTTTTTAATGCATACCAAACTTCTTTTGAAGAACTGAACCAACTGTTTATGAAGCAATGTCAAATAATGGGATGAGAACTTGATCCATTGTTTGAAATAAAGACATCATTCATGCTACATCGTTGTCGACGCTTGGTGCTGACGCAACCGTCAGCCAATCACATTACCTTTCCGGTGTTGCATGAATGCAATTGGCTAGTGTCTGCACTGGGGTATTTGCATAGGCGATCTGATTGGCTGACGCTTGCATTGGTGCTTGAAAAGTTGAAAAGGTTTCAACTTCTGCCACGAGCAACGTCAATGATGCGACGCAACGGAACCCACAATTCAGTTCAGCAACACATGACGCATTATTTAAATCTCACTTGATTAACCAATGTCTTTGTTGCTGAGCTTCGATGATCCAATTCAACAGCACAGCTGAAAGGTTTCTTTGAGCTGCGCCCTCTACTGTACAGGCTTCAATTGCATTTCTTTCAGCCTGAAGCACACTGGGACGATTATCGCTGGCCTTTAACGCCTTGTGTCTAAACAAAAGGGTGCCAATGTGAGTGTGCACACCAACGCGCAAAAACGGCAGGCGTAAAAGTGTAATTTTTTTTAAACGCATCTGGTTTGTTTTTTTGGTTTGAGGCGCCACATTAAAAAATGGCCGACCAATGAGATTGCCGCTTTTGTTCCCATACCTGGAGCTGCTGAAGTTACAGTAAAACACGACTTTGTGGCCCTCAAGCACAAAACGGTCTTGCCGAGCACACATGGATACCTAAGAAGATGATGATGATGAGGACGAAGTAAGTAGACAAAGAAGATGATGCAACGAGGCAAGATGAATGTAGAGCTGCTGGTCTCTTTGGTGTCTGAACACAAAGAACTTTATGACAAACGCCACAGAGACTACAAAAATCTTGATAAGAGGGAGTTGTTATGGAGAGGATTTGCAGATCAAATAGGATTCAATGGTGAGTTTCATTTCACTTGATTTTCTTTCAGTAAGCTCCATCTACTGTCATGGAGTGAATTTGCATGTTCACTCAGCGCGTCACCAGTGAAAATCGTTTGGGTATGAACACAGAGACGCGTCAAAAAACGCTGGCGATAAGCGCGCGCAAAAATCGTCCCGGTGTGCACAAGGCTTAAGGCTTTTTCAAAGGAACTTTTGTGTTTATACTAAGCAAGCCCAGCCCAGGTCAAAAAAGTGCAAAAGTAATTTAACACATTACTTTCCATAAAAAGTAACTGACTAACACAATAAGTTACTTTTTAGGGAGTAATGGAATATTTTAACTACTTTTAAAAGTAACTTTCCCCAACACTGGTCAGAGTGTTTCTGTTATAGCCTTTAATTTACACACTGCCTGTGCGTGTATGAAATACATCTGAGTTGTTCCTGGACTGCATGTAAAGTCACTACCTGTTGTTGCTGTAGTCTCATGTCGGCCACCTCTCTCTGATCTTCAGAGTGAAGTCTCCTGAGCTCCTCACAGCTCTGTTTCAGATGGTTGTGTTCCCTAACCAGCTTGGCATTCTCTCTCTTCACAACCTCCATCTCCTCCTTCAACTGAGACTGTTCGCTTAAGAGGCGGCTGTGCTGTATGCTGAAAAACAAACAAAACATTCAAACAAACAAATTAGCTATTTTACATATGTTACTCCATTTACCACATGATAATCTGCGTCACACTTCACTTGTGCAGTCTAGGTAATGTTACAGCCGAAACGCTTGTAAAAGCAATCAGAAATTAATAAAACCCAGCCCTGCAGAGCACTGCCCTAGAGTGGTAACTCTACAGTATATTAGTAACTAAACAGGACTCTGTTCCAAAATCTAGTAAGCCGTCTACGTAGGCAACATTTTAAGGCAGTGGTTCTCAAACCTGTCCTGGGGACACCCAATTCAAGTCTTGCATGTCTCCCTCATCAGACACACCTGATTTAAATCAACAGCTCATTAATAGAGACTGCAAGACTTGAATTGGGCGTGTCTGATGAGGGAGACATGCAAAATGTGCACTGGTGGGGGGGTCCTCAGGACAGTTTTGAGAACCACTGTTTTAAGGAATTATAGGAGTGCTTCAAAACGTAAGCAACATGATGTTGCTGTTCTAATATACCTTTTTTCTGACAAATTCTTAGACAGCATCACACGAACACATCACAGAGAATGCAATCCCACAATGCATTGCACACACTCCACCCAACATAATATGTTAACGGCTAGCTTTACTGAAATCAATTAGGAGTTGTGTCTTGGTCTAAGGAATGCTATTTATTTGGTGCACAAGGTTTCTGCTCATGTAGAACGTTCCAAATCGGTTCCTATGTGGATGCTACCAGTAGACAACAAGGAGGCTCAAACTGAATGAATGTTTCCATTCTCAAGACTTTAGTAATATGTAAGCAGCATGACAGAGAATGGCTGTGTGTGTGAGCGCGTGCTGTAAATCACACACTGTTAAGGGAGCGGGGAATATGGGATTAATCCCTCGTCAACTCAATCTTCATCTCTATGTGCCCAGCAAAGATGGGGACAGGAGGGCATGTGTCCTTAGATCATAATCAGATTATAGCTGCTGCACATCTGTGTATAGAGGGATGATATTATGTTGGTGTGTGGATGACCGCACACTGGCAAACAAGGGTGAGTCAGAGACAACGGAGCAGAACAAACTTCCTTGTGCACACGCTCACATGTTGCCAACTGGTTTAGATAACGAGGCTACATTAAACTAATGCCATTTAAATTAATGACATATGACAGTGCAGTTTTACAATATCTTGTGGCTGTGGTTTCTCATAAGACGTCAGTAGGACACTGACGGGATAGTTCACACAAAAATGAAAATTCTGTCATCATTTACTCGCTATCCAAACCTGTCATAACTTTCGTTCTTCTGTTGAACACAAAAGAAGAGGTAAAAATATCTCATATCTTTGGTCCAGTGTTGTTTTGGACCCCATTGATGTCGACTGCATGCACAAGAACAGTTGAAACATTCTTCAAAAAATACATTATCTTTTGCAGGACGACATGAGGGTGAGTAAATGATCACAAAATTTGAATTGCAATAAAAACTTTTTTTTTTTTTATACATTTGTGGTTTGGAATGATATGTGGATGACTCAAAAAAGGATTTCGATTTTTGGGTGAACTATTTATTAGGGCTGTACTCTCCCAGTCGATTAGTCGATTATTAGTCGATACATTCTGGCTCGACCAATATTCTGATTGGTCGATTTTTTGCCGTGTTCATTTCATCAGGTGGAAAGCACTAATTGCTAATGGGGGTGTTTTCAGAGCACCCGTTTCACAGGTAACAGTCTGTCTTCAGAACACCCCCCTTGTTTTCACTTCTTTTGGATTAGCCCAACCCACTGGAGAAGAGAGACAGATTGAAGTAGACTACTTTGCTGTATATTATTTATTTAATTGTGAGAGCATTTTCCTAGTCAGTCCTCTTCTACCATGCCAACAAAGACATCAGCAGTGTGGCAGCATTTTTTTAATTAAAAATGGGAAAAAGTCTAATGCAAATTTTGCAAACAACAGTTTGCATATCATAGCTCGACGGCAAACATATCATATCACCTAAAAACGGTAAGCTAACTTGTCTGCGTTAGGTTGCCCCATCTGTTTTGAGTAGGCTATATGAATATATGTTGTAGCCTACTTTTATGGTTCCCTTCTATTATTGTGCAAACTGCTATTTTTTTTTAGTATTATTTATTGGATTTGGGCACTTTATTATTTTATTTTTTATTTGAAGCCTAATGTGCGATGCGCTGTGCCCACTGTTTGTATTAGTTTTGAGCCTATGCTTTATTTTCAGTTATGTACTTTATTTCGTTTCAGCTCTTGATCTGGCTTGTTTAATAAATATTCCTTTTTTATTAAAGTGGACGTGCCTTTTGTATTTAAGAGTAAAAGCTTTAAGTTAATAGTCTCATGTCTCAGCCCCGAAAGCTGAGCTGAGCTCCTATGTTCGAGCTGCACAGAGCGGCTGAAATTATAGTGTCTGTCAGTTATTATAATACATATGACAAAAACAACTGTCTAAATTATGTTGCATATTCCTCAAAAGTTCTTGTGATGATATCACTAGTTGACAACATAGTACTATATTTTCGGAAATTATAGGCTATGATATTGCGCAGGTGCATGTGATGCAACACTGTCAGAGCTGACAGACTCGTGTGTCAGACTCATTTCAGTGCAAAATAATCAGGACAAAAACGATTTAATATACTGCAAATAGCCTACTAGTTTTTTATGTTTATTTATAATTCATTTAGGCAGACAACAAGGCTACCAAGTAATGTGCACAGTGCGCAGCTAATTAACGTTTTTTTTTCCTAACGTCCTTTTTAGTCGAAAATTTCAGGACTTCAGTCGACCGAGATTTTCTTTGGTTGATTACAGTCCTACTATTTATGTAGATGAATATAATATAAATCATACTGGGATTACACACATCAACATTGCAACATGAATTAAGCTGCAGGACAAAGTTCTTCAGACATTTAATAAAGCCATAATTAACCTGTAGATGATGTAAGCGCTAATTAAAAAAGGTGCTACAAATGCAGCAGATGGCTCTTAGCATCAACTCCCTGTGTTTAAGAGAGACATTCGTCGCCTGTACTCACTGGTAGTAGTCTGCTTCCTTCACGGCCTCCTCGCATCTCTTCAGAGTCTTGGTGTGCTGGTTCTGCAAGGACTGTAGGTCTGCCATGGCCTTCATGCACTGCGTTTTTAGTCGCTCGTAGTCATGACCAGGTTTGGAATTTGGCCTTTTAGAGACAAGAGTAATACATCAGCAGCGTGTCCCTCAGTCTGCAAGGGCGGCCCAATGTTAATTGGGATAACAGAGATACACTACTGGGCAAAAGTTTGGAATAACTCACCAATGCTGTGCTTATTTGATATTAAAATAATATACACTAAAAACTGTTCAATGAACAGCATTTATTTGAAGTAGAAATGTATTTACATTTACTTTTGATCAATTTAATGCTTCCTCACTAATAGTAATAAGTGTTTTAAATCTCACTAACCTTACTAACTTTTGCATGGTAGTGTATCACGTTTTGCACAAAAATATTAAAATAACTTTGTTAATAAATAATGTTTCTTCAGCACTAAATCAGTATATTAGAATGATTTCTGAAGGATGATGTGACACTGAAGACTGGAGTAATCTTTGTGCCATCACAGCAGAGCTGCACAATTCTGGATAAATTGAGAATCACAATTTTTTTTTGTTTCAAACAGAGATCACGATTCTCTCACAATTCTGGACAAACAAGTAAACAAAATATTGTAATTTACTAGATTCTGACAAAATGTTAATTGCTGCAGTCTATTTAAAATGTTTAATTAATCTGAACTATTATTATACATTTTTTTAAAGGCTTTGAATGAATGAGTCAATGACTTGCTTGTAACTTGTCGACTTAATCGGTACAATCGTTATCTGAAGTGCCAAGTTACTTTCAAAAGGTTTTGATCGTTACGGTTTACATCCAAACTTTAAACTTTTATCCCAGTACTTCTGTGATATGAATATTTGTTAGTTTGTAACACAGAAATAACAAAATGTTTTGCTGTGATTTTGTCAAAGATTTAATAGACACAGGCGAATTGTTGTCATTTAGTAATGAGAATGTGTGGATGCTTGAATCGAGATTGAGATCTTTCAGCGATTAATCATGCAGCTCTACCACACAGGTTAAAGGGTTAGTTCACCCAGAAATGAAAATTCTGTCATTATTACTCCCCCTCATGTCATTCAAAACCTGTAAGACCTTCGTTCATCTTCGGTGCACAAATGAAGATATTTTTGATGAAATCTGAGAGCTCTCTGACCCCTCCATAGACAGCTATTTAATGAACACTTTCAAGGTCCAGAAAGTTAGTAAAGACACTGTTAAAATAGTCCATGTGACTACAGTGGTTCAACCTTAAATTTATGAAGCGACAAGAATACTTTTTGTGCACAAAAACAGGAGACTGGCATAGGCTAGTACGAAATATTTTTGTTTTGTTTTTGCACAAAAAGTATTCTCGTCGCTTCATTAAATTAAGGTTGAACCACTGGAGTCACATGGACTATTTTAATAATGTCTTTACTACCTTTCTGAGCCTTGAAAGTAACGGATTTCATATCTTAATAAATATCTTTATTTGTGTTCTGAAGATGAACGAAGGTTCTTACAGGTTTGGAATGACATGAGGGGGAGTAATTCATGACAGAATTTTCATTTGAACTAACCTTTTAAATTACATTTTAAAACAATCAAAAAGAAAACAGTAATAATATTTCACAATATTACTTTCACTGTATTTCTGATTAAATAAATGCAGCCTTGGCAAATATAAAAGAAGATTCATGCACGAAAAGCTTTCATATTTAAATAAAAATGAACCCTTTTTACTTTCATAGACTTTATTTACATCCAACATGCGGGTCGTTTTGTTCTATGTAAGGCTGGACGGATGCAGCATTACGCAGGTGTCAGTATAAAGTGCAAAACGACACTCATATTGGTTATTCAGGAAGAATGTTCCTAAAAAAGAACCAGTGAAACATTTAAGGTTCTGTTTTAAACCAAAGTTGGTACCTGCAGTCATCGAAGGTGGTGCCAGGGGAGGAGAGAGCCAAGCGCTTGCGAAGTTCATCTCGTTCCCTGGTGACCTGTCTCAGCTGGAACAGGATGGTGTCCAGGTTCTCGCTGGCCGGCCGGGTGTCACTGAGCGCAGGTGGAGGTGATGAGGCTTTGGTACCTGCAACAGTGAGCACGTCACCGGAGCACAGACAAGCTCACCCAGCACTAATGCAGGGCTACGCTCAACACAGATTCCCCCAAAATACTAAGACCACAATGGAGGAATCCAACTTTGATTTAAGCTTTATTTAAAACTATTTTAATAGTTAATATTTTTTACTGTTTTTATAGCAGAGCTTCTATTAAAAAAAAAAAAAAAAAAAAAAAAAAAAAAAAAAAAAAAAAAACCTAAAATGAAATCTGACCTTTAAAGCTTGACTGTAGTAAAAATAAAAAATAAACCGTAGAGCAAAAGAAAGCTGCATAAATAGGCATGAGCAAAAAAAAATGTGAGCATGCTTGAGGTCACAATGGCAGATATTCTGAGCACTTTATGTAAATGATGATCTTTCGGGATGAGCGGCAACTAAAATTCCACTATAATCTTTTGGTATTGGACAATCTGCTGCAGATATTCAGAGAATGAATTCAGCTTTATGCAGTAACAAAGAGGATAATCTACATTAGATAAAATGCAAACCAGAGAACATAGTATTTGTCAAGATGTCATTTCACTGTCTTTCTAGGGATTTATTAGGAGGTTAACATGAGATATCTAGATAAACACCACAAAGCTTTTTTTCCACACATTTTGCAGGCCTATAGAAATCATCATTTTAAAACTCCCAGATACTTCTGATAGCTTGTGGGAATCCTCAATATGGTGAAAATGGTTCCATTCACTGTGTAAAATTGTCTGAATATTTTAAAGCTTATAGCAGCTGATTTTAAAACAAAATAATGCCATAAGCATGACAATATTTTAAAACAAAATAATGCATATTTATAAATGTGTCTATACAAGTAAAATATCATGTGAATTAATATCATTAAAAATTAAGCATATGATGACTAATAAAGTTGATATAAATAAATACTTTCGTGTCATTTATTCGCAACTGACTGTGAACGGGCCTTTTGTTGACCTCGTCGTATCAAACCCACATTGCTCCTCATCAGACCCAAAACAGGCAGAGGGCATTATGGGCATCTCTGGCACAACGAAACTGCCAAGTCATTTGGACGACAGTCAGCCTCAGAGCACATTCTCCATTGGCACCAAACCAGGAGAACAGGGCTCGGCCTCCAGACAGATCCGCCGTGCCCTCCAACACCCATTATCACTGTTCATCTGAGCCTTCAGTCTGACTTGAGTGACATTACAAATGCATCATACACACCCACATGCAAGCAAGGCACGATGACAATGTGTGCAAGGTGTCAAGGGTGGGAGACGAAACTCTGACATACCGACACTGCTGAGGGAGCTGCTGCTCTCAGAGTCTGATGGCATTGTGGACAGGACGCTGTAGGTGGACCCTGCGGAGGAGAGAAAACACGATTAATAACTCAACACTGACTATTACAGCTCTTTAATTAAGAAAATGCTCAATGCTGGCAGAAAGGTAGCACTTTAGAAAATACAGAATAACTCTCACCTGAACATTTATTAGATGTGTCAGTTTGAGTGACTTATATTATCAGTTTTCACATTTCAGATCATCAAAACATTTTTATTTGCATAAATGATTAGCAGTCTTACTTCATTCATTCTAAAGGCGACCAACACACAGTTTTAGAAGACTTTGTTTAACCCAAAACAAAGAAGAAATTAAATATGCAAGCATTTTGATTGCAAAACAAGACTGGATGAATGTAATGACAATCATCATTAATATAACTGCAACATGTTTAGGTGATCTTATTATTGTTATTTATAAGTAGTTATTATTATTTGTTATTAAATATTAATAAGTGCGGTCAAATCGATTAATTGCGATTAATCGTATCTAACATAAAAGTTTGTTTACATAATGTGTGTGTATAAAGATTATACAATTTATATAATTTATATACTATATTATATATATTGAAGTCATATTGATGACTTATTTTTTGAAAATTATTAGAAAAATAATATAAAAATCATCAATATGAAGTATTAATATTATAAATATATTATCATTATTATAATAAATCATATATTTAGAATGAAAATATCATGTAAGTGCTGATTGTGTGTGTGTAAAAAAAAAGCCATTTTAAAACCATTAAAAAAACTAAATTCTGTAAATAACATTCTGCTAATCAATAAATTAGACACTTAAGTTAAAAATGATCAGTATTGTTTGTAAACAATATCAGTCAATGTCTGACATTTACAGAAATCTCAGCAAACTTTAAGGCTTGAAAGACATTAAACAACATTACACAACAAAATCCCTTAAACTAGTACCAACCCTATGGGAAAACGGGAGTATTCCAAAGTGCGTTGATGCAGAAAAACACCTGAGTATATAAGCAAATATGAATAATAATGAAATGGATAATTGAATCTTTCGGTGTGTTTGCAGCTCCTCCACTGCAGGGCTCCTCCTCTTAATGAGCAGAGAGTGTGGTGACAAGGACACGGTTCATTATCACAGGCCTCCAGTAGCAGCAGGCCTGACTCCACTGTCCACACACACACACAAATCCAGCCCGCAGAAGATCACAGCCACTTGGCTCTTCCTTCACTCTCTTATCACATCATCCTAGACACAATTTTGCTTTTGAAGAGCAACTTCAGCAGCAGACTTCAATGCCTCTCGTAGCCTGAAATAACTTCAGGGTAGCAATGATTTGAGAGCAAGTGCAAGTAGCAAGTTTTTTTTTGGTGGGGTGAAAGGCAGATGGAATAAATAGATATTGTATAACGTCTGAAAGCAGACCAAGTCCTGCGAGTCCTGTGCAGGGAGTAGGCTTCAGAAATAGACACCCTGGTTTTAATGCACTCCAAACAAAAGGTACTTTGCAGTGCGAGGATGGATGGAGATACACTCACATGAACACATGGAGCTGCACTAACTTAATGCATCAATTATTCAATGGCTATAGAGAACAGACATCACTTAAAAGGCCTAAGGGAAAGTCTGGCACATAAACTGGCCTATTTTCAATCAATGCAAATTAGCAAAAAATTCTTTGATGGCTACAACAAGCTAGTGAAATAAAAAGAATCATGCAGAATCTGTGATGATAAAATGTTGTATTGTAGTTGAAGTTGAAGGTTGGTTTGTCAACATTAAAAAATATTCATGGCATTAGATTGAAAAGAAAGCAGTTTCAGATGGGTACTGCAAAATATAGTTTGCCCCGCCCCTCCTCCTCCTCGAGTCGACACTCACGCGGGTTGCCAGTTTGAGGACACACAACAGGAATGAGCGCAACTGACAATGGAAGGCGAGGAGACTTACACACTGTAAGCTGATGAGTGTATTTATTGATTTACGATGAGTTGATATCGCGTTTTAATATATGCTCCCGTTCATAGAGATTTTAGATGGATGCCAAGGCTTTTTAGGTCGGGTAGAATCTGCAGTCTCTGACCCAGTTTGTTTGCTGGCTTCCATCGCAGCCTTACACTGTGTTTTTACCAACTGGCAACCTGTGGTGGCAAAATACTATTGGGTAAATTGGCAACATGCGTTATTGCACAGGTCAAAACAAAAACAGACATTCCGACATGGAACGCACATTTCAAAGTAGAATAACTGGCTGTAGCATTATTTTTCAGAGAGACGGAGTATGTGAACTCAGGATGTTTCCTAAATATCTGCAAACATATGATGGTATTTTTAAGCTTTAGTACAGTCAAAAACTTACATACAGCTCCTTTAAATGACGTTTTTAAAAGACATGGGAACATGCAATAAGACAGTAAAAACTGAATGTTTGACCATATAAAAAGCAACAGATATTGAGCATAGCATTCTTTCTGTGTGAAACAAACAGTACATAATTACTAGGGGTGTGACGAGATCTCGTGCTGTCTCGTGTCATATTGTCATGACAGAGTGTGAGGGTGAAGTTAGGATAACTAACTGCGTCCCAATTCGCCTACTTATACTACAACCTAAAAGTATGCACTCATTTTGTGAAGAAAAAGGACATATTTTGAGTGTGTAGCAGAAGAGTAGGCTATTTGGGACATACTACTTCGTCATCTTTAATGGACTCTGTTGCTTAGTAGTGTGCATCCTGTCACCGTTTAAACTGCCCTGTCAATCATCATTAGTTCAAATCCTCCACATTCAATTTAATTTCCTACCGTATCAGAGAGAAATGTAGTAGAGAAGTGAGAAATGGTTGATCTGCCATTCGTGAGACTCTCCTCATGTGTTTGCAGTTTAAATATAATGATGCATTTAAAAGTTAATGGCCAAACGTATCATTACAAAAGTTCACAATGCTGCTGCAGGTGAAATATAATGTGGATAACACTGAATAACTATCTTTTCGTCAGGTTACACTGATAATTGATCACTCAAGCCCCTTTATCTAAACCTCTCTACTTAACCGCCGGCCTTGCACATTCGTCATGTTTGTAGTTTAACACTTTTTATCCGCGTTTGTAATGTTTTAAATGTGAGTTCAGCACCACCGCTCCCTATTCACAGAGTACACACGATCGCGGAATTAAAAGTAAACACGAGCGCGCATTCAAACACGATTTCAATACGTTACCGCTGTTTGAAAGCGGCTCCCTGAGACATGTGAATATCTGTGTAGTTAACCATCTCTTAGTTCTACATCATGCTTGAAGAAAAATTTGGTCTCTATTTGCACTTTGAATATTGAGTATTTTGATTATGGTTGCACTTATTGTTTGGACTTAATCTATGATCAATTTGTGGGAAGGAGTTCAGGTCAAAAGTTTTAGAAGCTCATAAATCATGTGCAGTTCTAAGGTCTGAAGAGACCATCAAAAACAAGAAAGAAGCCAGTCAGTTGAGTTTGTGGCAAGACCTTTTATAGTGCTTGAGTATTGTTGTATTTCACTGCATATAATAATTCATACTCAGAAATTAGAACTGAAATGACATTCATTAAAAGATGACAAGTTAAAAGTTAAAATATTTCAAATGCACCTGCAAATTGAGCAATTTTTCTAGCCATGCATTTCATCATTGAGGATTTCTTAAAAATACTATGTAAAAAATCTTGTCTTGTCTCGTGAACCTAATCTCGTGTCTCGTCTCATGAGAGAAGTGTTTCGTCACACCCCTAATAATTAATAATAAAATGACACAATTGCATTTACATTAGGACTGGGATGATAAGCCCTAATGTAAATATGATACATTTTGACCTGTAACCACGTCAATAGGAAAGAATTGGCAAAATACGATTGAAATTTCATTCAGACTGTAAGGGGTGGTTTAAGCCTTCTCTGATCCGTTCAATAGGACATGTGAACATTTGCTCATAATGAAAACAGAAACTGTAAATTTCTGCGAATGTGCAATGTCGTACAAATGGCGTATGACGCACGGAGCGAGCTGTTGTTGTTGAATATAGTGTCATTGACTGTCGTGTCATTCTAACCTCTTATTTACACTGCACCCCTGCATCACATTACGGTTTTGTTCCACACGGTGCCAACTCACACCAGGAGCATTTCAGAAACGAAGCGACTGGATTCGCGAGACCACGTGATTTGCCTGTCCGACGTCATTTTTTCTAGATTTTCTAGATTTCCTACCATGGTTAAGTTGGCTAAATGGTTAGGTTTTGTCCAGTTTGATTGATGTGTTTTATTGCTATGTCCTTCCTAAAAGCTAATACACTAAAAAGTCCAGTTACGAACGACAAGGATAAAAGATTTGTAGTCTAGTTTTTAGACTAAAACAGCTAAAGTTTAAAGTTTTTGTTTAAAATACATCTTCAGTTATCTATATTTCACATACAGTGCCTGTGAGCAGGAGGAAAACACTGGCTTTTGCATATGAACTGTGCGACTTGGACGCAGCATCCGTTAAAAATAGACCAGGTGCCAATCTTCTTAAAGTGTCTATGTAGAAGTAGCAACTGATGTGAAGGTTTACTCTTTAATCTTACATCATTCAAAACAAATTAATATAATATAGAATTACTGGAAATAACAATAATAATCATTTAAATCTGAACAGAGACACATTTGGCAAAGTTCATGTTGGGCAGATTTCAAAACAATAGCAGTAAGCCCTTTCCCTGTCCTCGTGCATTATGTAGGTCAGAGATGGCATGCTTTGCCCTGGGCACCCTTTGTGTTTGTTTGTTTCCTGCTCTGCACACACTTGGTCCAACAGTTGTTTCAGGCAAGTAGACGATCAAACCCTCAACAACCCCCCAGCAACCATCACAAATGTGGCATGACATGCGCTGCTATGATAAATTCAGCTGAATTTTAAATCCTGCTACATGGCAAAAAAGAGAATCCACAGAGAGTGAACATGCTCTGAGTGTCTTCCTGAAAAATGAACCAAAAGCTGAAGGCTGAAGCTTAATAATGGATGAACTCGAAAGCAGAATCTGTTTGTATGAGGTTGATCTTGAGTCACAAGATCGTATTACACCATGATGATAATCTATTCAAACATTGTCTCATAGGCTACATTTTACACAGCAGCAGAATACGGTT
Organism: Paracanthobrama guichenoti; assembly: GCA_018749465.1. Taxonomy (NCBI): domain Eukaryota; kingdom Metazoa; phylum Chordata; class Actinopteri; order Cypriniformes; family Gobionidae; genus Paracanthobrama; species Paracanthobrama guichenoti. The sequence continues at coordinate 31,778,723 of CM031955.1, forward strand.
GTCTGATTTAGAGCGCCAAATATGGTTACATTCACTTCACACACAGCTCCGTTATAAACCAGTGACAACCACATTTCATAACCTCCCGCAAATCTTCACACATACACAAAGTCGATTCATTAACATTTGAAAAATAAACTTATGGATTAGTGCATAAATGAACATGGTGACAGTTTGTTTGGTTTTATGGAGGTTGTTTTTATTGATATTTACTTTATATTCACTAGTAGCCATGTTATTAAATGCAAAAATTAACAATTTCTGAAAAAAATATTGGGGAGGGGGAGGTCGGCAGATTATGGTCAATGAAGCAGTTTTTGCAACACGGTATTAACATATTGCTGCTGAATGTCATGTGGTGCAAAAAAATGTATATAAATAAATCAGACATAACATTATGACCTAATATTGTGTTGGTCCCACTTTTGCTGACCCATCGAGGCATGGACTCCACTAGACCTCTGAAGGTGTGCTGTGGTATCTGGCACAGAAATGTTAGCAGCAGATCCTTTAAGTCCTGTAAGTTAGGTTGAGCCTCCAAGGATCGGACTTGTTTGTTCAGCACATCCCACAGATGCTCGACTGGATTGAGATCTGGGGAACCTGGAGGCCAAGTCAACACCTCAAACTCATTGTTGTGCTCCTCAAACCATTCCTGAACCATTTTAGCAAGATGAGCTCCAGTAGCTCGTCTGTTTGATCGGACCACACGGGCCAGCCTTCGCTCCTCAAGTGCATCAATGAGCCTTGACTGACCATGACCCTGTCACCGGTTCACCACTGTTCCTTCCTTGGAGCACTTTAGATAGATACGGACCACTGCAGACCGGGAACACCCCACAAGAGCTGCAGTTTTGCAGTGCTCTTACCCAGTCGTCTAGCCACCACAATTGGCCCTTGTCAAATTCACTCAAATCCTTACACTTGCCCATGTTTCTGCTTCTAACACATCAACTTTGAGGACAAAATGTTCACTTGCTGCCTAATTAGGGGTGTAACGATACACTTGTGTCGCGATTCGATATAAAATTGCGATACTGAACTCATGATACAATATGTATCGTGATATTTTAAGCCAAAAGAAAGAGTTTTTAAAAAAAATTATTATTAAAATATTGTTATGAGTGTATTATTATTAGGACAAAGCATGCCGCACTCGTGTTAGAAACTGAAGCCAAAGTGTCTCGATCGCCCCCAGGAGGTTGGTCCCAATATACCTCATAACGCTCGCCCCTCCATTCCATGTATTCTAATGGACGCGAGACAAACTAAACAATCAAATTACACTTCACATAATTTTTTCCCAAAGATGGTTTCTGTCATTTTAGACAGTTTTTAAATCACGCTGATTTCATTTTCGTTTTTTAAATAAGTCTGGTTTTAGTTATTAGATGCTATAAAAACGGGGTGGGGGTCTTCTCACGCAGACTCTGCCCCAAATGTCAGCATCATATTCGGACCTCCGGCGGCTTAACTTTTCTTCAGTGGAAGAAAAATGTTTTGTCCATATTTGTTTATGGTCTATGATCAGGACCCACAAATATTCCCCCATTGCATTATTATACATTATATTCAACAATAGGCTATATATATAGTCGTTTAATGTAGTAATGTCACAAACTCCGTAAACTTTTTTTCTTTCACGCATTATTCGCGCTTTCAATGCAGGCAGCATTCTCTCCCGTGCTCGCTCTGTCCTGCCTCTCCCTCTATTAATGCACTATACATATAAGAATAAACCATCTAAAACGCTTTGAATAATCATACTACTAAAACTAAATGTGATCTGGTGAGTGTCATTCTCCTCAAAGTGGCAGCGCGGACGCTTCAGATGATCAATACATGACAGAATTTACATTTTTTGGGTGAATTTTATCTAGGTTCAGCCTTGGATAAGACAACTCTATATCGAGAATCATATAGTTTACATCACCAATACATATCGTTGCATTTTTATATCGCAATATATCGATTAAAGATATATCGTTACACCCCTATGCCTAATATATCCCACCCACTAACAGGTGCTGTGATGAAGAGATAATCAGTGTTATTCACTTCACTGGTCATAATGTTATGCCTGATCAGTGTGCATGTGTGTGTATATATATATATATATATATATATATATAAACAATTCTAATGTAACAAAAAAAGATTAAATAATTTGGAAACATGGGGAATATAGGAATATAGTCAATTTTGCAGTCAATATATTAACATTTATAAATACATGTTAATAATATTATGATGATGATGATGATAATAATAAAAGACATTTTATATATTCGTATAAATACACACAGAGAATACATTTCTAAAAACTGTTTTAAACTAGGATTCTAAACTTTTAGAACCCTAAAAGTTTAGGGTTTTCAGTTTCTTTAAACTGTTCTAAACTTTTTTATGGGTTATTGACAAAATATGGCTGTCAAACACTGTATAGGTAAAAAGGAAGTCTTAGGAGTTTAAAAATAATTTCTGAAGAAAATGTGTGCAAAAACTGACACCACTATGCTAGCGTATTGTAAAAATTATGTGCAACAGCTACCTGCCACTACAAAGCTGCATTAACTCGAGTTTGAGTGGTTTGTCCTATTCATGATACTGGGCCGGCAAAGAGGGCGTCAGAATGAGGCTGATAAATGATTCTGTTTACCCACATTTCAGCGGTCTAAATCAGCCGACTTTGGCTGTGCTCCTGCTTCTGCTGCAGGAGCCGCGGCTGTTTGATTAAATCTGGAGTCGTCCCAGCACAAGCTGAAAGACAGAGCAATGTGCCCCAGGAGAAGACACATCACATCACACAGCCTTTGTTCAGTCACTTTTACATGAGGCTGCATGGCAAGGCTGTGGTACTGAGGGCAAGGTTCAGAGGAAGCAGCCAATCAGGGCTCAGAGTCTGTTATGTGACATGGCAGTGTATACAGTCGGTCTGGTAATAATGTGCAGTGAGGAGAAAGCAGACAAAAGAACTGGACACTCATGTATCAGGTGATGTCACACACAGATACAGGGATATTCCCACTTTTGACAAGCCTGTGGAAAAATCTGAGGGGATCAGAGGTAACCCAACACTCATTCAATACAATGACTGAATAACCCCGGGACTTCTCATGAAAACAAAGCACAGAAACGGAGGAACCAAAAATCTAATTTTACCACTACAAGTGCTGCATCTGATATTACTTGGCATTTGGTGGAGGCTTTTTATCCCAAGCACACTAACAGCACGGAAAGAGCCCCTGGAGTAAGTTCAGCACTCGTCTCAATGGCAGCGCAGTAATAGAGCAAGATTGTGATCTCAGTAACTCTAGTTCTCAGTCACGCCTACTAGAAGCACCGGTCTCAGTGCAATGTTAAGAATCTGGGCTGCCAACACCATCACCACCCTGCATCTCATCACTTCACATGTCACTCCAACCACAGGCAACCTTTGTGGGTTGTGGGAAAATTCTGCTTCTTTCAGCACATCTTACAGAGATTTGTCAAAGCAAACTTTAGAACAATTTATAGCCTCATTACTCCAGTCTTTAGAAACCCTGATCTAGGGTTGGGTACCGAACTCTGTACTTTTAAGGGCACCGACCGTATTACATCGGTACTACCGAGTACCAATTCACATTAAATCAATCTGTACCAAATTTCAGTACCTGAGAACGCATCTGGTGATATAGACTAGTGTCGGTGAATATTAAACCGCAAAAAGACTCTTTAAATACGGATCCTGCGTGTCTCTGGGTGAATGAATGGTGCAGACGTGCGGTTTAAATTTACCTCACACACACACACACACAACAGTCACATGTTTCCATCTCAACGTCATCTTCAGAGCCACTGAGAGCATTTTACAGTTTCATTTGAGAAATACTACCGTCATATCATAAACACACAGAAACTCATAGATCTTCACGACAACCCGTCAAAATAAAAGTTTGGTTTAACTAAAATATATTACTGTTGTAAAGTAGAATTTAGATATGTGATAATGTGAACGATACCCAACCCTACCCTGACCCCCAATCTTTTGAACAGAAGTGTATAATTGACTAGCTGATGGGTTTTCTGAAGGACTAGTCAGCTAGTTAATACTCAGGAAGCCCTGTATCATTAGGTTAATTTAGTAATCTGTATTAATTTAATTTATGTAGCACACTGAATCAAAGAATGTCTAGCCAATATCATTGGTTGGATTCCAAGAAAATGCATGTCCTGATGAAATGTATTTGAATGCAAAGCCAGTTTCTTTGGATAAAATTGTCTAGCAATAAATGTAACTACAAATATAAGCTAAATATCTCCATTTTTTTTAACTAACACAGCCCTAACAAAAACAGAGGCATGCATATTATGCATATACAGGAACATTACTCAAAGCAGATGATCTGAAAGTAACTGTCTTAAAAATTCATTGTTGAAGATGGTGAATGTGTTACAAAAGCATTGCTCTGATGACTGCAGCGGCGGTGCTTTAAAAGGGATGAATTTAGAAACACACTTACGTGTGAGAGTGAAGATTACAGTGCTGACAGTCTAACAGAACACTAAAATCCTCTCAGGCAGCCATCAGAGAAAAGTTACAAAAACTAAAATTAGAAAAGAAAAACTACTGAAGAAAACTGTGCATGCTGCACCTTCATATTCTTTCTTTTACCTTAACATTTCACAGTCTAAAAAAAAAAAAAAAAAAGTCATTAAAGGGGACCTGTTATGCAAAATTCACTTTTACATGGTGTTTGAACATAAATGTGTGTTGGCAGTGTGTGTACACAACCACCCTATAATGATTAAAAATCCACCCACTAGTTTTTTTTAATCCCCATAAAGCATAAGCATTGTCTTAGAACAAGCCGTTCACAGATTCTGGGCAGAGTGACGTGACTTTATACAGGCCCGGTCCACGACTGCTGAGGAACTCTGGCATATTCACCCTGAGTAAGATATACACTGTCCGCCAATTTCTCCAGAGCCGGAAGAAACTGTAGCGACAAGAATATCTTGTTAGCTACTCAGGTTTTTTGTTGTTGGATGTAAGAGTGAACATACTCCCGACATCAGAGCCGCTGAAGACTCAGGGGACTAGTCTTATTTTTGAAGGGAATGAGCTACTATGAGCGATACTTGTTATGGCAGTAATGAAAGGGAGAGCACACACTTTATTAGAGTCGTTTTACTGATATAAAGTCTACCAGTTTATTAAGCGCCCCCAGAATAGGCATAAGGTCTTTGTTTACTGTTAGTTGTAACAAGTATTTTTGTGTAATTCGCTGTGTATGTTGATGATAAGGCAAGGGAGAGAGAGAGTTTATGGATAAGACTTTAATGCGCACTTCTTGTACTGTTTTATTCAGCTCTTACAGGGATTTTTTGATGAGAAACAGATGCTTCATCTTTTGTGCGAAGTACAACTTCATTAAAATCATCAGTAAAGTTTTGGACATCATTCGGATGGGGTCCGCTACAACAGGCTTGTACTAAAAGTGGATAAAAGAAAGATGACAACATAAGTTATAACAGTAATTAAACTAGAACAGTATAGTTTATCTCAGCATATATTCTCTGGCTCGGTAGGCATTATTGTCCGACTCCGGTTCAAACTGAACACTGCTAGTGAGAGTTTCTGACATTTTTGGTGTGTGATTGTCCTCACCTGGCAGCACAAGCTCTTAAAGCTCCCCCTTCTTGAAAGAGGGCTGGGAACACCAGCTCATTTGCATTTAAAGCGACACACACACACAAAAACAGCGGGTTATTACTCACCCCCAAAAAGTGTAAATTTGAACATGCTATAAAAAAAAACTTAATACTACATGTATTTTGTAAAAAGGGGCTGTGGCAAGCAGCAAGGCGAGGGACCGTGAGAGCGGGCCGGTGGCGAATGATGATGAGCGTCAGCTGCGTGCCACACCGGTCTCGTCTCATGGAGGAGTGATGGGAGCATAAAAGGAGGAGCGACGACAGTGCAAGACGAGAGAGGACCGGGCCTGGATTTTATGTTATGTTTTGTTTACGTTTGAATATGGGTTCACGGCAGTCGTCCGTGAGGGCCTGCCTGTGTTTTTACTTTCGTTTTGTATTTATTTGGATTCAAGTCTTTTAAATGTTCGCCGGTTCCCGCCTCCTTCCTTCCTATATCTATGAACTTTGCTACAAGGGCATAATAGGTCCACTTTAAAATCCATATCTGATTGTGTTGCAGTGACAGGTACATAATGCAGGCTTACTCTAATATAGCATCTCCCTACGGGACACATGGCCCGTTTTCCGATACCCACTGTAGTGCTTCCTAGAACAAACTCCATGTGCCAGTCTGATCGCTCCCACTCAGACTAACAAGCAAGACTCATGCCGTCTCAAGTCCTCCTGGGAAGAATGTGAGGAGCCTGGAAGTTGTAATTACAATGTGATATGCATACAAGTGATTTTAGTCATAAGATTGTTTCATTCTTTTTACACTTACTGATACAAAGAAAACCTTTAAGTGCTTATGTAACAAATGAAGTACAAAATATACGCACTGTGTGTGTGTAAATTATGTTTATGTATTTATTATTCTTGTGCTGCCACACAGAGAAAGACTGGAGAGGAAAAAACCCAAAGCAGCTAAATTGAGACGGCAGTACAAAAAAAAAAAAAAAAAAGAAAATGCACAACCCTAATTTCCCTAACTTTTCCAAAAGAAAAGTTTGGAGTCAGTAAGATGTTTTGATTGAAAGAAATGAACGCTTTGATTCAAGGATGAATCACATTCATCAAAAATGACAGTAAAGAAATACTGGTATAAAAGATTTCAATTCCAAATAAATGCTGTTCTTTTGAACTACAGTTTATCAAAGAATCTGAAAAAAAAGTATCATGATTTCCACAAAAACATTAAGCAGCAAATCAATATTAGAATGATTTCTGAAGGATCATGTGACACTGAAGACTGGAGTAATGATGCTGAAAATACAGCTTTACCATCACAGGAATAAATGACATTTTAAATCATATTAAAATAGAAAAGAGTTATTTTAACTTGTAATAATATTTCACAATAGTACAGTTTTTACTTTATTTTTGATCAAATAAATGCAGCCTTGGTGAGCATAAGAGACTTCTGTCAAAAACATTCAAAAAGCTTACTGACTCTGATATGACTTAAAGGCAAGATTAGATCTCTGTATATTTCCATTACCTCACAACTAGCATCTAGACCGTGGCACTTCCGCAGCTCCTCTGCAATTAAGCAGCTTGGGAACACTTGAAAATGGTAATGAGGTCTTTCTTGATAGCTCTGCCTCTCATGGAGAAAAAAAAACTTGAAGATCTGAGTGAAACTAGGAGGCTTGTGTCCTTTTAAAGCCACAGAGACAAGCACACATTTACGTGGTGCTGACACAGTATCATTTTGTCTCCTTTAATTCCAGCGTTAGCGATCATTCATGCGTTCTGCTGCCATTAAACGATCAGGCGCTGCTAGTGAGTGTTCACACCACAAATTGAGCTGAGATCAATACTGTTTAAACCAATGTGAAAATGTGTGTGAGTGCATCATTATCAGGAGGGATATTGGATTTATCAAATAGCTTTGTGCCACGTTTAGCGATGATGTGTTAAGCTGAAGACAGATAGATAGACAGATCTGTCTAGATCCAAAAATAAATGAGAGCTGCAATATTGACTAAAAGCAGTGCAGTCTTGAATGCATTTCATCTAGCGAGGTGGATAAAAGCTGAAGCTGACATGCAGAATATAAAAGACAGAGGCTATCCTGTCCTTGAGTGTGACGTTAAGAGGCAGGGATCCTAAAAAAAACTTCTTAGATCTGAAGTGATGGCCTTGAATCGGAGTGGCATCAGTATTAATATTTCATGGCATGAGCTGTGCTTCACAGAGTGATGAGTAGTGCACGTCTTCAGAATACACTCAAAACTTCATTCACAAAACCACTTCTGAGGGTGCTTTTACACTTGTTTCGATTGCCTGGTCCGAACCCAAGTTCGATTGCTCCCTCCTTCCCTGCCCCCACCGGATTGTGTTTACCCATTGCATGGTAACAATGACACAGGAGGTGGCGGCAAAATGCATAGCGTTGCTCACCTCATTTTTATATAGGGCTGCACGATTATGACAAAAATCATAATTGTCGTAGCCTAGAAATCTAGACGCACCCTAGCGGCAGCAAATCTAATTTGCCGCGAGTGTAGTCTAGCAACTCTCAGTAGACCTGCGAGCTGGAAAAAACAAACTCTGGTCAGGCCAATCACATCGTGTATAGAGTCGGTGGGCAGGCTTAACATAATGATGGCAGAGTTGCCGAGGTTCCGCGTGCTACTTAAAAACAAAGAAGCTGGCGAACAGCAGTCTTTCTAATTGGCTTTGGCCGCGACTCTGGCAGACTTGCTGTTAAACTTTTCTTTGAGAAAAGAGCAAAGAACGGTGCTGAAGTCATTCTTAAAAAAGGAAGATGTGTTTGGAGTTTTGCCGACCAGATACGGCGAAAGTTTAATCTATCAACTAGCTTGGCTTCACCTTCTTCGTTGCTCTGGCTGGATCCTATTGCGTGCAGAGGGAATCTGAAAGACAACCGTTTATCCCGCCCCTCGGATTGAGCCCTGCCAACGGTGTGTTCCCAGACCCAACATCTTGATCACCTTGTCAGGCTATAATTGTCAATTCCCTTGAAACTGTAATTGCAATTACTAAAGACGATTATCACAATTTACATTGAGTGATGTTTTGAATAGCTTTATACCATTGTCTGAAGCAATTGCATGCCATATTTTTATATAAAAATAAATAAAAAAACAAGCTGAAAACACTCTTCCTGAAAAACTTTTATTGCTTTTCTGTAACAATCCTCAAATGTCAACTATACATTGATTTGGTTTCTTCTTTAAATAAAAAAATAAAAAATAATAAAAAATATGCATCCAATAATAGGGACTTTCACACCGGGCAGTTCAAGGAACTTAGTTATAGGAACTAGGCATCAGGGTGGTTCCCCGAGAACTAAATTAATAACCTATAAAATTACAGTGCGACAATTGATTGTAATTTAATTTGCCATAAACATGACTTATAAAGCATATGTAATAAGCATAAATGTTTCACATTGTTGGCAAATGCTTCAACTAAGTAATGACATATTTTTCAGCATCAGAAATTTTCAAAACAATTCCACGTGTGTAATGGGGGCGTTAAAACTTTTTTTCATCTGCAAAACTGTTACCCAATCATAGCATTTACTTCCCAGTTTTTAAAATGGAGTGTTTGAAAAAGAGCCTATTACTTCTCAATTAGGATGCTTTTGATAACATTACAAGAGAACATTATACACTTAAAAAATTAAATAAATGCAGTTCATGACCCATTTAAGAACTCTTTTTGACATCCTGTCACACTGTAACTTTCCCTGTCCACTGCACTGATCAACTGGGATCCAAGTGGACAGCCCCCATGGTCTGTAAACAGTGCAAACTGCTGACGGGACAGTTCATTTAAAACAAAAGGCCTGTTGTTTCTGTACTGGCCTCCTACATTTGACTGCATGGAGGAGTTGCCCGCTAGCCCGCTGTGGACAAGCCCTAGCCCTAGTTTACCAAGTGAAACTGCACTGCTGCTCATTTGAAATGGATGGCACCATAAAGCTGCAGTGTCTCCTGCTATCTGAAGGGCTTATAGGTCACAGCAATAACTTCAGAAACCATGACATTAAACATCTCTGAAATTATGCAAGTCAAATGAAATGATAAGGGGTGCGTTTACAGTAATCAATGTGTTTCGGCTCATGGAAATGTGCAAGTCTGCAGTGCACTAAGGCTATTCGAATATCATCTACAGCACATAAATCTCACTTTCCCTGTCCTGTTAGAGAGATTGATCGGCAGCATTGATCTTTTGTCTCCCTATGTTGGTTGATTTATGAGGCTGCAAACAGGAGAGTCCTTCCATGGAGAGACATGCTGTTTGCAGTTCCTTTAGCCTGTGTGCTGAACAGTTGGAGCTGCCGCTACAATACTATCCTCTGAACCGATCCAGCCCCTCCTCCACGACTCTGAGCCTGTGTGTGTTTGTGTGTGTTTGTGTGTGTTTGTGTGTGTTTGTGTGTGAGTGTAGAGGAAGACCTGGCAATGAAAAGAGCTGAAGCCTAACAGCGGCAGCTTGGGAGAATGACTTCAGAGCAGGTTGATATCAGTGCAACTCATCATCCATGCATACAGCAGAGTCATTTCAGGCTGTTTGGAGCCTGCAGGGGGACAAGGCTGATCTTTAGCTCTTACTAACACCGCTAAACGTAATAATCATATGAACTAAATCACTGCACTAAAGAAAATTATGCTTTTGAAATACCTTTCAGCTCAAATCAGCATAAGCCCCACACAGGATACATATCATCTTCAGAGGAAGGAAGCTAATCTGGAGATGAATAACCACAACTGGGAATAGGAAATATATACAGCTCCCCTCTTATGGATTTCTTATACACATGTGTGGGTGGGTGTGGTTGGTGTACACAAATAAAAGCACAGAGTCAGGTGGGACTGTGCCAGCATACACAAAGTGTGTGTGTGTGTGTGTGTGTGTGTGTGTGTGTGTGTGTGTGTGTGTGTGTGTGTGTGTGTGTGTGTGTACACTGACAGTAATGCTCTACACCGGAGACTCTCAACGGGTGGGTCGCAGATCTGTTGTGATAAGGTCGTGGGCAGCAAGGGGGGAAAAACAAATGAAAAATGCACATAATAAAATACAATTAACCATAATATATCAAATATATTAGAAGGGAGAAAACACTTCCCAAACGTGGTTTATGTCAAAAGGTTGTGCATTCGGTTAAACTTAATTTGTGTTTTACACAAATTCCTCTGTCACCTGGTAGAAACCAAATTAAACAGATTCAATTCTGTCAACAACAAAAAAAATTACATTTAAAATTATGATAACATTTTTATCATTTAGCAGATGCTTTTAACCAAAAGGCGACTGACAAATAAGGAGAACAATAGAAGAATAGATTTTTAGAACAATAGAATTTTTATTTTCATATTTGATTAATGGTGATACATTAGAAAATAACAGATAAAGTACCTATATACTGGTATATATACACAAGTGTTAAATTACAGCAATGTGAAAATAGAATAAAAACATGCACAATTAAATATCTTTAAGTATTTGATCAAAAATACAGGAACAACTGTATTATTGGGAAATATTATTAGGTTATTTAAAATTATGTCTATTTGAATATATTTTGAAATGTAATTTATTCCTGTGATGGTAAAGCTGAATTGTTAGCATCATTACTCCAGTCTTCAGTGTCACGTGAGGCTTCAGAAATCATTCTGATTTGCTGCTCAAAAACAATTATTATTATCAATGCTGGTTAATATTCTTGAGGAAACCATACATTTTATTTTCCTCAGAATTCTTTAATATATAGAAAGGTCAAAAGAACAGCGCTTGTTTGCCATTGAAATCTTCTTTATGCTTTTAAAATAATGCATTTTTACTGAATAAAACAAAACTTTCGCACACAAAAAAAGGAAATCTTATACTGACAACAAACTTTTGAATGGTTGTATAGTGCATCCCTAAAGGCAACACGGATAGGTTGTGTGAAATGCTCTCATCCTTAAAACCATGACCAAAACTACACAAAGTACTAGAAAACCCTCAGACTCAAGTCTACATTTAATACAGGGTCACATGTAGCGTGGATAAACATGGTTCAATTCAGTGACCCGTCACTAAGGCTGCAGAGAGCATGAAACCCTCAAAATTCAATTAAGCCAACAGCAATAGTATGTGAAGCGCTCAACAGTTACTCAGGGTAAAATGTATTAACTTTAGTAGAATATTCTTTCCAAAAGCCCCCACAGTGGAGTTTAGGGTGGTCACGGTATCAAAATTTCAGTAGTCGGACTTGGCACTTATACCAGCTACATTTGCCGGTTCTCTGAACCAATTTCGGTTTGTTACCAGAACACAACATGTTGAAGTAAGGCTAGGGGTGTGCGATATGTATCGTCTGCGATAACATCGTAATTGTTGTTTTAACGATGTGCAATCTGACATTATCAAGTATATCCCTCACACACACCCAAAGAGCGCACGCATACACTACATGATGTTGTCTGGTAGATTACACTAGTGCGCATGTGCATTTAGAGTGCACACTTTCACGACGTGTTAGTGTATATTAATATAGTTAATAAATATCACACAAAGTGCCTTTTTTCCAAGAAAGTATCAAGATATACATTTTTTTTTTTTCAATATCGCACACCCCTAGGTAGGCGTAAAGTAAAGTTTCGGCCGATCGCCTTCCGTATTCAATTTCTGGAAAAAGTGTTGAAAGTGCCTCTGCAGTTCAAAAGGCTTACGCTACAAGGTACGCTCGTCAGACGTAGTGTAAGCATCTTGAACTGCGAGAAGGCACTTTCAACTTTCTTACACAAACGCATCGATTCGCTTCAGAAGGCCTTTATTAACCCCCCGGAGCTGTGTGGAGCACGTTATTTGGACATGTATTTGCATTTTTTATGAACTTCAAAAACAGAGCATGCTTGGATTAGCCAGGATTTTTTTTTTTATATAACTCTGATTTTATTCGTCTCAAAGGAGAATGTCATATACACCTAGGATGATTTGAGGGTGAGTAAATCATGGGCTAATTTTCATTTTTAGGTGAACTATCCCTTTAAGATTGTGAATGGTTAATAAACAGAAAGCCAGAAAAAAAAACTTTCCTTTATAATCACTAAGGCTGTCAATCTCTAAAGCACAAACTCTTTTATGCCCTACTGCAAAAACTATATTATAACCATTATAATAAAAAAAAGCTGTTACTTGTACAATGAATCTCTTATTTACATAGTCTAGACTTTGTGGGTTGTATTGATTAACAAGGATTCCTGTGTTTTTAGTGGTGCGTTCACGTTCTAAACAAATATGATTGTGATTGGCTACTGCTCAAGGCTTGTAAAAACACACTGTAAATAGATACCTTTGACACTCAGAGAGTGTGAACGAGAGCGTTTGAAAGCAGCGTCTATCGGTGAGTACCCAATAAACCCGGTACTACCAGTACTGCAGAAATTCTGGTACCATCAACTTTTTTTTTTTTTTTTTTAGTAACAACTGGTACCGGTACGTTTGACAACCTTAGTGGAAGTTCATGACTCCACACTCATCCTCATGGACACGATGTACCAACAAAGCTGTCATTAAGCTCACATATCTCCAACTGTATGATTTCAAAATCTGATCCATTACAATCATTTCAAACCATTTTTAAGACTCCAGAACCGTTGTTACAGATCTACAAACACAGCACATGTATGTTCAAATCGATTTGCCATGGTACCCTGGCAAGTGTGTTTCCATGGAAACAAGTCAGCCCATAGCCATTTCCATAGACTTGCGTCAGGGATGCACTTGGTTTGAACAAAATTAAAATGGAAATGATATGACCCATGTCATGAGCAGAGAAACAGAAGCATATCTCCATGGGCTAATCCAGGGGAAAATCTTTATTTCAGTTACCCATGATGCCTCTCACTGATCACTGATAATAGCTTAAAGACGTGGAGCATTGACTGAGAAATCCTAGTGTGATCTTTGCATTCAGGGTCAATCGATACAATAGTACTTTCATCCTCATCTGTAACACCACATTTCAACCTGCAGAAGATGCCTGTTCCACCCTGGTGGTCTGCTGCCTTCATCTGGTCAATCCCAACTGTTTATCATCAATCCAACACTAAAATCGTCATGCAACACCTTTATGTCATAACACCATTGCGCTGAAACATCCGCTGCAAAAACCTGAATTCATAAAACTCTTCAGATACAGAAATAAGAACACAATCATCATCCATGCAAATGCAAAGATGTGTCTTAAAACTAAAGCTTCCAAACAGAAGTCTTCGCAAAAAACCTTTCAGTGAATAGTTCTTAAAAGAACCCTCTTTTTCTTAGTGTGAAGAACTACTTAAAATGATAAAGAACCTGGAAAGGGTTTCATGGATGTTGTTAAAGGTTCTTCAAGGAACCACAGATGCCAAACGGAAAAAAAGGTATATGGCACACAAATGAACAGTTTCTACAGAAATGAGTTCATTACACTTATGCCTATCCAAAAAAAGGAAAAAATATATCTCGTATTTATCGAAAATAAGTCATACATCAGTTCTACACGCTGCATGCCCTCAATCATGATGGACATGTTCACCTCCCAAACTGCTCTTTGTCTTGCCAGACTGGTCAATTCCAGTGCTTTACTATTGATCCAAAGCTAAAAATAACTGAAACCATCCTGCAACATCATTTCATCACATGGACATCCACGTCACAATAAATCAAAAACATGACTTCATCTATGCAAATGTGAAGACATGTAATCACAGCAATCAGATCAATCCAATTGGGTAACTACATGTAGTTACTGTAGTAATAACTAGAAGTTAAGCATAATTACATGCAACTAATCCTAACCTTATAGTACGTAGTTCATTAATATTCCTCAGTACTTAAATGTATAAATACACTGTAACAAAGCCACCTTAAAATAAAGTGCAACCTCCAATTGTATTTACAACTCATGGCAAGGACTTTCACATCCTCCTAGAAGAAAGTAAGACTGCATCTGATCTGTCGCAACTTGCTTTATTTTTTGATGCGCATCCGAGTGTTCACCTCCCAATCCGCTATCCTCCCTGCCAGAGTGCAATTCCAGTGCTTTACTACTGAACCAAACCTAAATACATCTACTGCACAACAGACAAGAGACCATGACCTCATCATCTATCCATTGCAAATGCAAAAACATGTTATGTTGCATGCAAATACAGATTCTACAGCAACACAGTGTCTACTGAAAATACTCCCAATTGGATGTACAACTCATTGACAACTGCTGCTAAGACTTTCACATCCATCTAGAAGTAAGTTAGACCACCAAACGTCTGTGATGTGATGCACACAGTGCATCTTACCAGAGTGATCTGCTGGTCCTCCGCCGTTGGAGAAGAGGGCAGAGTACAGGTGAGGGTAGGTCTTCTCCAGGGCCACACAGAGCTCCAGGAAATGGTCGCTCTGCTTGTTCATGAGCATCTTCAGGAGCTGGTCCACTTTCTCGGCGCTGGAGGAGCAGTTTTGGTCCAGCTCGAAGGCTTCCTGCTCGCTGAGGCTTCCCGATTTACTCAGCAGCTCTATCAGCCGGTCCGCATCCGTGATGGACTCCAGTAAGTTCTGGTGGTACTGGTGTAGTAACTCTTTGTGCTTGGGCTCCATTGCAGTTCCTACAGTTCCCTAGCTAACTAGCTAGCTCCGCGCTATCGCCGTAGACCCGATCCCCCTCACACAAACCCGATGAATGCAGCAGCAACTTCTTTCTATCCGCTCACTTGTAGGATTTGAGCCACGGCGCCATGAGATGTGATGGCTTAATCAAGCGGGTTCTCATTACAAACAGCAGAAAGGCACAGAAGCCATGTTTGTTGCCTGAGGCTGTTGACTGCACTAAACAGCGAGACATTTCTCCGGATCACTTACGCGAGGCAACTTCGTCTATTTTTCCCTGCGCTTCCGAGGAGAGCATGTTCATCCGCGTTTATAGTTTCTTCTTGGCCATTTATTTTGCACTGTGCGGACTCAAGTGTGAGCAAAAGTAACGCAACTCTTCTAGCGTTCCCTACTCAAACTGTACGCTCCGCCATGTCTCGGTATCTCAGCAGCTGCTGCCTGCTGTCAATCAACTTCCCGTGCAATGTCCATATTTGGTAAAGTGGGCGGGGACTTCTCCGAGACACACCTGGTTTTCTCCAATGGGCGTGCACTACCGTTCAAAATTTCGGCAAAAAAAGGGCTACACAGTTATGAAGATGATGCATCATGACATAACAAGTGCAAGCGGATTTTACGCTGGAACATGTGCTGTACACGGCTGACTGTTTGCCTCTGATTTTTAGTAAATGTGACTTACTAGACTAGACTGTACTAATATTTAAATACATAAATAAATACTTCTAAAACAAGGCAACTTACGCTACAGAAACTCGTAGTCACTGGTGCTCTCATTGGATACATGAGGTGTGTGTGTGTGTGTGTGTGTGTGTGTGTGTGTGTGTGTGTGTGTGTGTGTGTGTGTGTGTGTGTGTGATTAAAGGCTTTTTACGCGTACCCTTGAATATGTTGTTGTTTCATTTGATATTTACATTAAAAAAAATACATTTAAAAATGTGGATTTGGTGTTTTGCAAAATGGTAGCTGGTCTAAAAGCCTCAAAGCCGTATTAGATCACTGTAACAGTACCATACATGTAGTCATTGTAATGGCAAGAAAACGAGTGTAAGATAATTAAAACCATTGTATGCTAGAATAAAAGATCCTCTGTGTTCTTTCATATATTCGTATATTGTCTGTCATTCCTGGACAGTCTTTATTAAAGTGACACAGATGAACAAATTTTATAGAGAAAAGTTACACTTTATTTTATGTCCTTCTTATACTACTACTACTACTAATAATAATAATAATAACAACCATAACGAATAATTACAAGCAGCTCACACACAAAAAAAAACAAACACACAAGTTCATGTTCTTCATAGAAGTATGTAAATATATAGTAGGCCTACTGTAAAATAAAGCGCAACATAAACTGCATTGGAAAAAAAGCACCGTACTCAGTATTTTTGTCTTGTACAAGAATCTGTCCAGTACAAAGTGTACAAATTCTTAAATCAAGATACATTTATTTGTGAAGCAAAATGACTCAAAATATTAATAAATCTTGTTTGTATCAGAATTTAGTGAGTTTATGCTTAAACAAGAAAAATATCTGTAAGACAAATAAAGTTAATTCAAAGGAATAACAAGATAATTTTTTTCTTATCCCACTGAAAGACTATTTAATTCTCAATTAATTTTGATAGTTTGATCTTCTCCTTTGATCATTTTCAAGTATGTATCTTGATTTAAGATTTTGTATAAATCTGTAATAATTGTAATAAAATAATAGATTTTCTGAGACTAATATTACATGAACAAACCCCAAACTCCACATTCTTGATTTTCCTCAGTTCTGGATAGTATGTGAAAAATGATTTCTGTAATGTATCTTCTACTGTCACTGTTTATTTAATATCAGCCATATGAGCAGCATTACACTTCTGATTTATGGCTTTGTGGAACATCCAGCCTTGATGCTCAAAGATCACATTATCATGCTGAAAGCCAGCAACAGTGGGATCTGAAAGAGTGTTTACACATCTTCATCAGATGACTTACACCATTAGCAGCAGCTCAGACCGCTTTATGGATGAAGAATTAAGGTTGCGTGGAGTTCACAGGCTATAAGAGGCCACGCAGCTGGCTTTTTTACATGGTAACGAAAAGAAGATTAGTAAGTGTCCTGTCAGTTATCTGTTAGCCTATATCTCAAACACGCAACAATGGGAATAAAACAGACTGAGTCATTTTATTGGACAGTATATAACAAGCAAAGGATGTTTGTCTGACTCATGCAAACACGATGAGCATCAGTTCTCGCGACACCTCTCTGTAGCCTATTGATTTTTATTTCTGCAAAAGTTACGCAAGACCTAACAGAATCAGCAATCTTTTAAAGTCCACACGAAATGGAAGTTGCAGTCTTTTCATCTTTATTGTGACTTATGTCCTTGTGAAAAAAATGTAGGGCGGGACTTCGGGAAAAGATTACGAGGTGGAGTCAATAATGGGCGACGTGTGTTCACACCATGTCGTAATAATTACTGTAACGATTCTGAACTGAAAAAAAGCCTTCAGGTGCTTGCAGAACTTATTACAACATGTACATTTTCTGAGAGCTACGACCGCTGTATCACCTGACCACTGCAGATCTGAGGTGTGTTCGACTTGAAGCAGCGCTGTGCAGGCCGATCGGAGTATGACATCAAATGACCATCAGCGATTCAAAAGCATACGGAGCTTTAGGCTATTTACGGTAATTACGACATGGCGTGAACGCAGCATTTAGCGCAACTGTGCCTCCAGCGACCCAAATTCAATTTCCCAGCTCGAGGTCCAGTTCCTTTCTTTCCACCCCTGGTTTTCCAGTCGGATCCCTACTGTCCTCCTATAAAGCCAAAAATATAGGCCAGTGTAAAATGTGCCTTTGATTTCATTTCCCTCTAAACCTCTAGATGGCACAAAATCTTACCTCAGCACTTTCAAAAACATCTGCTTTTCAAGATGCACGTGGAAATTTGTCTGATCCTTGACATGATCATGTGCGGCACCGCAAAGTTGATTCTGTGCTAATCTGATCTAATATTTGATGTTTTTTTTTTTTTAAATGTTGTAGAATTAAGCAGCAAATGAGTACCACTAAAATTATTGAATATATTTTGAGACAAAGGTCTTCTTAATGATTTTCAGTTTTGTTCAAACGAATTAAAGCAACAGTTTTTCAATAACAGAGGAATATGTAAAAGTATGGTATTTGGGGTAAAAGGCGTCCCTGCTGTTGGGACTAAATGACAATAATTATCATTATAATAAACAACTGACTTTTCCATTTGTAGACATGACATGGTTAGATTCAGATGGTAAATATAATATGTTAAGTTGGGTGTCCACCTTAGGTATAATCACCATATAACCATCATTAAAAATCATTAATCTTGTCATATAATAGAATATAATTTACTGTTACTACTGTAAATCTATATTCAATTATTATAGGATCTCCTTCAATGCTTTCAGAATCTTTACTTTTTAAAATAATATTTTTATATTCATATATTTTAATGACAGTATATGTATTGAACAAATATGAATTCTTTCATTTATGAAAATAAACAGAAAATGCAAGTGCAAATTTAGCTAAAGTGATTGTTTTGAACAAGTATTAACCCTTAAAATGCATGAATTGGGTCTTTAGTGACCTGGATCTGAATCTAACACGATGATATAAAACTCTCCTGATATTAGAGTAACAATCACAGACGGATAAAATAAAGCACAGTTTGTTACCGTTTGGAGCTTGGAAGGGTTCAGTTTGAGCAGATGTTTTATACCATCATCACTGTCCTCGTCAGAGCTCATTTCCCAGTACATTCAGCATCTGCCTCATATTCGCCATCGCAAACATATTCTCAAAAATATCATCTTCAAAATCAACATACTGATCACTGACAGCTTCCTCACCAGATCCAGCATCAAGTGACAGTGACAGTGATATTTGATTGTGTTCAGTTCTTGCTCTGCAGTAAATCGCTGAGCCATTTCGAGTTGTGCTGATGATACTTTCTATTCTTTTGCTTTCTGCCTGCTGTAACTATGAGTGAAACGTCACTTCATCATTGTGTATCAGACATTGCCACCTTGTAGAATAAAGGTGAATTGCACTTATCCAGTCATCAAAGATGGGAAAACAGGCATTTTTTAAAATATTTTTTTCCCCTTGTTATATTGTTTATAATGAATTGATTGAGGAATACTTCATGTTCATGTCTAACTTTAAAAAATGATTGAGGAGGAGGGTAGTGAATGACATCCCGGGTCACTAAAGACCCGAGGTATGCATTCAAGGGTTAACTTACACATTATTAAAAACATATTATTTTAGCTAAAGTATTTGTATAAATAATTTGTGCCTTTTGCCCCATGCTGGTGAGCCTCTTACCCCATGTGTGGCGTAAAAGGCCTCCCTCGCCACCTCATACAGTGTCAGAAAAAAAGGTACATTGCTGTCACTGGGGCGGTACCCTAAGGTAGAAAACTGAAAAGGTACTAAATATGTACCTTTAAGGTACTAATACGTACTCTTAAAGTACTGATATGTACCTTTTAAGATATTAATATGTACCATTTAGGGGTGAGTAAGGTACAAAGATGTACCTTTTCACTTTTGTACCTTAGGGTACCGCCCCAGTGACAGCACTGTACCTTTTTTTCTGAGAGTGTACATTCATAAGATTTTTAAACAAAATAAACCACTTTATTTTCACACAGAATCTGTTGCGCCATCAGTGCTCAGTAGAAACTCCTGCCCCATTATAATGTAATAACTGCACATAATGTAATAAAATCTTGAGCTCATAATGTAATGACAATTTTTACATTATGAGAAAATTATTACATTATAAACTCACCAAAAGCATGTCATATTTTCATTATTGTAATAGCCTTTAAAACATAAAATATTAGTATTCTAAATCAGTCTTAAATTATCTGTGAAATGCAACATTTAAATATTCATACAATTATTATTACTATTATTATTATTTCACTTTAGCCCCATTGTACCCTAACTTTTTACAAGAGCATATGAATAAAAAATGTGTAAAAAAAAAAGCAAAAAAACAACAACATTTAGAGCCTGATAAACGCTGCAATATTCCATTAAAAACAACAATTGTCCATTTCGATTTTATTGTGGCGGTAAAGGCAGCTGACAGAACTAACAGGACTAGGAAGAACCACAGCAAAGCAGTGTAGGTTACTCTCATCTGAGAAACATTGTGACACTGCAAATTGGTTGTTCTAAATTGAAGCTATATTACACAGCACTCCCCCGTGAAGTAGAAATGAGTGTTGTCAAGGCACTGACCTCACTATAATCAACAACAGCCAATTAGAGAACACGTGTCTGTATACACTTCTGCAGAACCAGGAATCATGTTATAAGGGCTGATACAGAACAATTAGCTCTTTAACTTTAACAGTTGTTGTGATAGACTCATGTTGTAAAGACTGAAATTGCTATGATGGAGTTATTTATAGTTAATTCTGTCCAGGCATGAGAGTATTTCCTGTAAATAGCATGCAAAGGGAAAACACAATAAAAGATTAAGGTCAAAAAAAAAAAAAAAAAGCATTAATGTGTATGACCAGATGTTCTTACCCAGCGGTTAGATATAAGTTGATTGTTCGTAGTGAAGCCTTATTTTCTGGTATTTGTAAGCCCTGAATAATCAGGACCAAAGTTTTTAATTTTTAATGGATTTCATTTATGACCTAAATGCTGAAAGACTGTCTGAGACACACACGCACGTGTGTTTTTGTGAATTGTGGGGACATTTCATAGGCGTAATGGTTTTTATACCGTGCAAACTGTATTTTCTATCCCCCCACACTACCCCTAAACCTACCCATCACACGAAACTACACATTTTTACTTTCTCCCAAAAAAACTAATTCTGTATGATTTATAAACCTTTTGAAAAATGGGGACATGGGTAATGTCCTCATAAGTCACCCTCTCCTTGTAATACCTATGTCATTATACACATTTGTGTCCTGATATGTCTCACACACACACACACACACACACACACACACACACACACACACACACACACACACACACACACACACACAGTTTCTAAAATAAATACATAAAATAAAGCAATCAAATTCCAGAAAAAAAAGGTTAAAGGTGAAAGAAATCGCACGATTTTTAAATAATACCATCGTTGTATTTGAAATGGACAGGGCGAGTCTGCCCTCTAGTGGTGTAAATAAGATTATCCTTTCAAAAAGATGTATGTTAGCTCACCACCGTAATATTAATTATCAAATATTTAATTATTTACATCCACCCATCCAAGATATGTAGATATATGAGCAAACACTTTTAATCAACGAAAACTAACGTATATGATTATACACTACATAATAAGAGTCCTCTCTCTCCACTAGATAGCTCTGGGGATGATTTAAAAAAAAAAAAATGTCCCCGCCATCTTGCGTTCTCGATGAACTTGTCTAACTAAATAACGCTCGTGTAACTTGCCGTTCTCAGCAGTTTACCCTTGATATGAAGAAATGAACAGGCTGTTGGATGGCATTATATTTGAGTTGATTTGGAAGCTGTGACACTTCAGACTCAGCCTGTACTGCGGGGAGGGGAAAGTGAGCTACAAATGATGGATGTATCCTATGATTCACTCACAGTGAGCCAAGAACCTCCTTAGCGATTCAAATCGTTGTTAAACACGGTTAAGTACAAGTGACATAGATAGTAACAGGATATACGAAATGTTCAGCTTACTTGGCTACTACTTTGTCATTAAAGGGACAATTCACCCAAAAAAGAAAATTCGGTCTTCATTACTATGATTTACAACCTCGAGTTGTTCCAAACATTAAACACAAAATATATTTTTAAGAATATGAGTAAGCAAACAGTTGATGGGCCCCATTGACTTCCACAGTATGGGAAAAACTACTATGGAATCAATGTGGCCCATCAACTATTCGGTTACCGACGTTCTTTGAAATGTATTGTTCAGCAGATTTTGTGTGAACTGCACACGTGTGCGTGCGTGCCTACACACACACACACACACACACACACACACACACACACACACACACACACCTACCTAAAGATTATTAGGAACACCATACTAATACGGTGTTTGACCCCCTTTCTCCTTCAGAACTGCCTTAAATCTACGTGGCATTGATTCAACAAGGTGCTGAAAGCATTCTTTAGAAATGTTGGCCCATATTGATAGGATAGCATCTTGCAGTTGATGGAGATTTGTGGGATGCACATCCAGGACACGAAGCTCCCGTTTCACCACATCCCAAAGATGTTCTATTGGGTTGAGATCTGGTGACTGTGGGGGCCATTTTAGTACAACTCATTGTCATGTTCAAGAAACCAATTTGAAATGATTCGAGCTTTGTGACATGGTGCATTATCCTGCTGGAAGTAGCCATCAGAGAATGGGTACATGGTGGCCATAATGGGATGGACATGGTCAGAAATAATGCTCAGGTAGGCCGTGGCATTTAAACGATGCCCAATTGACACTAAGGGGCCTAAAGTGTGCCAAGAAAACACCACCACCACCACCACCACCAGCCTGCACATTGGTAACAAGGCATAATGGTACCATGTTCTCATTCGGTTTACGCCAAATTCTGACTCTACCTTCTGAATGTCTCAACAGAAATCGAGACTCATCAGACCAGGCAACATTTTTCCAGTCTTCAACTGTCCAATTTTGGTGAGCTTGTGCAAATTGTAGCCTCTTTTTCCTATTTGTTGTGGAGATGAGTGGTACCCCGTGGGGTCTTCTGCTGTTGTAGCCCATCCGCCTCAAGGTTGTGTGTGTTGTGGCTTCACAAATGCTTTGCTGCATACCTTTGCTCTTCTATCAGTTGGCCCATTCTGCTCTGACCTCTAGCATCAACAAGGCATTTTCGCCCACAGGACTGCCGCATACTGGATGTTTTTCCCTTTTCACACCATTCTTTGTAAACCCTAGAAATGGTTGTGCGTGAAAATCCCAGTAACTGAGCAGATTGTGAAATACTCAGACCGGCCCGTCTGGCACCAACAACCATGCCACGCTCAAAATTGCTTAAATCACCGTTCTTTCCCATTCTGACATTCAGTTTGGAGTTCAGGAGATTGTCTTGACCAGGACCACACCCCTAAATGCATTGAAGCAACTGCCATGTGATTGGTTGATTAGATAATTGCATTAATGATAAATTGAACAGGTGTTCCTAATAATCCTTTAGGTGAGTGTATATATATAACAGCTGATGGGCCCCATTGACCTATTTCATAGGACTAAATAAAATATATAATTAAAATGATGAATACTTATATGTATTTATAAGTACATTTAATGAATTTAAACGTAATGAATCATTTAATGAAAGGTTTGATCCTGATATTCATGTCTAATTATGATCATGATCACTTTTGCCTAGGTAATGTCACTTTAGATATGAAGTCCCCTATCTTCTGTCCTATATTCTGTTTATTGTAATGCTTGTCATGCCTGATCTAGCAGGAATAATTATATGAATGCATATATTAATATTTATCAGAGTGTTTTGAAGTCACAGTTGAATTAGCTTCAGAAGTCAGCACTGAAAGGGGCTGTTGAAGAAATACCAAGTTAATTTGAGTTAAACGCTTGAGTTATAATCTCTTTCAGGCAGGATTTACTTAGCATTTCATATGTGTGTTTTGGCTCTGTACAGAGTAAGCAAATGAGAAACAAAGACAGCACCATCATTATCTCTTTTTTGCCTCAAGAGGAGGTGGTTGGCAATCATAACGGCAAAAAAAAAGTGTTTATAGTAATAAAAAAAACAAAAACAACATATTTAATTATGCATATGATGCAGTAAATATAAGTTTCCTTACTATAAAATGTTCATTTAATTATGCTGAACATGATGACAAAAACTAACATGTATGGCACATTTTCTCCAGTATATTATGCATTACTTAAAATACATAAATGTGTAAAAAATTATTTTGGCATTCAGATGTGTGCACAATACTTAATCCAGAATTTTCTTGCAAACAAGGCATACTTGGAGGAAACAAATGCATCAAAACACATGCACTCTTTCTGATATAAACAATCATTCGCTAAGCCACTGCTTTCAGCGTAGAAGGCACGTAAAGATATATAGTTTTCTACTTTTAAAAATAAAGATATAGTACTAAAACAGCATGAAATATAACATGCAGCATATATGCACACAAGTGCCTTTGCATCGAGTACAGTAAAACATGCAAGTATGTAATAGAGTGCAAATTAGAGTAATGCATAAGATGTGTAGAAATCGTGGCGTGGCTTCATGTCCTCTGAGTGTCGTGATCATCTGTAGCCTCTAATCGCTTCCACCACAGAGCTTCAGCAGTAGTTTCTTATAATCCCCTGAGGTGTCTCCCTAGAAATGCAGATTAGTTTGATTACAAATTTAATGGGTCTGTCATTTTCACTTCTCAAAAAATGTAAAGTATAGTTTGAGGGGTGGTTACACAGGCACTCACAGATATGGCTGTGTATAGAGATTTCCCATAATTCTTCATGTATTCCTGACGAATGTCCAGCAGGTCCACCTCAGAGCGGGTCACCATGATGCGAATCAAAGTGCGATCCTTGGTTCCTGCTCCCTGTGAAACCAAAACAGAAACTGAGTCTTAGTTTTTGAGTGTGTTCTGACCTGAAACCCTCAGGCCACATCCACCTTTCATCAAATCAGAATCCAAGTACCGCATAGTTATAACCAGTGTTCAATCTATAAATAAATAAATATATTGTACTTTTATAATTTTTTGTAAAAAATAAAAAGTAACAATTCAAAAAGAATGTATTCTAATCTAAAAATAAAATCACCCTATAAATACTTAAATTATATTTTTTTCTACTATAAATAAAACTTTCTTCCGGCATACAATTTTTTTTTTTTTTTTTACATGCTGGCGGAGAGTTAAAGTACACGAAGTGCCCCTACACTTTGTGTACTTTAACTCTCTCCCCGCCAGCATGTTAAAACAAAAAAAATTATATATATAAATATATATCAAAAGAAAGAAAAGAGTGTCTGCTTCACTTTGTTTTTATTTTATTTTTATGAAACTTACCCACATTCAAGTGGGTAAGTTTCATAAAAATAAAAAAAAAACATTTTGAACTAAAAGCTGAGAAAAATCACATTTGTCAAAGACTACACCATGCATAAGTAATGCTTTTAACGCATGTTTCTGCTTTTTATGCCTGTGTTTTGATCTGGAGATTCTGTATTCTTTTAGAAGATGTGTCATAGCGCCCCCTACCTTATAACAGTGAAAACATGGACTGCATGAAAATTCAATATCGGGGAAAGAATTAACTGTTTGACTTCAAACAAAATGATTTGTTTGTTGTAATTAATCATGATTAATCTTCCCTTTTACAATAACACTGTAGACAGTAAAGCTGAACCGCAGAGAGACGAATGAGTCTCACCCTCATGGCCTTGTAGAGTCTCTCAGCAAAGTAGGCCGGTGTGTTCTTAATGCATTTCACTGCATACAGAAAAAAAACATATTTAGACTTATCATATGCAAATCACCCTGCAGCTAATAAGACATGTACAACACAGCAAGCAAGAAGAACCTTGAAACTTAAATGGGAAAATAAAACACATTGTGAAAGTGAAACTCATTTAAAAGAGAAAGCCTGACTGTTCATAACTGCAAACTGAAAGGACACACTAAACACACCGACTGAAAGGAAGTCATGCACTATAACACAGCAAGCACATATATCTGCTACTTTATGTGTTATGACACACTTATGTGTTATGAATCACGTTGTGTGATTAAAAACATATTACCACATATTTACCCTATAACAGCTTTACTCTTAAAGGGGCCAGCAGGATGGAGAGCAAGTTAAAAAAATACAATTATGAGGATTTAAAGAGAAGACTTCATCAAGCGATTCTAGATGGCAGATCAGAAAGCTCACCGACTGCCAGCATGCCACTCTCCAGGTCTCCAGACATCTCCCTGTCGATACTCTTCTCAATGTCTCTGCCACACATGTGCTGGTACTCATTGAACACTGTCAACATAAATACACATAATGTCTCAATACAACTGCTCCTTCTGCAAACGCCGAGATCACACACACACACAAGTGGCTGTTAATGAGCATGGGAGAGCATAGTAATGAACTTTAAAGCACAAATCAATACTTTTAATTACAAAGCAGCACCAACATAATGTTCATTAAACTGTCCCCTATGGGTGAATGGAATACTAGCTTACCATTTAATAAATATTGTGCAATATACACTGTTGTTCAAAAGTTTGGGATCAATGTGTGTTTGTTTTGAGAGAAACTGGTAAATTGGTTGATTTTTTTTTACAACTGAAATGAATAAAATCAAAAACTTAATTTAGCTGGACAATACATTTTTTTTTAGAGCTGATGTACAGCCAAACATCTTCCATTAATTTCCTATTATTACTGTAAAGCTGCTTTAAAATAATCTATTTTGTAAAAGCGCTACATAAATGAAGGTGACTTGACTACTTTTATTCAGACAAATGCTGTTCTACGGAATTGTCTAATCCTGAAAAAAGTATCAATTTTCACAAAAATATTAAGCAGAATTAACTGTTTTTTAAACATTGATAAGAAATGTTTCTTGAGCACCACATCATATTAGAATAAATTCTGAAGGATAATGTGACAATGATGCTGAAAATTCAGCTTTGCAATCACAGAAATAAATTACTTTTTAAAAATCGATCAAAATAGAAAATTTCACAAAATTACCTGTTTTTGAATGTACTTTTGATCAAATAAATGCAGCCTTGGAGAGCATAAGAGACTTCATTCAAAAACAAAATGTCAAAAATGATGTTAATTGGATAAATATATGACCAGTATTGCACATATTATTTAACTAGACAATGGATAACTCTTTAATAACTGTGTCCTATGGAAAAACAGGAAATTACATAATAAGTCGGTTGATTTAGAGGCGTATTCAAGTGTTTCCACTGGAAAGCACGTTGAGACATGAGTCATAATTCTCAAAATGACAGCTACAGCCTGGGGAGGAGTTGGTTGACTGCAAGGCCAGATCTGAAACTGAAATTGTGGCTGCCCATGTGGCAGAATTAGGAAGTTCCTGATTTTTTTCACATTTTTAATATATTTCGCTAACAGTATACCGCTGCTCACATATCTCGAATGTCTTTCTACCCCAAAGCGAAGAACAAAAAATAACTTTGCTGTGAATATATCAGGGTCTTAAGAGTATGTAGGAGCACTCAAACATCATTATATTCTCTGGTTCTCAACCAGGGGTACGGGCCCACAAGGGGGCCTCAAGATTACTTTTTAGTCGGACCCACTTTATATTAGGTGGCCTTAACTACTATGTACTAACATTTAAATTAATCATTTGATACAATGCACTTATTGTGTACATGTTTTTACATTGTACTTGCATTTTAAAAATGACCCGCTTGTAATTACATTTGTAATTAATTTCTGTAGTTACATTTATAATTACAGTGTTGACACTTCCCTTACACCTAACCCTACCCTTAAACTTACCCATCCCACCACACTTATCCCTAACCCTACCCTTAAACTTACCCATCCCACCACACTTATCCCTAACCCTACCCTTAAACTTACCCATCCCACCACACCTGTCCCTAACCCTACCCTTAAACTTACCCATCCCACCACACTTATCCCTAACCCTACCCTTAAACTTACCCATCCCACCACACTTATCCCTAACCCTACCCTTAAACTTACCAATACCACCACACCTATCCCTAACTTTACCCTTAAACTTACCCATACCACCACACCTGTCCCTAACTTAACCCTTAAACTTACCCATCCCACCACACCTGTCCCTAACTTAACCCTTAAACTTACCCATACCACCACACCTGTCCCTAACTTTACCCTTAAACTTACCCATACCACCACACCTGTCCCTAACTTTACCCTTAAACTTACCCATACCACCTCACCTGTCCCTAACTCTACCCATACCACCTCACCTGTCCCTAACTCTACCCCTTAAACTTACCCATACCACCACACCTGTCCCTAACTCTACCCTTAAACTTACCCATACCACCACACCTGTCCCTAACTTTACCCTTAAACTTACCCATACCACCTCACCTGTCCCTAACTCTACCCTTAAACTTACCCATACCACCTCACCTGTCCCTAACTCTACCCTTAAACTTACCCATACCACCTCACCTGTCCCTAACTTTACCCTTAAACTTACCCATCCCACCACACCTGTCCCTAACCCTACCCTTAGACTTACTCATACCACCACACCTGTCCCTAACTTTACCCGTATCCCACCTCAGTATCAGCAAACGTGTTTTGCAATACAATATGTACACAATAAGTACATTGTACTTATTTTTTAATGCAAGTATATAGTAGTTAAAGCCACCTAATATAAAGTGAATACCATTATTTAAAGTAAGACAAAACAATATATCAAAACGATCTAAAACAACAACAACAACAACAACAACAACAACAACAACTGCAACAAAAAAAGAGGGGGCATAGCCTACAAATCTAGACGCACACTAGCACAGCAAATGTAATTTGTAGCCAGGGTCATCTAGCAACTCTCTGTTGGCTTGCAAGATTGAAACTTTGCACTTGCTTTTCTGGTGGGAAAACGCATGGGACTCAGCCACAACCCGCTTGTGATTGTTGCGCTCTGGTTAGTTGTAGCGCTATCCTATTGCATGCAGAGGGAATCTGAAAGACAACCGTTTATCCCGCCCCTCGGATTGAGCCCTGCCAACAGCGTGTTCCCAGACCCCACAAATCTCATTTGTTAACATTCAACAGTGTTATTGATCTGACTGTACCAACGCTGTTGTATGAGAACTGAACTGAGCTGGACGATGACATCATTTTTTATAGAACTGCTTTATAGATGAAATTAACTAATTTAATAATTGATTATCTTTACCATAGGACTGAATAAACACTGAACTGCCTTCAGCTGAACAACAGCCAAAATGCGTTACAGCTTTATCACTGTAAAGCTGCTTTGAAACTTATTGCAGTGCTATATTAATGAAGGTAACTTGACTTAAAATCAATATATGCTCAATGGTACATCCAATCACCTTCTCAACAAGTATTGTTTGTTGTTTTGAATTTTTGTTTTATTCATTAGATGGACCGGCCTGGAAAAAAAAAAACAGTTATTTAGTCTGATTTGAGCTAAAGCAGCAGCAATGTATAATGCATCATAATTATTTCTGATTTAATATATGCTACAGTACAGTACTCTTGAGAAACAGGTTTGGAGATTCTGTTCTTTCCCTATTCAAGTAGGCAGTACCAATTACCTAGAAAGAAAGCAATCTGCCTGGGGGTGGCATGGAGTGAACTGCCCTACCTAAAAAGGACTTTGACTTGATAAAAGAATACTACTATTCCAGTAAAAGGGCCATGACGTACCTGCTCTGAGGTGAGCTTTGCTCCGAGCACAGAGGATGGCATTGAACTTTGACTCATCTGTGCCAACTTTATTTTCCCCTGCTTGATACAGAGTCTGCAGAAGAACACAAATAGAGCATTAGTAGGCTCTCTTTAAAGACCGAGAAATGCATTTTTTTATATATTTCAATAGTTACCTGAGCATCCTGTTTGGCTAATGAGATGTCCACATTGTCAGTCTCATCACGATTACCCTTTAAGAAAATAATAGGAAGAAATACTGACATGACTTTGACATTTCTGTCTTTGATGTTACAACTCAAAATATTAAGTTTTCATAATTAAATTCATGTGCACTAACATTAAACTCTGGTTAAATGCAGAGGACAAATTACCATACTTTTATAAAACAAAAGCACAGCATCTGTGTACCTGAGCAAGAGAGACCAGAAGTCTGCGGAAGTGTCCAGATGTGTCGCTAATTATGGCATCCTCCAGTGACTTCTTATTCTCTAAAACAGGAACATTGAGTGTTATCCATCACAATTCACCTTGCTTTACTGTCAAGATTTAAATTAAAATGCGCATGACATGTACCCGATGCTTGATTGGGAAGTAATCAGATCTGTAATTGCATAGGGAAGGAATTAAGGGATACGAGTCGAGTACGTACCAGCTTTGTAGATTTGATTGATTTCTCGGATCTCTGCATTAGAGCGAGAAGCTAAGATTTCAATCAGACAGGCTTCATCTGTCCCTGCTCCCTGTGAAATAATCAGCAGATTACAGTTGTATTAATGGCATATATAAAACATCTAATCAAATTTGTTTTAATCATTTTATGCTCACCAAGGCTGCATTTATTTGAACAAAAACACCGTAAAAACAGTAATATTGTGAAATATTATTACAACTTAAAATAACTTTTCCATTTTAATATATTATGGTCACCGGGCGCCATAAATAAACAGCAGCCACCTTTTACAGTTTCTCCTGAACCAAAACAACGAGCTTATGCTGCATTCATGCCATGTCGTAATTTCCATAATTAAGAGATGGCAACCCGTGACATTCTACCTGGTGCTATTCACGTCCTCAGACTCAGAATTACACTTCTATGTCAACACTATCAATGCCGAAATGAATCTGCAGCAGTCAGGTACAAATCAGAGCTCTGCAAGTTGTTTAAGTTCATTATTATTGCAATGTTATGTGCTTTGAGATATGAGGTAATTTAACGGCATCTCTCGTGATGTGTTGCAGACTCTGTTCTGGCTGTGCCCGTTCATGTGTTTTGGAGGAGGCGGGGCTTTGGAGACACTCTGAAGGAAGGGTGAGATCATATGCTTTCAAAGCTAGCTTGCTATTGCTAGCCTCTCCAAAATTGCCTACCCTACCTTTAACACTGACCCAAAACCTTTGAATGGTATACAACGAAATCCAGTGACTATATATTATATTGCATCAGTTACTCATTTCAGGGTGCTAAGTTGCATAATGTATGATTAAATAATTTTGAATGCTTTTCTGAATTCTCTTAATTTCACAAACCTTGATGGCCTCTTTAAGCTCACTTGCATCATACTGAGCTGGAGTCTTCAACATGGCCAGCACCAATTTCTCAAAGTTCCCTGAAAGCTCAGACTTCAGGTCCTTGACCAAGTCCTGTAAACAATGGGTTACATGAATGCACAATGTTGCCTATCTTAAAGACCCCATAACAAAATATTGGCTTTGTTGCTTGTTTGTCATTCAGTTCTTTTCTGCACTGAGGTTTGATGATATATACGTTGACAAAAAATCTCTTAGCATCTTTATGTTTTAGTCTTTGTCCTTTGGGAAAATTGACCAAAAATATTGGGTTGCACTTTATTTTCAAATATTTGTCCAATCAAATGTTCTCTAGAATGAAAAAAGTCCCTCCCACTAATACCACCTGTCTCTTACTATAGAACAGCAAGTAGCACATCATGATTCACAGCTGTTAAGAAAGACCACTAGCTGTTTAAAATAAACCCATGTGCAATAAAACAAAGCTCTAGAGGAACTGCTGCTCCATCTGCTGAATAGCAATATCTAAAAAGTGCCAATGCTCTTCATTACCTTTCCATAGGCAGTCTTGTATGACACCAAGAGAGGTACACGCTGCTTGTTCGAGCGACTTCCAAGCAAATTAATGATGGCTTGTTCATCAGTGCCTGTTGAAACATGTGTTTGTATATTAGCAGCATATAGTAAACAGATGAGTCATTTTCAGGGAAAGCTCATATTGTATTCCATGTCAGTCCAACAAAAAAGCTCCCAGTATTTGAATATCCGCCACCTGTATCACAAAGTGGTCAAACTTAACAAAATTAATAATAGATAGACATCAAAGAACTGAACAGCTTTTACCCCCGAGGGAGAATTAGTGATGCTTCTTCCCAAAAAATAGAGTAAAGACCTCTATATACTTCAAGCAAAATCAAAGAACAAACTGGTGTGCCGACATTCTGAACAAAATCAGGCCAAGACAAAGTTTGTTAAGAGTTTGTTTCAGGTGTTTGAAACAAGGAAAGTACACTACGGCTGGTTAACATCTTTGAACTAACATTGGTCTATTACTTAGGTTTGCTCTGCAGCTTCGCCTTCTTTGACTTTGAAATCTTCTCGGGTTCATTCGAGGTCAGACAAGCAAAAACATGAACTTAATGACTGGAGAGCTGCTTTATAGTAGAAAAGTTGTAATTCTAATTGAAAGCGACACTGACACCGTTTTTCATGTTTAATACTGCAAAGCTGCTTGCTTTAAAGAAATCTATTGTATAAAGTGCTATATAAATAAACAATGTGACAGGACTGGAGTAGTGAATTGCAGAGCTTGTGCAAACATATGTCTGTTGCCATGATCAGATGCATTCTTAACTGCGGTTTTCTCACCATTGCTATTTTGCAGTTTGTTATTGAGAGGAATGCGTGCACCCAATTTTCACATCTCAGAAGTGTGGGCAGTGTCAGGATGTTCGCTAACAATATACCGCTTCTCAGTATTTCAAACTTCTTTTTATCCCTAAGTGAAGAGCGAGAACTTTGCCCTGAGCTGAGCATATCAAGGCCTTGAGTGGAAAATGAAAATGAAAAATAACCCACCGAAGCCCTTCATGGCCTTCCTAAGGACTTCTGCGTCTTTTAGCGGATCAGCTCCAGAGAAGTCTTGGATGGTCCCTCTGAATCCACGCTATAAATAAAACAACAGGGAAGTTATGACACAAATATATATTGCAATAAATTCCACACACACAACTTTTTTTTTTTTAAATTGAGGTCATTTACATTGATAGCTGGAACGGCAGGTGCACCTCCTCCATAACCTCCGCCATATGCAGGCATGGACGGGTTGGGTGAGGGTGCTTTGGGATAGCTAGGCACGGAAGGATTGGGTGCTGGGGCGTTTGGGTAGCCTGGCATCTGCTGACCAGGGGGTGGCCCTCCAGGGTATCCCATTCCCGGTCCTTGGGGCATACCTCCTCCTGGCTGAGGGTACAGGCCATAGGGCTGGTTAGGGGAAGGGGCAGGTGGGCCCCCAGGTTGGGGGGCAGGATAACCACCAGGCACTTGAGAGAACATGGACGGATTTGGGCTAAATCCACTATTGGCGAACTGATTGGCCTGTGATGGAAAAATTTGAGGGGGCGAAAAAAGGCACAAAGCAAAGAGCAAGCATGACAGTTAGGACAGTAGAGCAGACGTTTTCAGGAAATTAAACATATACAGCCTTGAAATGACAATACTGACGGACAGAAAGATGATTAAGGCCAGAACAGGGAGATAAGGAGGATGTTGAACAAGTGTGCATTTATGAAAAGCTATGTTTACATAGTGTGGCTTTGAACTGTTGACTTAAGCCACTCGCATCATATTACAGATGGGTGTCACAGAGTAACTGTTACACTGTAACATTTACATGTTTCCACATGAACAAAGTTTCCCTTGCTGTGACCCTAAATGCTGAAGTACTGCAGAGTAATGAAACCAGTTATTTAAGTCTAGCTAAACCAAACTACAAAAATATTTCTATCAAAAGCAGTGGTTAACCTGTTTTTAATGGCTGACATTGACACCAAAATCTAGAAACCAAGGTAGCCCATTGCCAGAATATTAGTGTTTCTTCAACTTTTGGGCACTTTTACATCCCAGAGGTACATTTCAAATTACGACACACGAAATTCCACACGAAAATACGCTTACGAAAAAAAGTGTAACTGGCGCGATGATGACGTCGGACTGTACGCGTCTTTTGAACTGTGAGAGGCGTTACACTTTCTTCGTAAGTTGAATACAGAAGGCTGTCCGCCAGAAGCTAGATATTTTACTTTATAAAGTTTTAAATATGGATATTTTTCTTACACAAACCCATCAATTTACTTCAGAAGGCCTTTATTAACCCCCCGGGCCATGTGGATTACTTTTATAATGGATGGATGCACTTTTTTGGGCTTCAAATTTTGGGCTGCCATTCACTGCCATTATAATGCTTGGATTAGCCAGGAACATTTTTTTAATATAACTCCAATTGCATTTGTCTGAAAGAAGAATGCCATATACACCTAGGATGGCTTGAGGGTGAGTAAATTATGCAATAGTTCAATGGATCCACACTTGTCCACATTTCCTCTGATGAGTAAATTTGATTACGGAGCAAACTGTAAAGAAGCTTGTGCATCAGTAAATTGAATGGGGTCAAATTTGTTGGTCAAAGCACATTCGGATGACAGATAAATTATAAAAGATCAATGTCATGGTCACAAGAGCACAGTTTTGTAAAAGCTGATAAAAGGAAGGATCTGATGCAATTTCAGCCAAGGCTGTGCATTTCATGCTGACTGGAATCAAATTACCTGTATCTGTTGAGGATGGAGACCAATGTCATTTCTGATTATGCATTACATCATTTCATTGCAGAACTTACCATTCCTGGGAGATTTGATGCATTGAATCCGGGATTCGGCAAATTATCCAGGCCAATAGGAGCACCTGGAGCACCCCAACCTCCTGCAAATACATGTATTTAAAAGCAAGCAAGCACATAAACAAAAACCTAAAACCCCAAACAAATTATGTGCACTTCACAGTTAACATGACATCAAAACTGACCACATTTACTTTATTAAAACATGTTACTGATCTTATTGTGCATGGTTCTCTCTTCTCTGGTGCATGTTATTCCAAATAGAAAAGGGTAAAAACTTGGTCTGCCTTTGACTGATGTCTCTAATCCTTCTTACTTTTCAACGCCCCTCCTCAAATCACCTGACTCCATTCTGCTATATAATGTCTCCATACAACATTCCGGCCAATTTTTCAAAATCCAAAAAAATCCATGTTGTGCATCTCGCTTATTGATTATACTGTCTCACGTCAAGATTACAGAAATAAAATGGGCAGTGAACATCAAAATACAGTGTGTATAGGGGAAAACATTGTGTATCATATGTCAGGCTAATAATAACCTAGACATCAACTTTTGATCATTATTCTGTGCAGTACCCTGAGGGCCCTGCATCCCCCCATCTTGTAACTATATATAAAAAATCCTTTTCAGTTCTGAACCTGTTTTGATGTGACAAAACAGAAACACACTGTGAATCCAGAGCAGCAGGTTTTGTTATGGTAATAAGTATCAGGTAACACTGCACTGACACTGCACATAATTAAGCTCTTTCAGCTAGATGTTTCTACATCTGGTTTTAAATATAATATTTAACTCTTGTAACTCTTAACTTGCATATTTGGTTAGTTGACATGGAATAGACTGGGAAGTTGACCTGTGGTGTGACTCCACCTAAAACTATTATAAACAGCACTTTGCTTAGTTTGTGCTATTTTTCTTTGTCTGGTGATATAACCCTTTTTATGATAAATTTATGGAGTATTTTTAAAATGCATTAGCCACACCGCAACACAACTTAAAGTTAAAAAGTGAAGACATAAATAATTAAATACACTACAATTCAAAACTTTGGGTCAGTAAGGCTTTTTAAAAGAAGTATCTTATGCTCACCAAGGCTGCATTTATTTGATCAAAAATACAATAAAAACTGTAATAATGTGAAATATATATTTTTGGAAATATAGTTTTGTATTTTAATATATTTTGAAATGTGAATTATTCTGGTGATGGTAAAGCATCATTACTCCAGTCTTCAGTCACATGATCCTTTAGAAATCATTCTAATATGCTGATTGGTGCTACAGAAGCATTTATTATTATTATTATTATTATTATTATTATTATCAATATTCAAAAGAATTTGTGTCTGCTTTATAGAATAGACAAGTTCAAAAGAACAGCATTTATTTGAAATGTAAGAATATCTTTACTGAAATTATTCTAAAACTCTTTACTGTTACTTTTGATCCATTCAATGCGTCCTTGCTGAATTAAAATATTTAATAAAAAAAAATCTTTCGGACCCCAATATATATATATAGAATCTAATTCTGGGAACAAAACTGCAGTTAAATGTGCTGTTTGAAATACAGTGTCTGTGTTCTGAACAGTAATTTTTTTTTTTTTTTTTTTTCTGAACAGTCAGATATAATACCAGATAAATCAAAATAGCAAAACTAGCAATCTACTGTACTTTTATTTTGATATGCAATGCATGTGGATTCATCAAATATGAATACGTTAATGTTCGCCAGCGCTTTCATCTGATAGCAAACAATGTGACATTCAGTAAGTAGTAAATAATGAATAAGTGAACAAATCAGCTGTTTTCAAAGCACTATATGAATGTGTGCAGTACCTCTAGCGTTTATGCTCTCTCATGTGCTAAGGAGTTAAGCACCACAGCGAGATCATGATAGACATGAGCAGAGGCAGAATTTACACACTGACAGCCACTGTCAGTTTCTACATGAGAAAGTGTCTTGGCAATTGTGTTGATGCTTATAACTACTACTGCAACTGGATATTGGTTACCCTGTCTGAACAGATTTTATCTGACAGTGCTAAAGATCAGATCTGAAAGTCAAATCAGACATCTGAGCACTGTGAACAAAGCCTAAGATTTCAGAACATTTCGATGAATAAAATATTGGTAAACAAAATATAGGAAGGTCAAAATTGCTAGCATGTATAAACACCAAACAAAGCATATTTTGGTATGGAAAAATAGCTAAAGCAACCATATTCTGGAAAATGTGACACACTAGCCAACAAGTCAATGTTTTCCTCCCAAAAGAACATGTTGTGAAACATTCATATGCGTTCATTCAATAATATAATCCATGTGACCTCTGGCGCAAAAAACACACACAGATCTCTGTCTGGGACTCTCAAAATAAGAGCTTCCAAATGAAAGCAAGACAATGCTAGAAGTCAGCTAGCATTTCTGACTGACTATACATTCTACAGTCCGAGTCATTTTTTTCTATTGGCTCCACCCAAAAATTCCACATTACAATGTCAATATCACCATTTATGAAAGCGCCACCAAACAAAGTAGTTTTTTCCACTGACTTTATGACTAAAGTGTCCATAAAGTGTTCATAATTCAACAATTCAAATACAAACAACATTGAGTATGATGTAAGGAAATACATTGTGCACAATGCACATATGGAAATCATCTATCCAGATAACATCCAGATAAGTGCAGTTTCCTGGTTTTACTTTTGCTCACCTGAGGGTGGAGGAGCATATGATCCTGGTTGGCCAGGATAGGCACCTGGCTGGCCAGGATAGGCACCTGGTTGGCCAGGATAGGCACCTGGCTGTGACGGGTAAGCACCAGGTTGGGGAGGGTATCCACCCGCCTGTGGGGGGTACATCCCAGGTTGAGGGGGGTAGCCTCCTGCAGCAGGAGGGTACGCCCCTGGTTGAGGTGGGTATCCACCGGCCTGAGGAGGATAGCCGCTCTGGGGAGGATAGCCTGGATAGCTCATTGTCATGCCTGAAATTGAAAAAAGATAAGATTAATTTACCAAAATTATATACAAATGAAATCTTCATAAGCTTGAATTGTAGACCGGAGTTTACAAAGTTTAGTTTAGAACTGTAATTGCTTAAAAGAAAACGCATCCGAGGCCTCCATCATTCCAAAATCAATGGGTAAATGCCTGAGAAACAAGTGGTTAGTACAAACACGTTTTATTCGATGACATGAAATACATAAGTAATACTAATTTTTTTACCAAGGCTTTTATGCTTCTTGAAAAAGGTGGTTACTAATATATGGCAAAATGGGACTACAGATGCTGCTGTCAGGGACATTAAAGGGTTAGTTCGCCCAAAAATGAAAATTCTGTCATCATTTACTCACCCTCATGTCGTTCCAAACCTGTAATACTTTCGTTGACCTTCAGAACACAAATGAAAACGGACTCAAGCACGTTCGCTTGACATGCGAGAACCAATGAGGTTCATTCTCATGTTACGCAGCACGTTTGAGCTTCCACAAGAACCAATTAGGTTCATTCTCGTGTTACGTAGCACGTTCGCTTGACATGCGAGAACCAATGAGGTTCATTCTCGTGTTACGTAGCACGTTTGACCTTCCACAAGAACCAATGAGGTTCATTCTCATGTTACGTAGCACGTTCTCTTGACATGCGAGAACCAATGAGGTTCATTCTCGTGTTACGTAGCATGTTTGACCTTCCTCAAGAACCAATGAGGTTCATTCTCGTGTTACGTAGCACGTTTGAGCTTCCACAAGAACCAATGAGGTTCATTCTCGTGTTACGTAGCACGTTCGCTTGACTTGCGAGAACCAATGTGGTTCATTCTTGGGTTACGCAGCACGTTTGAGCTTCATCAAGAACCAATGAGGTTCATTCTCTCGTGTTACGCAGCACGTTTGAGCTTCTGCAAAAACCAATGAGGTTCATTCTCGTGTGTCATGCAGCACGTTTGAGCTTCTGCAAGAACCAATGAGGTTCATTCTCGTGTTACGCAGCACATTTGAGCTTCCTCAAAAACCAATGAGGTTTGTTCTCGTGTATCAAGCAGGTTCGGTTGATCTTCAGTTTATGTTCACTGATCAATGTTTATATGTGAATAAAAGCCTAAATTCAATCTGTCCATCATATAAAGTGATCGTGTCTCTTCAGAAAATTTGGACTAAACCGCTCAATTCATATGGATTAGTTTTACAATCCCTTCGTGAACTTTTTGAAGTGTCAAAGTGGTAGTCTCAGATTTTGTCAGAAATAATTTGCGTTCCGAAGATGAACAAAAGTCTGACGGGTTTGGAACGACATGAGGGTGAGTAATTAATGACAGAATATTAATTTTTGTTTGAACTATCCCTTTAAACATCATGGTGAAAACTGATCTACTCACTAGTCCATTTTTACAGTCTTGTTGAGTTTATACGCAAGCTCTTGCAAACTATTCAAACTTTCCAACTTTTAGATCCAGACTGAAAAAGTTGTCAGAAGCTTAGTGGTGGTGATGTTGAAGTTGTGCAATCGTGGCATAGTTTGTTTATTGCATTTAGGTTTCAACGTTCATAAAAGGTATGTTAATTTGTTAAGGTTATCTTGATACAGAAAACGTGTAGAATCATAAACTATTGTTGGTCATAGAGCTTATTTTCTGCAACAGTCCAACAGCCAATGGAAAAACTGGCCTTTTTTAATCGAGGGATCCAGAGTGATGTCAACTTTCGGGTTGGCCTAAAAAAAAATACGTCATTACTGCAGCGCTCTATTTAAGGGCATACATAGGCTTCATCCTTCAGGCCCCATTATCCAAACATTACGCTGCATCTGCTCCTGTGCTGCTTGAATGACAATGTCATTCAATGTGTGTCCCTCAGACAGCACAGACTGCTGTACATCTAAAAACGTCTCAAATCAATACCCATTTATAGCTGTAAATCATGATCTGCTTTATATGGCAATTAATGCATAAAAAAGCTTTTTGATAAATCATATCCAATTTAAATCAAACTAATGATTTAAAATGGTCAGTACAGCCTACTGATATTGTGTTGATTCAGTTTTAATAAAGTAGTTCATGGGCTAATTTTTAAATAGTTTTGCAAGCATGTTCTATTATAGAAAAACATCACTCATTTCCCTTTAGTTCAGTTTGTTGACATCAATCAAAACTGACACCTTCTGCTGTGTTTGACACCTGACTTGAGATGTGCGAACGTGAGATGTTGGTCTGAAAATAGAGCAACATTTACCTTTAGTGTGCCACTGCCAACATCTAGCATGAAAATTACAACATAGGTCAATAAATAACACTATTTAAAGTTCGTTTCACTTTCTTGTACATAAAATTTTTATTTACTTATAAAAAAAATAAAAATCCATTCTAATTCACAGTTTTTTTCCCCCCTTCTGACATGACTGCTCAAGTGGAAAATAGTCACTATGCTCTCTCTCTCTCTCGCTCTCTCTCTCTTTTAAATCAAACATTAACAGAAGTCAGTGTTTCTCAATGAGAAGTTCCCATGTGTTACAAACCATGGAAACACATTACATAAACTACAGCTGAAGCTCTGCCCTGCTGCTAAAACTGCAGTCATGTTCAGCAAGTAAAAAAAAAATCACATTCATATTTTCCATAGGGAAATAGTTTTTTTGTGATAACATATTAACCTTTCAACACTGACGTAGCATGAGCTCTGAGGTTGTTAAATGATGGTACATGCTTCTGTAGAAACGACAAGTCAGTGTTTTTAACTTAATTAAACATTTAATTTCTGAATATCTCACATAATACACCACCTATAATCCAGAGGACAGTTGTTGGAAATTGGTTGGCTTGTTTCAAAATCTTTTTGAACACATCTTTGAAAGCCCCATTGAAAAATGAATCGGGAAAAGTGCTTTCTGAAAGGCTGCTCAAAAGCAGGCAGCCAGTATTGAGCTCTATAGAGTGCAACAGTGCCCGCGCCCTGGTTCTGGAACTATTTTTTCCATTCATTTTTACTATAGGGATTTTTAAAACGTTATAAGCCATAAGCCATGAACCAAGACAAGCAGCTAAGAGGTGAATCACAACACTACAAAGATTGATTAGAAGCAAAAAAGTTTTTGAAAATCAGACAAAAGTATACAAGACTGAGTGTGTGTATATATATATATATATATATATGGTATTTTGAGAGCATAGAGAGATTGATTCGATTATGCCATTCGCAGTACTTCATGGGACTGGGCGGAGCTAAAGAGCTATTTTGGCAAGTTACTTTTTAAAAATAAGCTATATAAATGTAATAAATAAATGTAAAGTAATGCAATAAATGTGTAAAATAAGATGAAATAATGCGGGCTGATGGTTACAGCAGAAGCAAATACCATCGATTAACAGCCTTGTAGCTTACAGTAGGTCTGTCTTTAAATGTTTTATAAGTTACCATTCAAAATCAATTTCCCTATGGAGTAAATGAATGGAGATTTTACTTCTGGAACCCAACTGTTGCTATAGACCTTAGTCAGGTTAGACGCCATATTGAATTTAACACTGATGTAAACAAGGCTGTGAGTTATAGACTTAAAGTATTTACAATGGCACAAACTGTAGAAAATAAATATGGCACTACCCTGACTAAGGTCTATAGTAGGCTGTATCATGCTCTTTTGCCTATGCTAAATAACTAACTATCGAGGCATTGAAGAAAAGTAATGCTCCCTGCAGCAGAGAAAATATAGTACACAGACAGTACATGGGGCACAAATTATATGGATAACATGATAGGAGTGGATAAGATATGAAAATGGGCTTTTATAATATTGCTTATTGACCCTTGGCGCATCACCTCAGAGTGATGTCCATACTTTGTGAACTTGCGGTTATGAATAACAAGCTAGGCCAATATAATATTTAGCCTATGTTCACACTGTTTGTGGTCATACTGATGAATTTGAAAGTAAAACATACAGACTCTGCACACAGTCTTATCACATTTACTCAGTGTGGGAGCGGTTTGTCATAGCACCTCACCAGCCATAAAACACATTAGAAGATGTGTCGAGGGAACGGTAAATATAAACAGACTTTTAGAGATGAACCCTGCTGATAAAAAGCACCACACCACAACATATGATGCAATACACATGGTTAAGATCTCCAAACTTACGGATCACAAGCCTTTTTTCTCATTTGTCAATCTAACATAGAAATGAGCGCAGAAATCATCTCACTGCAGTGCTGTGTTCACGATCATGAAATATTCGTATGCCAGATGTTGATAAACGCGGCAGCTGAAAACAATTGTCATTTAAATCCCCTAAGAAATCACCCCCATACCCTTAAATAGTGCACTATTTGAGGGAACAGGCATTTTTAGTGGTGTCCGAAACAACACTGGACAATCGAGTGCACTTATTCAATCCCATAATGCGTCGCAATAACAAGTGTACAACCAATGTACACTCAACCATAGATAGGTATACGTACATCTATGCACTCAACGGCTAGAGAATACCCATAATGCACTGTGGCGAATGAATTCCTGCGTCTTGCTAGAAGATGGCACCCACAGTTAAATCCATTTTCCAAACCACTGGAACAGCATAATATCATAATTCCTTTTTACTTGATTATTAAATTGTTTAATTACGGTTTATACATGCTAGTTTCCATGACAGAGTTCGAGATAACTTTCATTACTACTGGAGCTGACAGTTTGCTAAGTTTCAAATGATTATTAAACAGCAAGCACTAACTACGCAAAAGCGGCAGCACTTCCGGCGCAATCAGTGTCCGAATTCGCTCACTCGTTTTCATTCACAGAGAAAGAGAAATTGATCTTAAACCATCTTAAAAGGTCCCATGGCATGAAAATTTCACTTTATGAGTTTTTTTTATTTTATTTACATCAATATGAGTTCCCTTAGCCTGTCTATGGTCCCCCAGTTGCTAGAAATGGCGATAGGTGTAAACCAAGCCCTAGGTATCCTGCTCTGCCTTTGAGAAAATTAAAGCTCAGATGGGCCAATCTGTGTCGTCATGCGGGGA
Organism: Paracanthobrama guichenoti; assembly: GCA_018749465.1. Lineage (NCBI taxonomy): Eukaryota > Metazoa > Chordata > Actinopteri > Cypriniformes > Gobionidae > Paracanthobrama > Paracanthobrama guichenoti. The sequence continues at coordinate 31,821,437 of CM031955.1, forward strand.
AAGATTACCTCCCCTTTCTCTGCTTTGCCCACCCAGAGAATTTGGTGAAAATGGATTCAGTTTATTTTTTTACATTTAATTCAGTCGCAATGTCAGCACAAGCTTTTACGATATGGATTCGACAGCACCACCACAAACAGTAAGTAACAGTGTTCATTAATGCCTGATCTGTGATCAGTGATTTGATGTGTAGCTAATTATTCAAGTTCACACAGACTTTCTTTCTAAATCGTTTAATACTGTTTATGCATCAGTGAATCAAGCCAGTGACCATCAACTTCACATTGTTTCTCTTAGTAGCATGAAACAAATCTGTTATTTAAATTGTGATTAAACTATCAAAGCGATCAAAGAACACTCTTTATAATGTTTGAAGCGGTCAATCACACGTCACGAGTGTATCTGCACACTTACAAACTGCCGTTATAATGAATGACGCTGTTAGGCTGCACAACGAAGCTCTTACTGTATTCATATCGATGTTGTGTTTGCTGTTAGTTGTGGTGAAAGCATTTTGTGAGAGAAATCGCATTGCAATGACGAGATCACTGCATTCACGCGATCAACAGACTGTCTGTCTACTCAATACTCATCACTGCAGTCTTTCATGTGATAGGAATAGATCTAAAAATAATCAACACTTTCACGATTCGTTAATCTCGACAGCTGTAATAAAAAAAAAAAAAAAAAAAACGTAGTAAAAGCATTCAAGAGGGTTCCACATGAAATAATGCAAATGCAAAGATCACAACAGTGGGCGTTTACACTGAAGTCTCACAGCAGACACACCCCTTCAAACAGAGCATTCAAGCCAGAGGGCTAAAATCAGGATAGAAAAATCCTATTTTGGCCTAATTTTTAAGAACGTTAATGGCATGCATTAGAATGTTAAAACAGCACTATCTAGCAGTTTCATCAACTCTTTTTGACTGTAAGAGTTTCACTTTCTCTAAAGCTGGGGTCTTCAACAAGGCAAGATTCCACCAATTATTTTTGTGAAATAATGAAAATATGTGTTGAAAATATAAATAAATAAATAAATAAATAAATCTAATTAATTTAATGACTCTGCATAGTAAACATCTTACAAGTATGCAAATAAATTAATATGGTACTATTTATTTTTTTAAATGGCAAGCTTCAAATGCATCACTCAAGGTTCTTTATTACCATATGTTTCCATGAAGAACCATTAACATTCATGGAACATTCCAATGCTACAAAAGGTTCTTTATAATAGAAAAAGGTCATTTTAGATTATTGAAATGTTCTTCAAACTAAGAAAAAAATATTATTAGTTATATTAAATGTAAGAATTGTATAGATAGATGGATAGATTCTTTAATATCTTTGATATGAATTATTCTCAATGTTCATCATATACAATACCTGATGTTAATGTTATTAAAGGTGTCATGAACTGGCATTTTTTTTAAATATACTGTTGTCTGAGGTCAACTAATGACGTTTGCATGGTTATTACATTCAGAAACATCATAATGAATAAGTAATAGGTTATTTTCTACACTGGGGCTCTCTCCTAAACGCTTGGTTTTGATGGGCGTGCCCCACTGTAGACTTGGAAGTAAACGCCCACGGCTAGGATTGTTTAAGATTTGCATATTTAATGAGCTTCTGCTCCCCTGTCAGTTCACATGAGGGAGGGATTGTTCCCAAAGCACAATTGTCTCACAAAGCACGCAAAACGTCTTTATCAAACAAACACAATGATTTATCTCTCATCCACCCGCGACTGATTGGAATATAATTTTTTCATTACTTGGCCCGCCCGATCGGTGGATATAAGCGCGAACTGCACACACACGCGTACGCCCTTCAAATATCAAGTCAAAAGAGTGAACAACACAGATCAAGAAAGGAATGTTATTTCACTATATAAGATTCACCGGCCTGCTGACAGACTTACGTTTTGGTACGTTCTGATCCCGAATCGCAACGAGCCAACAAATAAAGGATTCTCCAGCCTGTGACAGCGTGCTAAGGTATGTTCTGTTAGACATGTACACGTAATCAAAACGATCTGTAACAATGCAATACTCTCACATATTAAAAAAAACATGTTTTACTCACATAAGTGTGTTGCACCATTCCTGTCGGATCCAATATAGAAGGCACAGCACTGTGTTTTAATCTCAATATGTGTGCAAATCCAGCCTCGACCTGTGTCTTGTTTACAAACGATTCCGCAGTGAAATGAAGCAAACAAACGTGAGCTGGAACTTCATGATAAATAAAGTTCCTAATATTAGAATCCGAAGGAAGCTTATGGAGCGACTGCGTTCTTCCGCAACCAGGCACAGCGCAATATCTTGCTATCTTCAGCATGTTTATTGCTCGGTAGCGCGATCCGTTTAGCTCCACGAGTCGGTGGGCGGAGCTACAGAAGCAGGCGTACATATTTATCGGCTTCCCCCGTTCTATTACGTCATTGATTAATATATATATTTGAGAGCTCTCGTTTTCTGGGCCTGGTGTCAATAAAAGCTTCTCTCTGACTAACAAGGAAGTTTTCAGCTCCAAAACTTACAGGATATTCTTATATCACGATGAACTTTTATATATCAAAGGCTCAAGTTGATTTCTCAATTCATCACCCCTTTAATGTTTTATGATGCTATGGAATACTTTAGAGCATTATGTGAAATATTTCTATCCTTTGAAATGTTACATGCATATTTTTTGGAAATATCTAGGTGAAAACTTCCAGCGAGTTGAGTTCTTAAATGTCAAATTTTGATAGATAGATAGATATCCGTATATCTAATTGTAAAATAACTGCTTATACTTCACAATACAGCAACAAAGTAGTAATAAAGTGTCTTGAAAATTAGAAATATTACCGGTTTTTAATATTTATTACAACATATTCATAGATCACCATATGAGCAATACACATCTGAACACTATTAATGTGTGCCCTAATTAGATTAGACGAGACAGCTTTACATCGAGGCCCAAATTAAAAGTGTCACTTTTCAGGTTTACTCAGTCAATTCCATTCCATATATATATATATACACATATATATATACACACACACACACACACACACACACACACACACATACATACATACATACATACATACATACACACACACACACACACACACACACACACACACACACACACACACACACACACACACACACACACACACACACACACACACCCAGGGTTTCCAAACTTCAATTTTTCATCTATCCCACGAAATAGTTAACGTTACAGTTCGAGTCTTGTTTGTATTTAAGCAAAATGTTCCGTCACATTAAAACATGTTTTCGCCCCATAAAACCATTACACTACAGAATTTAACTGGATTTTGCTGGAGAATCTTAAATTAGCTGGAATCTTAAATATGCCAAGCGAAGATAAGTAACCAAAGATTATTAATAGCCTACACAACATCATGGGTGGATCTCTGAAAATGCTAGCTGGAAGAAGGCTTACAGACGCTCAAAATAACGCAGTGGTATGCAGAATTTACAGAACAATAAGCGCATAAACGTTTACAGAACAGCACACTCAACATCGTTATAACTATTTTAATAGTATAGACCGCATATAGTGTAAAAGAGTATATGTTACTTACAGTTTAAACAGCGGGCCGTCACTTCCTAGGTACGGAGTACCTCTGCTCGTGCGTGAGACACGCAACGTAACATTTAATGAGGTGGGTGGGGCTCATACTTTCCATGACCTTCTCACGCCAAACAATCTTTAACTAAATACAAAACATGTGACTCTTTCGTTCACCATGACTCACTTTGTTTGGTAATAAAGAACTGACTATTGTAATCTTTCCATAAGTCTGTCAAACATGGCATAACCTATTGCGGTATGTACAGATTAAAAGAGCAGTTGCACGAAATTCGCTTTAAGATATGCGTTCACAGTATAGCTCTCCGGCTCCTGTAGGTTGTGTTTTTTTTTTTCTGTTGTTGTTTTTAAATATTAATATATGACACAATATAGCAGTCACACAAGACTGGGTGGGCTACATTATGGAAGTTTGCCCAAGCAGGATCACGCCCTAAAGTCAGCCACGCCCACCGCGTATGACGTGCGTATGACGTCCACGGACGCATATGTTTACAGGAAAATGCTATTTTATTTTACAGTGGAAAAATGTTATTTTAGGCATTATTGTAAACTCCACTTGCACTTATTTTATCATTTTTTATTTTATTTTAATGGCCAAATTTCATATCCATAAATGTACATTTTCAGGAAAATGATTTATAGCATTTAAAAATGAAGTGAAATGTTATATTGAATCTAGATTACCTTCGAAGAAACAAAAAGCTATTCGAATCTTGCAAGCGTGTACACTTTTTAATGTATTCCTATAATTTTGTTTATAACCCCCCCTAGCATTTCAAATTTCGGTATTGTTATTGTAACTGTATGGATTGTGTTTCTCTAAAATCAAATACATCTACAAATAATTTAATTCCTCTTTTTTATTTTGATTATACACATATACCCTTTATATATTTTTTAATATCTTTGATATGAAGGTTATCCTCAACGTTCGTCATCCCAGCCAACATTTTTATGTGGGCCCATGTGGGTATGAAATGGGCTGAAAAATGGGACCTATATAAGATTGTCCGCATGGATTTCATATAGGATGGCACCTGCTACTAGGTGGGCCCCAAGTGGACAACATGCACAAGACCCAGCTTTAACCCAGACAACATTTATATGTGGGGCCCATGTGGGTATGAAGTGGCCTGAAAAATGGGCTCAGTATGGGATTGTCTGCAGGTTTCCATGCCAACTGCCCACATGGATTTCATATAGCATGGCACTAATCAACAAGTGGGCCCCAACTGGGCAACATGCGCAAGACCCATCTCGGTCCCAGCTTTAAGAGATTGAAAACCCCTTAGATTATTTTATTGTAATTTCTTGTCACTGATCTGTACAGGTTGCTAATAACAATAACTTATTTTATTAACTTTAATAGCTTATAACAGTAACTTACTCATTAAGCTTATTTTGCAGCCATCCGAAGATTTAAAGAAAAAAAACTTTTGGTTTCTCATGATAAAAAGTACAATACAGTCCCTCTTGTCATCTAGAAGAAAGGTGGCCACCTTAAGTGATCACAGAATATGGACCTTATTGTAACATTAGCAACAGAAGTAAATAAACCCTTTATCTTATTTGACTATGTGCCATTCACTCCTAGAGTATGTGACTCTCAGGGTTTAACATACTTTCACAACTTTAAACTTCCTACATGTACCCTATGGTGTTGTTACTGTATTTGCTTGTAAATCACTTTAATAAGAAATTGCCTACTTAGACCATAAATGTGAAGTAATTAATCACTAAAAGTAAAGATTAAAGCACATCCATTGCAGGCCTATATGCAATCATTGCTACATCCTCTGCAAGGTGATTGCATAATTCTATTGAGGAAATGTTCTATAGAAGTAAATGTGCACTTTCTCAAGCTAATAATCACAGCAGTGATGCAAGCCTAACATGATCTGATATTTAAGAAAAGGCTATACATTTTTTTAAACTGTTGAAATAGTGAATATTTTTAGTTCCTATTGCTGAAGCTGTACATGTCACAAAAAAGTGATTTATTTTTATATTGAAAATGCAAACTGTATGTTATAGTCTGTTATAGTACATAGTAATATATTAATATTAATACAAATACACCACATAAAATACATTAAAATATAATACATTTCATTCAAAATGCAGCTCTTATCAGAGTTTAGAAATCAAACAAAAAAAACAGAGCAATTCCAAGAGGGTAATTACAAAAACTTAGTTTCTCAGTAGATTCTGATATTCCTGGAATAACATGGTCCCCTACGGATAAGATGGAGACAGCAGTGGAGTCCCGTGCTGACTGGTGAGCCAAGTAAACACCAAAAGTCAGCTAAGAACAAGAGCAGAGGAGAAAAGAGAAGTAATGTGATTTTCATATTTTAGAAATGTAATTTCTTGTAAAAGCAAACGAGAAGTTTTGTTTTTTTCAGACCTTTCCACTTCTGCATTCAGAAAGAGACCTAAGGGGTTCCTGGGTCCTAGTGGCTGATTTTTGATCAACTCCAATCATCTGACAGCGGCCACATCTCCCCATCGCCTTAAACAAAACATAGAGACCTGAACATCTGTTTGAATTCTTGCAGATTATGTGTCTATTACATATTCCCACTAACCTGAAACTGCGTGCCTCCTACTGTCAAGTGAGACCAGTCGTCCTCTTCAAATGGCTCCTGTCCTGACATGACCAGATTCGCCCTGAAACGCTGAATGAGCTGCTCCATGTCGCTCCATGTTCCTTCGTTCTCACCATCATGCCTTTAACATGCCAAAGATAACAAAAACATCCTAAAATAATGAACGTGAAATGTACTTCATATACGCAGCGTACTGGTTGACCATTTTAAAAAGACAGACCGGCAATTTAAAAGTCATCTATTAGCCATCTAATAGATAATCATATTTGGGTAGCCTCGGATGTTATATTACCAAATAAAAAGGGCATACTATACCTGTTGACAATGTGCTCTTGTAGGAAAGACACACTGGCTCTGTTAATAAGCAGAAACTGAGCCTCATTCACAAGAGACAGCGCAGTGGAACAACAGGCTGGATAGGGAGACATCAGAAAAAAAGTACAATTGTTGACACAGAGTACAGAGATATATAATATATATTTTTTGCAGACTTTGTTACAATAGATTGGAAAATCTGAGCACAGTTTAAGACATTGTTGAGGTCTAATTTCTAGCCCTATTATCTCTGAAGAAAAATCCGAAGAGCAAAAATCTCAATTTGCTATGTTATGTAAGAAACAATCAAGATCATATTTGTCATATCATATCAAGATTTTTTTCTTTCTTATGGGAAGAAATGTAAAACAAAAAGTAACTACAAATTGCTTTATGACTTCCATGATTTAAAAATGCTGAATTCTGAAAGCAAACAAAGTAATAGACTTAAAATTGAACGACTTTTACTTTAAGACCATCTTTTCATAATACAGCGAATCTAATGCCGGAAAGACACATGATTTTCACTACACCGAAATCATCGTATCGCTGTTCTTCTCACACTACACATTACATGACGGATCACAAACTAGATTACTCTAGAATAGTCTTCCTAGCGCTGTTCACTGTCAGTTTAAATCTAGATTAATCATGCATTCTGATTTATTTACACTGATAAAGAGTTGGATTCTCATGCTAAACTATTTTTTTTCACGTCATAAAGGGCGGAATTCCTTGTATGGGCACTTCTCCCGGATGAGCATGCGCGCACACACACACACACACACACACACACACACACACACACACACACACACACACACACACACACACACACACACACACACACACACACACACACACACACACACACACCAGAGCTTTGTTCGGGTTATGTATGTTTAATGTATGTTTACCTTATGTGTAATGTAATGTTTTATAAATAATGCCCAGTTTGACGCTGGATTTGCAGATCGTTTGAAACTGAAAGATGGATAAAAGAAAAAAGATCCCGGTCATGAGTCGAAATCGCAGGCGGTGAGTGAAATTGCATCAAAAGTCTGCGTTTTGTTGGCAATCGGCGCATAAGTGCATATTATGCAAACACAAATGTACAGTGAATCAAAAGTTATCCAGGGATAATGCCATGATGTACAAACCCGATTCCAAAAACTGTACAAATTGTGAATAAAAAAGGAATGCAATAATTTACAAATCTCATAAACTTATATTTTACTCATAATATAATATAGATAACATATCAAATGTTGAAAGTGAGACATTTTGAAATGTCATGCCAAATATTGGCTCATTTTGGATTTCATGAGAGCTACACATTCCAAAAAAGTTGGGACAGGTAGCAATAAGAGGCCGGAAAAGTTAAATTTATATATAAGGAACAGCTGGAGGATTAGGTCAATTGGCAACATGACTGGGTATAAAAAGAGCCTCTCAGAGTGGCAGTGTCTCTCAGAAGTCAAGATGGGCAGAGGATCACCAATTCCCCCAATGCTGCGGCCAAAAATACTGGAGCAATATCAGAAAGGAGTTTCTCAGAGAAAAATTGCAAAGAGTTTGACGTTATCATCTACAGTGCATAATATCATCCAAAGATTCAGAGAATCTGGAACAATCTCTGTGCGTAAGGGTCAAGGCCGGAAAACCATACTGGATGCCCGTGATCTTCGGCCCTTAGACGGCACTGCATCACATACAGGAATGCTACTGTAATGGAAATCACAACATGGGCTCAGGAATACTTCCAGAAAACATTGTCGGTGAACATCCACCGTGCCATTCGCCGTTGCCGGCTAAAACTCTATAGGTCAAAAAAGAAGCCATATCTAAACATGATCCAGAAGCGCAGGCGTTTTCTCTGGACCAAGGCTCATTTAAAATGGACTGTGGCAAAGTGGAAAACTGTTCTGTGGTCAGACGAATCTATTATAAACTCTCATTCCTGCGTATTATGGGTGCAGCGGTGCAATGATATTACGCAGCGCCTGAAAATAGGCTAACTTCTGTCAGCATAACCAACGTGACAACCTGCTTGCACAGAGAGTGTGCTGGGGACTATTTTCAGGCGCTGCGTAATATCACTGTGCCCCTGCACCCATGGTACGGCAGCAAAGTTCCTGGATTATTATGCAGGAATGAGAGTATAGTCCCTAGACATATCGGCCTAGAAAATTGCAAGTTTTTATTTTCCGTCGGTCTTAGTACACAATGTAACTATACACATCACAACATGTAAATAGGAAAATGTTGGCGTTATTTTGTCACTTATTGAGCAGTAGGCTAAATGGAGCCGTTTACCTCCAGTCTTTGTGCTAAGCTAAGCTAGCGATGGGTGTGTCAGACAGCGTTATGGGATGCACGGAGATAAGAATGGTATGTATAAACTTATCTAAGTCTGGGTGAATAAGCTAAAGTCCCAAAAAGTCGGCGTGTTCCTTTAATAAAGGTAATATTCCTTTCAAGGATTAAATTTAAACAACAATATTAAAGGTGCTATAAGCAATGTCACGCGTTTTTTAGGCCAAAACATTTTTTGTCACATACAGCAAACATCTCCTCACCATCCGCTAGCTGCCTGTCCCCTGAACACACTGTAAAAAACGCGGTCTTTGTAGTCAGCACAAGCTCCACAAACGGCAACAAAAGCAAACATGGGCAGTCTGGACAATGAAACATAATAAACAGTGCTCCAGCCAATAACCGACGAGAATGATGGAGGTTTGGGGTTAGTGCGCGTGCACATGAAGGGGTGTGTGTAGAAGAGAGAAGCATAAAGAGGGAAGTTCGAATTATATGATTTTGATATGGCCAACACACGACCAAAGAGACGACGTTCTGAAGAACAACTTGCAACAAAAAGGAAAAAAGAGAAGGAACGTGCAAAGTTCAGAATTTACATCGGAAAAGCCTTCGAAAGGTGGACAGAACTCTGACGGCAGAAGTGCTGTTTCAGGAAGCACGGAGGGGAGGGGGATGAGGAGGAGGGAGGGTCTAGCTAGCTTCTGTTTTGTTTGACAACACTTCGAATGTCAACAAGAAGTTACTCCACCCAGGATTGCTTAGCGTACCTTTAAGGATTTCAGGATTTTGTGACATTCCAAAAAACATAATACATACAAATCCAAATGTTGTATTTTACCTTTTCCTTGTCCAAATTTCATATCACGCAGGAATTCCGGTCTCTGTCTTATAAGACGACAAGGTTTTCTCAGAAACTCAGAAAGCCAGGCTGAAACTTCCTCCCCACAATCCACTGTCAGTACCCTACACCAAAGACAGATTAATATTGAGCTACAACAAGATTCATTTTAAGCTACAGGGTTCAAACATATGACATTTCTTATACATTTTAGGTTCAACAAATGTCTAAATGCATTCTGTAATGATATTAAACAATAGTGCAACAGTTGGGTTCCAGAAGTAAAAACTCATTCATTTATTTTCTCTATAAGGAATTTGATTTTGAACAATAACTTATAAACCTTTAAAGACAGGTCTACTGGTAGCTATGAGGTTGTTAATCTATGGTATCTCCCAACGGTCTCAAAAAACTCAAATGTTTGTATAAAATGGACAAGTGTAAGGATTTGAGTGAATTTGACAGGCCAAATTGTGATGGCTAGACGACTGGGTCAGAGCATCTCCAAAACTGCAGCTCTTGTGGGGTGTTCCCAGTCTGCAGTGGTCAGTATCTATCAAAAGTTCTCCAAGGAAGGAACAGTGGTGAACCGGTGACAGGGTCATGGGCGGCCAAGGCTCATTAATGCACGTGGGGAGCGAAGGCTGGCCCGTCTGGTCCGATCAAACAGACAAGCTACTGTAGCTCAAATTGCCCAAGAAGTGGGCACGTGAGCATCAGAACTGGACCACAGAGCAATGGAAGAAGGTGGCCTGGTCTGATGAATAAAATTTGGATGGCTCGGTGCATTGTATTTCTGTCAGATTTTCAAAAACATTCTGCTTTAAGTCAAAGTTTGCAGTGTTGCGATTCACCTTGTAGCTGATTGTCTTGGTTCATGGCTTATAACACTTTAAAAAAGACTATTTTAAAAATCCTATGGGAAATTATTATTTTTTTTAAATACTTTGGGAACCAGCACCGCTGAAAAAGGGGGCGGGCGCTGTTGTACTCTATGGAGCTCAATTACATTTTTGGTGGGTTTGTGTTTTATCTTCATACCTGTCACCACAAACTTTGCTTTGGGATGTTCTTAGATCTGAATTCTCTAGACTGGTCTCCAAGGGAACAGAGATTGCTTCCATGCCTGCGACAGGACAGAATGCATAATTTTTATCATTGAACAAATTAAAATACATTACTAAAGAGTATATTATTAATGATCTTGGTATGTAGTAACATTTAAATTAATTTGATACAATGCACTTATTGTGTACATACATTTTTTACACTGTACAGTTAGAGCTGTAAGTAATTTCTGTAATTATATCTATAACACTGTCGACTCTTCCCCCCCTAAGCTATCCATACCACTAAACCTGTCCCTAACCTTACCCGTATTCCACCTCAGTAGCAGTGTTTTGCAGTACAACGTGAACACAATAAGTACATTGTACCTAACAATATTTTCTGTAAGTATTTTGTAGTTAAAGACATCTAATTTAAAGCATGACCATAATTTGGTTACAAATAATAAAACAATAAAAATATGATTTTACGGTGTTTGTTTTATAGTATCTTTTGCACATACAAAGAAATAACATGGTACCATCTGATATTATCATTGTACCATGGCACTTCCATAGTACTTGAAAAGGCACTGTCTACTAAATTAAAAGGTGTAATTTATTCACCTTATCTCATGAGATGTCTGCAGTTATTGTTTTTAAAAAGCTGTAGTGATGTTCTTTGTACTACACTACTGGGGAACAGCAAATGTCTGACCTGAGACCTGCAGCTGCAGTGTGTTAGATGCCAGGCAGATGATAGGGCGGATGAGACATAGTTTTGGCTCCCTTTTCTGGCTCAGACAAACCCCATTCTCATTCACAACCATCCACAAACGGTCATACAACAGACCCTGTGGTCCCAGTGGCCACTCTGTCACCTGTTAGGTCAATCACAACAACAGAGTACTTGCCAACTGATTTCATTACATTAACCTGCTTTTCATTTTCAACATAGAAATATTAAAAAACCTCTTTCTGTACCTCAAACGATGCACATGATTTGACAGGGTAGATAAAGAGATTGGATAGAGTATGGCTAATGCCATTGTTCTTCCTTTCTTTTGACACAGTGCCTTCAGATGGTGTTATTCTGTCAGGTAAAGGGGTGATAATTTGCTCATTCTCATTCCCTAGTTGGCCATTTGTTATTGATGTCAGGTGATTAGATGCTGATGACTTCATCGGCGCAGCTGACATTAACTTGGTTATTCTCTTTTGGTCCAGGATTAGTGGTTTGTCCACAAAACAATTCACAATAAACCGAAGAAAGTTCTGGCAGTCCTCAAAACTGGACATATATCCAAAAGACACACGAATGGATCCTGTGGGACGTCCGTCAACCAGATCAATGTTGTCACCACAGACATGACCGGCCTTGAAAAGAACCATTCATTAACAATTATTTCAAACATCTTATTATTTTTTATTATTATCAACCATTCATCTATCTATCTGTCTGTCTATCGGTCTGTCTTATCTATCTATCCATCCATCCATCCATCCATCCATCTATCTATCTATCTATCTATCCATCTCATCCGTCCGTCCATCCATCCATCGGTCTATCTGACTGTTCCCATCCACCCTTCATTCTATCCATCTATCTATTGGTCAGTTTATCTGTCCTCATCTGTTCATCCATCCATCCATCCATCCATCCATTCATCCATCCACCATACTATCTATCTATTGGTCGGTCCATCTATCTATCTATCTATCTATCTATCTATCTATCTATCTATCTATCTATCTATCTATCTATCTATCTATCTATCTATCTATCTATCTATCTATCTATCTATCTATCTATCTATCTATCTATCTATCTATCTATCTATCTATCTATCTGCCGATCTGTCTGTCTGTCTGTCTGTAAGATCTAATTGTCAGGCAAACATCAAAGTTTGTATTGGCGGACATCCACTTACATGCAAATTACTCTTCACATTTTGGCTGCTGATAGCCAGATAATGTTGGCAGGCTCCTGTGTTGCAGAAACAGCCTGTGCGAATATGAATGTTGAAGAGACTGGCCATTTTGTCCACCTGCCAAAAAGCAAACAAACAAACAAAAACAATAAGCAATGACATGGTCAACCTTTTCTGGGGAGATTGTAACACAACCCAAAAACATTTGGCACTTCCTGACTGACCTGAGAATACCCTACTGTTCGTCCATGACAGTCCAGTAGACTAAAGTTAAGGATTGCACCCTGCTCAGCAATATTACAAAAGTCATTATCACAGTGGATCTGTGCCACACGTTTTCCATTGCTATGACACAGACACGAGAGGACAATGTAGGTGTAACGAGCCAAACCAAATGTGTGTAGCTGAATGTTCAGCATACTCCCTGAAAACCAAAAACATTCACTTTTAATGTAGGTCATCAGATTGAGAATCATTCAACAGGTATACCATAAACTTCTGAACCTGTAATTTTTTGAAGTGTTTCAAAACCATGATGGAGAGAAATTATGTCAAGGAAGGAGATTGTACCATCCTCAAACCTGATAAAGTCATAAAACAAAAATAATTACACATGAAACAAATTGTGCAACAGTAGCATCAATTATGATGCTTGCCAACAATCAGAGGTCAAATCTTACCTGCTGACTACATTTGGCTTTGGTACAAAATAGTTCTCTGCCACAAGATATGCTGCTGCTGTCCCTCCTCCAAAGTAACTTTTTCTCAAGACCTCAGCAGCCTCATTCCTCACCAGCAAGGCTCCGAGTCCAGTCGGGAAGCCAAACATTTTGTAGAAAGATATTGGCACAAAATCAGCGGGATACTGGCTTAGATCCAGAGCAGAGCAGCTTACAAAACAGGCAGCGTCGAGGAGCACAAACCATTGCCCACGGTGCTCACATGCTGGATAGAGCTGTCGAGACTGAATTCCTTTCACATAACTGAGGGGATATTTTCTGCCTGAGAAGTTACTCTGTGCAGGATAACAAAAAAGATGAGGTGTAGAACACTCTTCCTCTCCATTTGTCTGTGTCTGGGTTTTTTTTGCTCTGTCTTCCACTTCGTGAGGTAGAACAGAAACTGTGCCAACTCCCTGGAGTGCGGTCACACCGCGAATGCCCACCACAGAGGTGTGGTTGTCAGTGAGGTAGCAGAACTGACTTCCAGGCTCCTCACTTGACACGGCCTTCCAGGGGAAAGTGTCAGCCACTAATTTCAGTGCTGCAGTGCATCCTGATGTGAAAATCACTGAGTACTCTTCAGGACATGTATTAAAATGTTCCAGTATCCTGCAGATGTTCAAAACAAAGCGCTATCACATATATAATGTTATCAAGATATTAAAATATTACTAACGCTCAATCTGTCTCAATTCAGGACAATTTCCTCTGTATGCGTTTCCAATCCCCCTCCTTTTTTTTTTTTTATTAGGTTGTCTCTGTAATCTTTGCTCTTTTTTTGTTCACCCTGTTTATATTTTGTTTCCTTCTTGCAGTCTTATATTACTTATATACTATTATGCTATTTATTGATAAGTTTAATTATTTTTAAATTGTGTTATTATTATTGTTAATGTTAGTTTAAGTTTTAGTATGTTTATTATGTGCTTTTGTCATTTTTATTAGTTTTTGTTTTTAAATATTTCATCTTTAACTAGCAATTTTATGTTTTATATATATATATATATATATATATATATATATATATATATATATATATATATATATATATATATATATATATATATATATATATAGGAAACAGTTGGAAACAAAGACAGTGTTTATTTTAACATTAAAGCTTAACTAGAGCATAACCCAGAGAGAAAGAGTGCGCTTATGTGTGTGTATGTATATATATATATATGTATGTATGTATGTATGTATGTATATTAGTGCTGTGTTAATAGATTTAAAAAAACTAGATTGTGATTAATCGTAATTAAAACATTTACTTTTAATATAAGTTTTTATATGTTTTAATATTTTATAATGTAATGATTTCACAGCTAATCTCCAAATTAATGTAAAAACAACATTATATAAACTGTACACACACACACACACACACACACACACACACACACACACACACACACACACACACACACACACACACACACACACACAGTTGTTTCCAACTGTATTATATTGCTCTTATTGTATCTGCTTTTAATAATGATAATGACAGTTCATTTAAATGGTAATATTTTTCTTCTTCTTCTTTGTTATTATGACTGATGAAACATTAAGAGGGTGCAAAAAATCTTACCTGTATCTGACACTTTCCACAGTGTCGTGTGTTAGTCTACTGCTGGGATTATGACTGTGAGGATTGCCTGAGAAAAGAAAAGTATGTTACGATCTAGAGCAAAAATGTTTATGTTATGAAGTAGTGCATTTAACAATGCATATGATTGTTCATCAGCGAAAAGGAACTCACCATAAACATTCCTAGATATGTCATCATAAAATTCTTTAATCTGAGATTCAGGAAATAGCGTTGTCCCTGCATGATCAAGGTATGTAATACCTTAAAAAGAGAAGGAAGAACCTTTCAGCAATTGATGTGCAAAAAATGTGCAATTCACAATGAGATCGACAGAGGGCGCTGCATTCCAACCACAACACCACAACAGCTAAAGAGAAAGTAATGCAGAAAATGCCTTCCATACCCCACACACAGGGCCCGCTCTCAACCGCTGAAGAAACTTGCTTAATCCAAAAAACGGTTCTTCACAAACCGAATACATTTACTAACATTCGTATATTTTTAAACCATGAGAGTATGTAACAGCACCATATGCATTATTATATTAATGAACGAGGAATGATGTTAATAAGGACTTTTTTTCTTCTTACCTTTAATCCGTTTAAATTCCCGATCTATCAGCTCTTGTTGATCAATGCCGTAACCATAATAGTGCCAGAAACTCTTAAAACTCTCAAAGGTACACAAATCCTGGAAGTTCTGCATTGACTGAGTCTCCATTTCTGTAAAGACAGATCACAAGTGCTCCCTCTTTCGCGTATTTATGCGTCACTCACCATGTCCAAGTGACTGAAGCGAGACCAAAGTCCAGCTGCAGTGTGACTGATGATTTTTCAGATTGATGTTTCCTCAAAATATTAAACAGCACAACTGTTTCAGCCATTGTTTCTTGAGCTGCAAATCAGCATATCTGAATGATTTCTAAAGGATCATGTGACACTGGTGTCATGAAAAAGCTTGCCAACCCCAAACTTTTGAACAGTAGTGTACTGATTTTTTTTTTACATTTAATTCCAAAATGCTAGTATAAAAAATTGTTTACCTACATTTCCCCTTTACAAACCATGTTTATTATTATTACCATAGTAAATCTTGCTAACTTTGTAACCTGTTATTTTTCTGTTTTTTAGGCTTAGGTACAGTAAAATTCAGGTCACAATAGTTTTACTAATGTAAAAGACCCGTAAAAACCTGTGAAATTTCGGCAACTAAGAACACATCCAGAGAAAAATATTAAAGTAAGACATGTTACATGGGAATTTATAGTATGAAAATAGATAAACAGTCACACTCAATTGACTTTCTTGTAATATAACAGTTCTATTAGCAATTTTGGGATTTATGGATAAATAGAGTGCAAAGGTATTTTAGTACTTGCTTGAACTTAGTTAGTTGCCAATGCAACATTTCTAATTTTAAGTTTTTCATCTAATATCTATATTTTATTTTATTTCAGCTTTATTTAAATGAACAAAATGTTTGTTAATAGTTTGGGTTTTATTTTTAGTTAAAGGGGTCATGACATGAGATTTGCCTTGATCTTTTGACATATAAAAGGTCTTTGTGTACGATTAAAACATCCTGCAAATTTCATAGCTAAAAACGTCCTCATTAAAAACAAAGCATTTATACAGAGCATTTTGATATTGCAGGAACTGTGATGTCACACAGGCAAATATATTTCCTGTGACATCAACAAATAGTTACACATCATAGGCCCCGCCCACTGGCATTCAGTCGGTTATTGGCTGATATTTTCTTACACTGGATGTGAGTGTTGCGTCAAAAGCAAATAGAACCCATTATAATCACTGATGCTGGATACAGTATACAGATGCTCTGACATACTCCACGCACCTGCCTCTGTCCACAACAGGACAAACGGTAGAGTGAAAAAACGTTCGCTTCGATGTGTCCATCTTTATAAAGACTTCAGGAGGTTCCCAGCGTCGGAAACAAATGGTTGGTTTATTTTAATGGTGTCCTGGTTTGTGTCGAAGGATTGTATGTTTGTTTGAGAGCATTTTGTTTTGTGAACGAGGAGAGTTTGCAAAGAAACTTTTGTTAAAAGATGAAGCAGCCAACTGTACTGGATCTGACAGCAGCTGCATCACAAATCGTTAAGTAAATGATTTCATGACGCTTTGTCTGTAAATGTCTGTAATTTCAAAACAATTACTGGCGTGCAATAGCGAGTGGTCATTGATACTGTTTCCTACGCAATGACATTAGCCAATCATAACAATGGCCGTTTACTGACAAGCCTTAAAGGAGCCACTTCTCTTAAAAACGTATCATTTCAGACAGAGGGTTTAGAATGAATGTTGAAAGTATATATTAGTTTTTTGTTAACATGTGAGCCTCAAGAAATATAGCTGCGAGCAGCAAATATTGGTGTTCAAGTGCTTTAAGGCCTTTAAGCACATTCATAAAAAGGTATTATGTTTTATTTAGCAAGCATGTAACCACTTAGATCATAGATGGAAAAGACCATTTACAGCTAATACAGGCAATTTACTAAGGATATATAGTAGCTTTAAAGCTTTTTAACAGTTATCGAAGGTTGAGCCAAAAACCTAGGACTAGTTTGCGAAAGTAGGTTTTTGAGATAATCTCCGATATTTAACGGTTCGATTGACAGCAGTGGTCCTAGAGGAAAAGATGCTCAGAATGAGGGGTTCTACCATATGTTATGAATGTAGTGGGCATGTACAGAAAAATCGTGTGATATAAAATCCTATACGCACGTGAAAAATGCGATGGCGCCCCACGCTGGCCAATTTTTGGGCCTCTAGGGAAGTGAGCCAAAGAGGCTCAGTGAGTTTCGTTCCGATGTTTGACAGCCGCTCGAACTTCATTGGCCGACAGAGGCTGTGTTTTTCGAGATATGCGAATATCCTCGTAGACAATCGTGGTAACTTAGACAAAGACATCACATCACATGCTGGTTTATGTTTTTGTGTTTGCTGCATGGCCAATCGCAGCAATTTTACCAAGTGGCCAATCGCAGCAATTTTTGAGTCTATAAACATGAGTACCGAGTTTGGTTATAGCCATTTTAGTAAACGTGCCCCCCCACCTTAAACATTTTGGTGCTCCTTAGCGACCGTTAATTGAAATTTCAACTTTTTTTGATAATCATTGATATTTAGACTCTTTTTGTACTGGTTTGGTTCCGATCGAGTGAAAAACCTAGGACTAGTTTGCAAAAGTTTATAATATAAGATACTTGAGCTTACGTTGAATGGTTTAGGAGTTATGTACTTTTGATTGCTGTAGCGCCACCATAAGGCTGATTGGGATGATCCTCGGTAACATTGTAGACGGTGTGAGTACTACCATCCCTCAAAGTTTTATGTCTCTACGACTTGCGGTTTGGTCTGCCCAATCACTTTTAGCAGAGAATGCTGATCCATGGAAATTCTAACAATTACAATAGGGTTTCAGCTCTACACGCTTGAACCCCTAATAGTAATAATAATTTTAATAAACAATATCATGACCCCTTTAATGACAACAACACTGTTTGTCGTGTCACACAGTTTTAGAACTTGATTTTACACTATTTATCAGCGCATATGCGGAAAGGGAAGGGAGATCCACAGAGACCATTGTTCATTTCCATTCTAGACAGCAGGCAGTGATTAAAATATGCCACTTCTGCTCCACTAATTCATTCACTTTGAAATTCTGCTGCCGAGCAGAGTGCATCTTTTTCTGTTAAAGGGCCACATTGTTTTCACAGGACTTTGGCCTCATTAGCAGGAGTAGATGCTTGGTGTGGGGGAAGGGAAAACGGCCACAGAGACGTTGTGTCTTTCTGTCCATAATGATGTGACACAGTCAATTTGGCAATGCTTATGTTGATTGGGGGTGTCGACAAAAACATTTGGGCATATCCTTCTTCCTCTGGGTCCTTCAAATGTCATTGTCCATGCATATGTCGTACCTGCTAAAATGGACAATGCATCTTGGGACACATAATTAGTAATATCTGTCTTTTTCCTGTGAATATTTCCCCAGACGAGGTCAGCTGTCTGTATTGCAGCTGTACAAAAGTATGGAAAACCTGTTGCCTTCTGTTCTTATTGGGATTCCCTAATACTACTGGGACCATCCATTCTCGGGATGAAGTTGCTGTTGCATCAACTACGTAAGTATTAAGTACTGAAAGAGACTCTGGGCTCACGTAGCCTGGTCTAAAGGCTTATCAGAGGCTAAGCCAAAGGGGGAAAAAAACAGTAAAGCTAGTCTCAGTCGACCAGAGGTACGGGCACAAGGCCATCTGTCCATTCTCTGAATACAACTGACAACAAAGGAGGGCAACTCCGCACTCAGGGAATCATACACACTCTGGATCTGCAAACGTTAACTCATCCTGGATTGACAGGGTAAGAAGAGTTGGTGAAGAACGTAACCGGCATCTTCACGCTGTCTCAACCTCCATCAAGTCTCAGGTCAGTTTGCTAACGTCAACCCAAAGCTGCTCGTCACGCACAGGGACTTCCAAAAGACAAGAACAAATAGGCATGTTAATGCTTTTCTGGCAACAACAGTGCTATTGTTTCATCTTTAACAAAAGGAAAACTGTTGTTTATATCTTTCATATACCTTATGTATATTGCGTGTCTATATATACATCATACGACATTCTATAGTCTAATGCTGAGTTGTTTTTCATATAATGCAATATAACACAATATTATTTATAAATTATTGTTAATAAATACAAACATAATTTTTCAAAAATATTGTTCTAAATTTGGGAAGTAATATTACATATTATTGTCGTTGAATAGACATATTAATCTATAGATTGAGTTATTACATAAACATTTTATTTAGTGGCTGTTTACACATGCGTTTTGGCCGTTCATTTAAATGGGTTTCAAAGTGCACTTTTTGAAGACGATACCGCTATCGTCTCCATGTTTTAGTCGTTTTCGCTGATCCGTGACAACGTTGTCTTCTGTACGCAAAAAAAGGCAAAGGAAAAACGTTATCTGTTTTAGTACAACGTTGTCATGTGAAGTTTAACATTAGTTAGTTTAACGCTAAACGCAATATACTGAATTCAATCACAATATTGTTTAATGTAACATAAAACAGTGTTCGCAAACAACCAAGGCTTAGCCATTGGAATTACGTATTTAAAACACTGATCTTTTTTTGAACACTAATCTGAGTGACCAATTTCCCCCCATTTGATTTGTACGTCAACATTTCAATGCCAGTTGCATAAATTATTTTAATTCCTGATTCACAGACACATTTGACATGTGAAAAACAGCGTGTGTGATATCTATGTTCGGGCTTATTAGTGCTATGCTATATGATGGCAGAATGTTTTCAGATGCCTGTTGACAGGCTTTGGAAAGACAGAAATGGGTCAAATGGGATTTAGCATTAGCCAAACAAATCCGGGCCTAAAGGATTAGACAGGATGGTAGCAGTGTGTTTTATGCATTTACCTGATGAAAAAGCACAGAACTATTAGCCACACAAAAGAACCGACATTTTACAACATTTATTATTAAATTCGCCATCGTATTTCATATTAAGCATGCTGAATCTATAATGACTCAAAATATAATTCTCAGTCTTTGAGAATACTTACATAATCATAATTGAAATAACCCTTTTTGTTTGTTTTTAAACGATTAATCGCATCCAAAATAAAAGTTTGTTTACATAATATATGTGTGTGTCTGTGTATAATTATTATGCATATTTGAATACACACACATACCTGTATATATATTTAAGAAATATTTGCATGTATATACTGTATATATATTTATATCATTTAAATTATATATAAATATTTTATATATAAATATTAATATTTTTCTTGAATATATACATGCATGAGTGTATATATATATATATATATATATATATATATATATATATATATATATATATATATATATATCACATCTAAAATAAAAGTTTATATTTACATAATATGTGTGTGTACTGTTTATAATTTTATATATATATATATATATATATATATATATATATATATATATATATACACACACACACACACTCTCTATATATAAAACATTTCTTTCTCTTTTAATCTCTTTAGCAAGTTCCTCTGCTGTTGGAGTGTCATGAAAAAGGGACCACATTTCATTTAACAGCTTATGTAAGTCTGAAAACATTTCAAAAGCAGTAGCTTTCAAAGAGGGCTAACAAATGAAAGCATTGGGACTCATTTGGAATAATAGATCTGATACATAAAGAAAACGCATTAATTTATTTGTCATAGCTGTAGGGCCTCATTAGAGGAATATGAGGAATGAATAAGGCCTTATTAAAGGGAAATTTAAGACAATCCACTAACACTTCCTCTGGTCTAATGCTGATTCATTTTTAGTTTCGCCAATGAATGTTCACTGTGATCTCATCTGGCTTAGAATTGATTTAGATGTAGATGGTGATAAGCTCGGTTATAAAGCGCTCGTCATCGCAGAGATGTGCGGAATGTGTGAACAGGCGACATTGTGTTCCCTCACTGATGAATTAATGGGCCTTGTTAGACATGGTCACACAAACATCACTTGATCCACAGGCCTAGAAAGACACAAGTGGCTCCTTTGGAGTCTTTATCAAACACAGTCACACCACTTCTATTAAAGCAGAACCATTATAGACGTTAGAGGCAGGACCTCACTCACCTGACTTTAGCAGAGAGGGAAATAACACCCAACTTAATGTCGGAGCACAACAACAGGTACCTACAGCTAAACAAAATGAACACACGACTGAATAGACATTTACGGCTGAGAGAGGTAATGGGAAAGAATTATGAGTTTTCAAGGCTGTAATGTTTGCACACTGAAATGAATTTCATATCTGCTGACTGAATGGGTAAATTTGTCTGTTTGTGTGCACAGAGACAGTCTGTTTGAAGCATCTAGACCCAAGAGAAGAATGAATATGAATGAGAAGGAGGGAGGAGTATTGGAGGGGGGGCTAAATGTCACCCTCACCATCCGCCTGCTAATGCATGGAAAGGTAAGACATCTCGAATCCTCACAGAGCTGCACTCTGTTTGTTTTCAGCCTTGTATTTTGCAAGCGCATCCAGCCAAGCAATAAAACCAGTACATGAGAAAGATTTATAAATGTATGGATGACATTTTAGATTACGGATCGTCAATTGAATTGATTCTAGACAACATATTCAGAAATAGTATTGACAGCATAGGTGGCATTTACGGCATCATCTTTTCTTTTGAAAAGAAATCAAATCACAGTCTTCCTACTTATGAACATCTACACTACTGGTCAAAGGTTTGGAATAATTATGATTTTTGAATGCTTTTGAAAGAAGTCTTTTGTGCTCACCAAGACTATTTGATCAAAAATACAGCAAACCAGTAATACTGTGAATTTTTATTACAATTTAATTTATTACTGTGATGGCAAAGCTGAATTGTCAGTAGTGCTCAAGAAATGTTAAAAACTTAAACTGCTTAATATTTTGACATACCTTAATTCCATTCAAAAGTTTGGGGTAAGAATGTTTTTTAAAGAAAATAATATTTTTATTCAGCAAAGACGCTGTCACGATCTGTTGTATTTTCTGTTTCAGTTTCAAGGACTTTTAGTTTGCTATTGTCATTTCCTGTGTTTCCTTTGTTTTCTTCCAGTGTCATTGGTTGCTCATTGGTTCATTGATTACACACACCTGTTTCAGTATATATTGCCCTCTGTTTAGTTAGTTCATAGGGTGCGTCTCAATCTGCTCCCTGGTTCAGTAGTCAGGGCACTGATCAGGGAGTCAGCCATTTTAAGTCTTCTCAATCGTAGAATCCTTCCAGTGCACTGAAACGTTCGCTCCCTAAAAAGTCCCACTCACTACAAACCAAAAAAAAATCTGTTAAATTTACGGTAAAAAAGGGCAGCTGTGGTTTACCGTAAAAGATACGGTAGCAACATTTTAGGTTTTGCAGATTTCTGTTAAATTTACAGTAAAAAAACTTATTTCATTAACTGATATGTTAATTTACCAACCTCTTGAAGTACTGATATCCGTTTTGCACCTTTGTAATACACTGACAACCACCAAACACAGTGGTGATGAGTCACATGATGAATCAAAGCTCATCACAAGCAGCTTTTCCACAAGCTGAGAAGGACAATACTAATATATAGAAGGTGCACAATGTCATTCACACAAACTAAACACCATCATGGTAACACATGAAATTTAAAAATGCAATAAACCTTAATTTAACAACATTAGATATAATATAAAACCCTAATGTACTTAACTGATTAGAAAAACTAAGAAACGGTTATTTCAACGAAAATCCATCAAATGTAAAGTTTTTCACTGTAAATTACACAATGACTTGTTCTTTTTCACTTCCAAAAACTGTAAATTTAACAGTATTTTACTGTAAAATTACATTAAATGTGTGGATGGTTAGAGCTATTACAGTTATTCACCGTGTATGGAAACTTTCTGTTAACCAATGAACTGTTTTTCACCATAGCATTTTACAGTCTTTTACTGTTCAAATCACAATCATTTTTCATAGATGTTTAAAAACAAAACTAAAATATTTTATTATATTTCAGCATAAATATACATCAGGTAATGAACGCAATCTAGCTAACATTTATAATTTTATTTACAGCTGAAATGTTGCATGTATATGTAACAAGCAAAGTATTTGTCATAATGTACTTTAACATTACAAGTAATTTCAGAAAGATAGGCTATCCGCCTTGCTGTTGTTCAGAAATACCAGTAGTGATGTTGTACAATGAGGACGTTGTCATGTTGCTGGAAAAAGTCATCAATGTCCCAATGTGTAGTGAGCCAGTGTCCATTACTGTTCTTACCAGTGCCTGGATTCATGAACACGATACACTGATTCACGAGCTCGGGAGCTAGGGAGCTGATTGATACTGGTGTTGCCTGTGCCATAGCACACTGTTACGCTTACTCTTCATGTTAGATTATCAATCTTTTGTTTTATTTAATAAAGTTATGCTACATTTAGATCCACTGCACGTACCCTCATCTTCTTCCTCAACCCATTTGTGACACATTAAATTAATCAAAAGTGACAGTAAAGACATATATAAATGTTACAAAAGATTTCTATTTCTATTACAAATATATACTGTTCTTTTGAACTTTCAAGAATCCTGAAAAAGGGTATCACGGTTAAATATCAAGCAAATCAGCATATTAAAATGATTACAGAAGAATCATGTGACACTGAAGTCTGGAGTAATGATTATAAGAATAAATAACATTTTAAAATATATTAAAAAAGAAAACAGTTAAATTGTAATAATACAATATTACTGTTTTACTGTATTATTGTTTTATCCATAAATGCAGCCTTGGTTAGCATAATACATTTCTTTTAAAAACATTTAAAAATCTTATTTTTACAAACTTTAAATCATATATATATATATATATATATATATATATATATATATATATATATATATATATATATATATATATATATATATATATATATATATATATATATATATATATATATATATATATATCAGGCTGTAATGGTACACAAAACTGATGGTTCGGTATGTACCTCGGTTTTGAAGTCATGGTTCGGTACAGCAGATTTACAAAATTTATTTTTATTTATTTTATTCAACAGTGGTTTACTGAATAAATTGTGTCTGTCCTTAAATGAATTCAATTATAACTAAAAGTTTATTAAATATAATGCTGTAAACTATATAGAGCCCTTACTTGCACATTACTATAATATTAAAGGTTGACAACAGAGCCCAAACTATTAGCCTAAACAGTTGCTATTTATTTTTAGATATAATAATCAACACTCATAAGCTTCACATAATCACTTATGTATAAAAGTGATTATGTGAAACTTATGAGTGTTGATTTATTATATCTAAAAATTTATTAAATTTTTATAATATTTAAAATTTAAATTTTTAAAATTTAAATATAATATTTAAATTTTATTTCCTCCAATTCGTTGTTGAAATATAATAATTTATACACAGTGGCTGTCATTTTATTTAAACATATATTAAATAAACAAGACATCACGAACAGGTTCAGTAGAATATAATGAATATATAGGCTAATATAATGAATATATAAGCTAATATAATGAATATATAAGCTAATATAATGAATATATAAGCTAATATAATGAATATATAGGCTAATATAATGAATATATAAGCTAATATAATGAATATATAAGCTAATATAATGAATATATAGGCTAATATAATGAATATATAGGCTAATATAATGAATATATAAGCTAATATAATGAATATACACTCACCTAAAGGATTATTAGGAACACCTGTTCAATTTCTCATTAATGCAATTATCTAATCAACCAATCACATGGCAGTTGCTTCAATGCATTTAGGTGTGTGGTCCTGGTCAAGACAATCTCCTGAACTCCAAACTGAATGTCAGAATGGGAAAGAAAGGTGATTTAAGCAATTTTGAGCGTGGCATGGTTGTTGGTGCCAGACGGGCCGGTCTGAGTATTTCACAATCTGCTCAGTTACTGGGATTTTCACGCACAACCATTTCTAGGGTTTACAAAGAATGGTGTGAAAAGGGAAAAACATCCAGTATGCGGCAGTCCTGTGGGCGAAAAAGAAGCTACAATTTGCACAAGCTCACCAAAATTGGACAGTTGAAGACTGGAGAAATGTTTCCTGGTCTGATGAGTCTCATTTCTGTTGAGACATTCAGATGGTAGAGTCAGAATTTGGTGTAAACAGAATGAGAACATGGATCCATCATGCCTTGTCACCACTGTGCAGGCTGGTGGTGGTGTAATGGTGTGGGGGATGTTTTCTTGGCACCCTTTAGGCCCCTTAGTGCCAATTGGGCATCGTTTAAATGCCACAGCCTACCTGAGCATTGTTTCTGACCATGTCCATCCCTTTATGACCACCATGTACCCATTCTCTGATGGCTACTTCCAGCAGGATAATGCACCATGTCACAAAGCTCGAATCATTTCAAATTGGTTTCTTGAACATGACAATGAGTTCACTGTACTAAAATGGCCCCCACAGTCACCAGATCTCAACCCAATAGAGCATCTTTGGGATGTGGTGGAACGGGAGCTTCATGCCCTGGATGTGCATCCCACAAATCTCCATCAACTGCAAGATGCTATCCTACCAATATGGGCCAACATTTCTAAAGAATGCTTTCAGCACCTTGTTGAATCAATGCCACGTAGAATTAAGGCAGTTCTGAAGGAGAAAGGGGGTCAAACACAGTATTAGTATGGTGTTCCTAATAATCCTTTAGGTGAGTGTATAAGTTAATATAATGAATATATAAGTTAATATAATGAATATATAAGTTAATATAATGAATATATAAGCTAATATAATGAATATATAAGCTAATATAATGAATATATAGGCTAATATAGTGCATTTAGTGAAAGAGTTGATTTTCAACAGCTGTGGACACTGAATGAGGTAAATGTGATGCTACATGACATTGTTCTCGAGCTGTTTTATTGTCTTTCCGCGGTTGAAACACAGATTTACATGACATATGATATATTTCAGAAAGTTGTAATGTCAAGCAGTTCAGTACGAGTACGTGTACCGTCACACCCTAATATATAGTGTAGAACATTAAAACCCAACAAGAAGACAGATTAAACAGTTCTATAGTTCTCCAGTTTACTATGCAATCGCTAAGACTAACAAGGTTTTTTTGTTTGTTTTTGTGTGTGCATCTAGGAAGTTGGAAGTATCATTGGGAAGGTAAACAATTCAATATTATTCTGATAATCATATTTCTAAATTAAGCAAAACTTGAGTCTTTATTCTTCGGTATCCCAAAGCACTGTTTTTATTGTGGCTTACAATCTAATCTTAAAACACATTCTGGTATAGGTCATTTGTTTTATAAAATGATTTATCCCTTGTTTGTTATTTAGAAAGGAGAGACTGTCAAAAAAATGAGAGAGGAGGTAAGTGCTACATTGACTTTTATAATTAAATAAGACCAATAGTTTTAATATTATATTTTACATATAAAGGTTTTGTTTTCTTATTACCAATGGACAGTGCTGGGTAGTAACTGATAATAACATCTGGATTACAATCAGATTCCAAAAATGAGGTACTTGTACCTGTTTTAAAATACTCATCAGACTACAGCTACTTTTTTATTAATTACATGATTACAATATATTCACACAATTGCAGTAAATCATTCATAATTGATTGATTCTCCATTTATAATTTATCTTCTTCTCATGCTTAACATTTTCCTTTCTAAAAAGAAAAAAGCATTTTTCTATATACATTCAGAAATGTGTTTGACATTGCACACAGAGACCAGCCACTAGTCAGGTGGCTATAATTACACGCAAAATTGAGAGGTCACAAAGCATATCGACATTGCATAAAGAATCAACTCCTGACAAACACATTAATTATAATGAATTATTGCTCAGTAAGTCATTTAATCATGTATTGCTATGTCTTTGGAAGGCATTTTTAATTATTTTTAAAATAATTTATTTAATTATTAGCTTTTCATCAAACTCATGAACCCCTGCAGCTCCTTCACAAACCCCAGTCTGGGAAACCCTGGCGTAATGTAATGTTTTATGCACTTAAACATGCAGTTAAACCTGTTTGCACATTATACTCTTTATACATTTGTTAACCACATATTTATAAGTCTACAGTTTACTCACTGCACAGTCTACTTCAATTATTTTTTATTCCACTTTATCCTTATTTTTACCTTTTTTTTCTCTTGACTTGATTATTTATAATTCTACAGATATAGACACACACATATATATATATATATATATATATATATATATATATATATATATATATATATATATATATATATATATATATATATATATATATATATATATATATATATATATATATATATATATATATATATATATATATATATATATATATATATATATATATATATATATATATATATATATATATATAGTACTTTTTTATTCTATTTCTATTATAATTTCCTCCTTGTGTTTTTAACTGTGAATTTGCACTGTCCATGGAGCGGACCTGTTTACATTTCACTGCCGGTTGTATATTCTGTATATAACTGTGTATGTGACAAATAAAACTCTTGAATCTTGAATCTTGAATCTTGAATCTTGAACTTCATGTTGATAAAGAATGGAATACATTTTCTTTTTCTTCGTCTTTTTATATGGTATTATTCTATTCAATTAAATGTGATAAATGAGTTAGGTCAAAAGTAATCTAAAGATAATCCAAAAGTAGTCTGATTACATTACCTAAAATGTGCAATGTGGATTACGTTACTAAATACGATTTTTCTGTCATGTTTGTAAGTATCTACGCAGCACTGCCTATATGGGCTGTTGCTTTGATATTACATGCAATACACATTATTAATGCTGACTAGCTGTGTAAAGATTGAAAGGAACTCCTTTGGGTGGCCACATGTATTACGAAAATTAGACAGCAGAAAACTTGGATCATTTTCAGTTTGAGCAGTCTCACCTTTTTAAAGTCATCTTATTATCTGCACGATAAGATAAATGGTATTTAACAGCGAGAGGGTGCAATCGTCAGCCCAGAGGCCAGATTGATCAATTAAATGTGATGCAGCACAAAAACTCTGCTTTTCTCTGTGGTTTCAGAGTGGAGCCCGGATTAATATATCTGACGGTTCCAGTCCAGAGCGCATTGTCACCATCACTGGACCGTCTGAGGTCATTTTCAAAGCCTTTGCCATGATTGCAGAGAAGTTTGAGGAGGTAGGTGGAATTTTCCAGCAGTAATGAGCAGTTAATGCTATGGTTGATTTGATTCATTTAGATTTTTGTATAGTGTACAAATATCAGTGTGTGCTTAGTATATTCCTGGCTACTATTTGCCATACTTTCACATTAATTTTACAGTAGTAGCTGTACAACTGTTATAGTTAAATTATAACTGTATAAAGTGAATGATATAAAAGTATTATGCTGTTGAATCACAATTGCCTGTGTCAGAATTACAGTGAACTTGTGTATTTAGATATTAACTTTAATAATGTGATTTTCATAGCAATATGCCTGCATTCCATAAAATTACGTGGTTGACTTTATTGTACTATTTGATGGTAAATTATGCTGTTGTTGTTTATTTTATACTTATGTTAATTTTTTTGTGATTATATTTGTTGATTGGTTGTTAATGAGTTTTATATACAGAGAAACCATATTAAAAATAGCATAGTAACTCCTGCCTGAATTTTTTACATAAAATTATTTCTATAACTTACAATGTTGAAGTTTGCAAGATATGATCTGAATACATGAACACATCACTTGCTTTATTTTCTCCATGTTGCACAGAGCACCAATTGTGTTCTGTAACACTATTACACTGGCTTTTAATTAAACGAATTAAAAGTAAATTAGGTCCCAGCCAAGAGGAACACTAATTACTATAATAATGACTTACAACTATTTACACCTTTTTTCCCACAATGCAGCTTGATATGGCTATTTTTTTTACATTGCTACAGCACATCTCCCAAAAAAAATCTAAATGCATGATTTTATTGCAAGAAACAAATCCTGTCGATACTTTGAGCTTTAATTTCAAACACTGTCAGCCTGTATTCCTGAAAATTGGCTTATAAATTTGTTTTTATTAAAAAAGGACACAATGACTTGGCAGGAGCTGAAATTAGCTGCTTTCTGATATGAATATATGCATCTCTTTCAGGATATCCTGGCATCCATGATAAACAGCACTGTGACAAGCAGGCCTCCTGTGACACTCCGCCTCGTCTTCCCTGCCAGTCAGTGCGGTTCACTCATTGGCAAAGGAGGCTCGAAGATCAAAGAGATCAGAGAGGTAGATATTCTAGGTAGAAGTTTAATTGTTGGCAAAGGCACAGGGCTTATAATGCAGGTCACAGCAGCTCCCAGATGATGCACCGAATGATCCGTTAAACAATTAGTTTCCGTTGTCTCAGCGGCAGGCAGAAACACTTAACATCAGCATGATTGATTGTCCTCATCAAGACAGAATTTTTTATTCCTGAGCACAGGGGGCTGCTTGACTCAGGCTTCCGCTAAATCCACGTTATAAGACGGCTGCACCCCTGAGCTGTAATTTCCTAAACTCTTGAACTCGCTCACTTTTCCTCAAACTTATCTATTCATGGCTTTCGTTGATGGAAAACAAAGCGATCCATCTCACAAGCCAAACCATTCATTGTCATTTAGCTGCTGAAATTGACGTGAGGACAGTGGCTTTTGCTTGAAGGCTTTGTTTTTTTATTTGGCTGGTGGATCACATTGAATAAATATAGCTGTCCTCACTGCTGAGGGCTGTGAGGGGTGAACTGGCTGCTTTTATTCCCAGTTGCTATGAATGTCTAGGACAGGACGGCCCACCAAGGCCTAAATAGTCTCACATTTATATACAGTATCCAAATAGCTTGACCTAAATAACTGGCCAGACGATAACAATGTCAGTTCTAGACATGAGAATAGCTGTAATACCAAAAGGGACTGTACGGCACACTTTTTTGCAAGTGGCTTTGGAAAGCAATCAAAATTTGTAAACCTCCTTAATGCTGTGAACTTACATTATGAAAAAGTATTGTCTTATTGCAATTGTTGCAATATGGACACTGTAGTTTAAAATGCTACTAACCATACAAAATTTGAAATTCACTCATCCATATCAAAATCTCATATAACAAAAATATCCATATCACTTCCATATCTGTTTTTACATTTCACAACAGTAAATTCCAAGAATGATATTTCAGATGTACAGTACTGTGCAAAAGTCTTAAGCACATTGGTATTTTCACATGAACATTTTTTTTTAAGCCAGTTATTTATATCTTTTACTGTAGTGTGTCAGTAGGAAATATCAGTTTACATTTCCAAACATTCATTTTGCAATTAATTGTACTAATCCAGTGAGTTTATTTATTTATTTAGTTTGTTTGTTTGTTTGTTTGTTTGTTTTATGCACAAGTCGTCTGACAATCTGATCTTACCATCATTGAGTCTGTCTGTGATTACATGAAGAAACAGAAAAAACTGAGACAGACTAAATCCAGAAGAACTGAGGCAACGTCTCCCAGACACTCGAGGAAACCATCCTGCAAAACTACAGTACTGTGAAAAGTTTAGGCACTTGTCAGAATGCTTTAAAGTGAGAATGCTGTCAAAAATAATTTCATAAATAGCTTTTATTTATGAATGAACTTCTATTAACTAAATCAAATGGATATTTGGGGTGAGCACCCTTTGCGTTTAAAACGGCTTTTGTCACCTGCATCTATTCCTACACCTCTTCATGTAGTTCTGCAGGAAGGTTTCCTCAAGTGTCGTGGAGACGTTGCCACGGTTCTTCTGGATTTAGTCCATCTCAGTTTTTTCTGTTTCTTCATGTAATCACAGACAGACTCGATGAAGATGAGATCAGATCTCCATGGGGAGCAAACCGACTATTGTCATACTGACTCTTTATGCATACAAAAATCTCACTGGATTATTAAAATTAATGGCAATTCATTTATAAATGTAAACTGATATTTCCTACTGACACGCTACAGCAAAAGATATAAATAACTGGCTTAAACACACTTTTTGTGTGTAAAAATTCAGCGAGCCTAAGACTTTTACACAGTACTGTAAAAATATGCGATCATTAGAGAAATGATTACACAACCAAACTTCTTTGGAACATTCGAATGTGATTGGTCAATCGCATCATTATATATTCTTAATACTCCCAGTTGTCTATGAAAATGCTGTATATCGACGCTGCTTTGTCTGGTATCACACTGTGGACTCGATGTGTCCGAATATGCCTACTTCCCTAGTAGGTGAAAAACAGTATGTGAAATTAGTAATATGTCTGAATTTATATTCATAAAGTACTCATAGTATTCATACATTTTTCACAATTTTCGCAAGCAAACTTGGAGTTCTTACAATCGTGAAAATTTCGCCTAAAAGATTTCACAATGAGTTCACATGGATACACTGCTGTTTCATTTCAAGCATGGTGTAGATTGAAGGCAGGACAAAGAAAATTAATTAAAATAGACTTTAATAACAGAACTCAAATCGTAACCAAACTCAGAGTAACGTTAAAGAGAACCGACAAAGGGAACATAAACACAAGCATATAAATACCAAACGGAAACAAAGATGATTGGTTAAACACAAGTGATACAAATGAGGGAACTGCTGAGTAACCAAGGGGACAAACCAAGTGTGCCACACAAGTCCTGAAAAGTGAAGCCAAAGTACCACGATCGCCCCCAGGTAGGACATAGATGAACTACACAATCAAATTACATGTCAAAACATTTTTTCCAAAGATGGTTTCTGTCATTTTAGGCAGTTTTTATCACGCTGATGTTAGTTCAAGTGTTCGTTCTTTAAATAAGTTTGGACATTGACATGTGAATGGCAGTGACATTGACAATGAAGTTGTAAATAAAACAAAATCAAACAAAAGGTAAAACTTTATTTTAGGTTCCAATTCTCACTATTAACTAGTTGCTGATTAGCATGCATATTACTAGGATATTGGCTGTTTATGAGTACTTATAAAACACATATTAATGCCTTATTCTGCATGACCATATTCTACATCCATTAATCCTACCCAATACCTAAATTGGAGGTAAAATTACCTTACTAATTATTAATAAGCAGTAATAAAGAGTTTTCTGAGGCAAAAGCTATTAACTAATTAATAGTTAGTTAATTGGACCCTAATCTAAAGTGTGACTAAACAAAGATTACTGGAGTGCATTTTAATAAAGAAATTTTAAAAAGTATTTCTACTTGTGTCTTACTTGCCATTTCTTTGTAAATATTTGTGAAATTAATTATATATGGATCACACTGTTCACTGAACAAACTGTCACAAAGTTCATTCCTCATCAAATGGAGTACCTACTCAGACTATGCAATTTTGGACGCACAGGATCTCTCCTTGTTTCATACAAACGCAATTTGGTGCCATCTTGTAGTTGTGTCCCAAATGACGTACCAAATGATGCACTTATACTATGCACTATGTACTCAACCGTGTAATTTATGACATTTATAAGGGTATTTTGTCATCCAGCGTTGGAGTCTGATAGCCCCTCCCCCTCCGTTATGTAATTACAGCTGCGAAAGTTGAGTGCATGAAATGTCCAATATTTCATACTGTTTTTTGTTTTGTTTTTTTGGTTAATTAAGTGCATTCTCCGGGTATCTAAAGTGCACCATTTCTTCTTGGAATTTTCAGTTTGAACACACCACTCGCCTTACTTATAATACAAAATGCAACAGAATAGTACACAAGTAGCTACGTGAATTGGAACACACCTTGTGTCTCAGGTATCGATTGTATTCAAAATAACCACAAAGGACTTTCAGAAGGAATATTACTATAATATCATTGCAGTGATAGGCTGATTGTTTTGTACATCGTAATGGACTGTTTTTTTCTTAGCAGAAGCTTAAAGATAACATACTGGAATATTATAAAATGATTATAATTTATTTAAAGAAATATGAATGATGCCATTTGAGGCTTTTCTAATCATCCTGTCCCGCATGTGTTGACCAGAAGTGTTTCTGTGTGTCAGAGCACAGGTGCCCAGGTCCAGGTCGCAGGAGACCTACTGCCTGACTCGACTGAGAGAGCTGTGACCATCTCAGGCACCCCCCACGCCATCACACAGTGTGTGAAGCACATCTGCACCATCATGCTGGAGGTTTGTGAGCGTGCACGTGAGAGTGCATCCATGTTTTAATTGAAAATCTGTGTGATTATGCATGATTTCCCTTGTGCTTAAATGTTATTTCAGAGGTGGGGAATATTCTTCAGGTCTTTTTCACCTTCACACTTCATTTGCAATCGCTTTGAGCGCATGCACTACATGTTAAATGTTCCTGTTTGCTTCATTAGTTCCCAGAATCCAACCTTGGATGCCTTTGTTTTGCAGGCTTTTCCCTGGCCCGCATTAACTTTGGGCTTTGAACATTGAAATCCAGTGAGGCTTAACAGAGTTCTAGAAATATACTGACGAAACGCCTTTGCTTTTGTCTTGACTGTGTTTGTCTCCCTTATTTAGTCACCACCTAAAGGAGCCACCATTCCATACCGACCCAAACCCTCTGCAGGTGGCAGCCACACAGTGTTGTCGCAACCACATGCTGCGCCGGTGAGTTCTCCATCCATCTCTTAATGCAGAAACCATACTATCGCAACAACACCTCACAAGCATTAATGATTCCATAGTTCCCTGCAGTCCCAGTGGGACACTCTTAGTGAGGATATTTACACTAATGATTTCACAGAGAAATCAGCTGGCAGAATAAATCTAACCCCCAGATGCAATCAGTAATACAATCACCAATGGGGCCATTGGACCATGCCAAGTGCTCTTAAACATGCAGATCAGACTTTGAATCACTAAATCAGATCTGTAGGTGTTTGAATTGTGACTAATCATTGTAAACACAGCTGTAAATAGCGGGACTAAATAATTCTTTCATCAGTATTCTTGTGAAATACTAATCTAAGCTCTGACCATTTATTTTTGACATCTCCTCTTGGTATGTTGTCCAAAGGGCTTCAGTTGTTCATTTGAGTGATCATGACATTTAGTTTGACTGAGGTGAGGATTGCAAAGGCTAGTTGTCTGTATAATGAAAAATCATGTCAGCTACAAGCTCCATTTGTCTAGAGGATTAAAATGCTAAGAAGCAGTTTAGTTCTGTTTTATGTATTTATTGCTATGTCTGGTGATAGCATGGGATGTTCATGTGATGCCCCCTTGTGGTTACATTAAGAAGAATGTAGCATAGTTAAGTCATAATTCCACCTGGCACTCTTAAATTTATTAATGACAAAGTCAAAGTAGTCTCACATGGACAGACTTTGACTTGTGGTGTAAAGTTTGGTCCACTTTGCAGCTTATTCTGGCCATTGTAAAATGAACAAAATCAACCAACCACTGTTTGTTTTATGTGTGCTTTAGGGGTGAATTTGTGTGAAATTTGCATTATTACAACTATTATCCAGTATCTAAATAGAGAAAATATAGCCCAGCAGTCTCCCCAAATGGTTATACAGAAACTTGTGTAGACTTGATGAGAACTAGTTTACATACTACTAAGGCCCTGTTTACACTTGGTATTAAGCTTTGGTCAATCAAATCACAAGTAGATGAGGGTGACACATTCCTGTTTACAGTCTGTCTCTTTTGTCCACTTTCGTCCACTTTTGTCCTGATTTCTTTGAAGGAAGGGTCAGATCTTTCGATCTAATGGACGAAATAAGCTCACGCAATTTAATATATGAACACGACCAGAGACAATAGAAAACCATACGGAGAGCAGCAGCTTTCGTTTCTGATCTAACAGCCGCAAGACCACGCCAAACACGAGTGCGTGTTAGAAATCATGCATGGTGAGAGAACTTTGTGCTTGGAAAGTTTTTCATCTTCAAACCAAACTTCAGCCGGCAAAGTTTAAATCCCGTCTGGCTAGCGCACTTCCCGTAATGTTTACGCGTTAGATCAGCAGGCGGACAGAAGGTGGTCTTTTGTGGCTGTTTGAAAGCATTCTACCACATGAGCGTTTACACTACGAAAGCAATCTGGTCAAATGAGTTTTCAAACACCTCTGGAAGCGGTCGAAAGTGAGCAAGCTTAAACTGGCAAACTATGGTGAATCCAATGATTAGTTCTTCCTCAAAATATATTCATAATATCAACCTAGTACCTTTTAAGGCCAATTTACACTATACCGACCATCGCAGACAATCAACAGATTACAGTATGTCACTTTTCAGAGATTCCACGACCCGACAATGGCGATTCAACATGTTCAGTCGGCAAAAAGGAGCACCGACCAATGATAACAGACACCGACAGGGGTAACGCACTGATCTGACTGTTGCTGTCTGTCGGTGCAGTGTGAATTGGCCTTAAAAACACTATTCTTGAATGATTCTTTAATGAAATATGCATCGAATAGACTGTGTGTGGTCCATGGATGTACTATGTCGACTGTGACTAATGACCAATCAACAAATTGGCTGTGTTGGCTATTTGTACTAACCTAAAAGTTTTATCTGTTTCACAGGCATTTGCTATTCCAGGACAGTTCGCCATTCCACCCCAAGACGTGAGTGTTAGTCCCACTGTCTGATCAGTATCATTTACAGCACACTTCACAACACCACTGCAGTGCCCCAGTCACATCCCACCCCTGACACAACCACATTTCTCCCACTGCATTCCTCACACACACCTAAGTGCTGATATCCCCGTCCCTCTGATCACACTGGAGCCTCCACTAACTTCCTTCGAGCGAAAATATCAGAGGCATTAGGCATGAAGATGCACTCTGTCTATGACATTTTCTTTAATATCTTATCTAGCATCACTAACATTGCTTGCTCCTTGGTTATTTAATATCCTTGTTTAAGACACAAGTAAACAATATGTGTCAACTGAAACACTCACATGCTGTAATTACAATGGTTGCAAAGCAGCACTGTATTGATAAAACCCTAAACATTATAGTTGTTTGGTTTGTTTTAAATCCCTAAAACTGAGAAGTAATCATCTGCAATCAATTCAGGTCAAACCGTTCACCATACAGACTCACATTACAGACTCATCATACAGAAAGTTGCATCTGTGAGATATAAAGTCACATTGCAAGACATAGTCACATTGTGAAACACAGTAAAGGTACAATTAGGAGACTTAAAGTCAATGCTAGATATACAGTAAATTTGCAGTTAATTAAAAAGTCGCAATTGTAAGATACAGTCACATTATGAGAAATAATCACTTTGTGAAATATAAAGCTGCAGTTGCGAGACTTAAAGTCAATATGAGATATACAGTAAAGTTGCAAGTATAAAACTGTCACAATTGTTAGATTTAAAGTCACACTGTGAGATATAATCACATTGTCAATTATAAAGTTGCAGTTCAAGATTTCAAGTCAATGCAAGATATACAGTAAAGCTGCAGGTTTGTCACAATTGTAAGATAAAATGTCATACTGTGAGATATAATCACACTGATATAAAATAGCAATTGTGAGATTTAAAGTCAACGTGAGATATACAGTAAAGTTGTAGGTATAAAAAAACAAAAACAAAGTTGCATTTGTGAGAGATAAAATCTTTTTAACTGAGTGAGGCACAAACCATAAAATACAGACTCCCAGATGATTGAGACTTTTTTAGAAGATTATTTCAGGTGTGTTATATATTTTTTGTTTTTTAAACATTATAATTTTTACGAAATTTACATCTCCCATTGATGGAATGTTCAGCGTGATAATGTGATCCTAATATTTGCATACCTAATTGTTATTGGTCCTGCATGTAACACATGTAACTGCAAAGGCGGTGTCACATTGCGTGTTGATTCTCACAGACAGCGGGCAGAAAACCAGACATGTGTCATGACAACTGCAGAGCATGTACTACCTAAGCATACCTCACACTTTAACACGATTCTTTTCCTGTCTGCAAGCACTTGAATTCCCTTAAGGAAATGCAAATCAGGTTTTTCGATCACATTATTTGGAGAAGTGGATGGAAAGTCCAGAGGGGCACCTGATAACTAATCCAATTTTGAGACTTGATATGGGTGCTGTTCTGTCTGTAGATGTGAGTAATTCCATTTTGATTGGCTAGTTCTAACCTCCCTTCCTGCCCCCGCAGTTGACCAAGCTTCACCAGTTGGCTATGCAGCATATCCCCCTTACCTCCCTTGGGCAGAGCAACCCCACCTTCCCTGGTACGTACCCAAAGCTCCCCAGGGAAGTCTGTCTCTCCCTTTGTCTGTCTCTCTGCCTGTCTTTCTCTCGATCTGTCTCTTTCCCTCTCCACTTTTTCGTCTGTCATGTCTGACCACTGCATGTTCTACTTTTCCACTCTGAAGAAAATGAGGGAGAAGCCATTTTGTGGTAAGGCAATAAATATCACAACATTTCCAGCATAATGCCGCACATGCCGTGCCATGATACGACCACTAACCAGTCCTGATAGCTCCAGTTAGCCTGTGTTCAGATGCCAGCCGTTGATGGCTGCTTTGAGCTGTCAAAGGAATCTCCAAATGTGTCATGTCACCATAACAACAGCATCATGACGGCTATGTGATGCATATGTGTCACCCCTCTTTCTCCTTATATGTGAACTCATCATGAACATTTAACATTCTTTCCCCCTCATGTCACTCCATACCTCCACAATACCCCTGACCTGTTCAAACCGCCAGCATTTTCCTAAGCAAACCTGAAGCCCACTCTCACAGCAGCCCACATTTATCATGACAAACAGTCCACACATTGCAAATGCCAGCCCATAATTACTACTATGGAAATAGGAAGTTGAAGAGAGACAGCCTCTCCATAGACTCGATAATGTGCTCTATCTGGAAAGGCTTTTATGGGTGTTTTTGAATCCCAGGCAGACATGAATTAACCAGAAATTCATTCATGACTCACACACTGAAGCAGCATTACTGCTTTCATACATTGTGTGATTTTAATGTGATATTTTTCAGTTTTATTTGAGCAATCTCAGTGGCAGTGTAGCAATGTTAAAATGTTTCTAAATTTCATTTTTGTCAGCCATTAGGTTGTCTATTTCTTACCTTCCCATTTCCCTGCATAGGTCTGGAGGCCTCCATTGCAACCAGTTCTCATGAGCTGAGCATACCTAATGATGTAAGTTATGTAATATTGATTTTTATGATAAAATAATACACTTGAGGCATAATGTTTGTTGTAGTTCATGTTATCATTTTGTACAGTGGCCACAAAAAGTATTTGGACACTTGAGTCACACTGTAACTGTTTAAATATCATTGCATTATCTAAAATATATGTGCAAATTATTAATACATTAAAATTATAATTTTTGCAAGACATTTTCTCAGTCATATTTGCTAATTATTTTAACCAGGTGCACCTAATCAAGGGTATTTATGCTTTGCAATTTGCAATTTATATATATATATATATATATATATATATATATATATATATATATATATATATATATATATATATATATATATATATATATATATATATATATATATACACTCACCTAAAGGATTATTAGGAACACCTGTTCAATTTCTCATTAATGCAATTATCTAATCAACCAATCACATGGCAGTTGCTTCAATGCATTTAGGGGTGTGGTCCTGGTCAAGACAATCTCCTGAACTCCAAACTGAATGTCAGAATGGGAAAGAAAGGTGATTTAAGCAATTTTGAGCGTGGCATGGTTGTTGGTGCCAGACGGGCCAGTCTGAGTATTTCACAATCTGCTCAGTTACTGGGATTTTCACACACAACCATTTCTAGGGTTTACAAAGAATGGTGTGAAAAGGAAAAACATCCAGTATGCGGCAGTCCTGTGGGCGAAAATGCCTTGTTGATGCTAGAGGTCAGAGGAGAATGGGCCGACTGATTCAAGCTGATAGAAGAGCAACTTTGACTGAAATAAACACTCGTTACAACCGAGGTATGCAGCAAAGCATTTGTGAAGCCACAACACGCACAACCTTGAGGCGGATGGGCTACAACAGCAGAAGACCCCACTGGGTACCACTCATCTCCACTACAAATAGGAAAAAGAGGCTACAATTTGCACAAGCTCACCAAAATTGGACAGTTGAAGACTGGAAAAATGTTGCCTGGTCTGATGAGTCTCGATTTCTGTTGAGACATTCAGATGGTAGAGTCAGAATTTGGTGTAAACAGAATGAGAACATGGATCCATCATGCCTTGTTACCACTGTGCAGGCTGGTGGTGGTGGTGTAATGGTGTGGGGGATGTTTTCTTGGCACACTTTAGGCCCCTTAGTGCCAATTGGGCATCGTTTAAATGCCACGGACGGCCTACCTGAGCATTGTTTCTGACCATGTCCATCCCTTTATGACCACCATGTACCCATTCTCTGATGTCTACTTCCAGCAGGATAATGCACCATGTTACAAAGTTCGAATCATTTCAAATTGGTTTCTTGAACATGACAATGAGTTCACTGTACTAAAATGGCCCCCACAGTCACCAGATCTCAACCCAATAGAGCATCTTTGGGATGTGATGGAACGGGAGTTTCGTGCCCTGAATGTGCATCCCACAAATCTCCATCAACTGCAAGATGCTATCCTATCAATATGGGCCAACATTTCTAAAGAATGCTTTCAGCACCTTGTTGAATCAATGCCACGTAGAATTAAGGCAGTTCTGAAGGCGAAAGGGGGTCAAACACAGTATTAGTATGGTGTTCCTAATA
Organism: Paracanthobrama guichenoti; assembly: GCA_018749465.1. Taxonomy (NCBI): domain Eukaryota; kingdom Metazoa; phylum Chordata; class Actinopteri; order Cypriniformes; family Gobionidae; genus Paracanthobrama; species Paracanthobrama guichenoti. The sequence goes on from CM031955.1 coordinate 31,861,815, forward strand.
ATCCTTTAGGTGTGTGTATATATATATATATATATATATATATATATATATATATATATATATATATATATATATATATATATATATATATATATACATACATAAAATAATAAAATAATAACATTTTCAAATGTTCACTATCATTCAAGTTTGAGTTTGGTAAGATTTATGAATGTTTTTGAAATAAGTCTCTTATGATCACCAAGGCTGCATTTAATTGATCAAAAATATCAATTTTAGTGTACTAAAATATTTAATTTGAAACCTTTTTGTTTTGCTTGAAAAGTGTGCTTGCCTTATAAATCTTACTTTTATAAGATTTATACAAAATGCAATTGATATTTTATAGCATTGAATGTTAGGTTTTTAAATGTGGCCACTAAAAAAAAAGACATGCCATACAGTAGAGAAGAACAACTTCCATGTCCTAGAGGTTCACTATCAGCCTCCAGTCTTTTAATGTCCAGATGTTGTTTGCCCCTCACCCGTCTGTCTCTCTGCCTCTCAGCTCATAGGCTGCATCATTGGCAGACAGGGCAGTAAGATCAATGAGATTCGCCAGATGTCTGGTGCCCAGATCAAAATCGCTGGGGCCACAGACGGTTCGGCAGTGCGCCACGTCACCATCACAGGCTCCCCAGCCAACATCAGCGTGGCTCAGTACCTCATCAGTGCGAGGTGAGACCTTTCCCTCTCACATTTTAATGGATAGTTCAGTCAAAATGAAATTCTGTCATCATTTACTCACCCTCATTTCGTTCCAAATCTGTATGCTGTTTTCTTCTTTTTCTGTGGAACACAAAAGAAGAATTATTGAAGAATCTTCACTTTACCATACAGTGACAGTTCATAGTGATCATGTCCTAAAAGTACCAAAAAATACATACATACATGCATGAAAAAATTAAAAACTCATAATATGACAAGTGCACTACAATACCATTCAAATGTTTGGGGTCAGAAAGGATTTTTTTCTGAAAGAAATTAATACTTTTCATGAAGGATTCATTAAATTGACCAAAAATGGCAGGAAATACATTATAATGTTAATTTGGAATATACATTTGGAATATGTCACAATTTCTATTCATCAAAGAATCCTGAAAAGAGTACCATGGTTTCCACCAAAATGTTAAGCAGCACAACTGTTTTTAACATTGATAATAATATTAAAGAAATGTTTCTCGAGCAGCGAATCAGCATAGAATGATTTCTGAAAGGTCATGTGACACTGAATTCTGGAGTAATGATGCTAAAAAAAAAATCAGCTTTAGAAAAGTCAGGAACTCACGCGCCTTAGAAATTGTCCAAATGAGGTGTGTAGATCAAAAACTCCAATTAGGAAACACTTCAAAAAAAGCCTGCACACTCTAACAATGAAGGAACCACCAATTGCAAGATAAAACCACTGCTTTAATGAAGAAGTGGTGAACGTTTCAGTCACATGTGACCTTTCTCAAGGCTTAGTTAACTTCTAGGACTGAAATATTTGCCACTTTTTTTATTAAAGCAGTGGTTTTATCTTGCAATTGGTGGTTCCCCTTCATTGATGAGAATGTGCAGGCTTTTTTGAAGTGTTTCCCTAATTGAAACTCAGCTTTGCCATAGGAACGAATCACACATATATATTTTTTTATTGTAATAATATTTCACTGTATTTTTGATCAAATAAATGCAGCCTTGGTGATATTTTTAAAGATCTTACAGATCCCAAACTTTTAACAGTAGTGTTTATTCCAAAACTTCTGAAGCCATATGTCAGCTCTGTGTGAATTAAATGTTATTCAATTAAACCCTTATTAAATCATTGTATTTAAAATCAAATAGTGTGGCTTTCGACAGATCACATCAGTTGTTTCTAATGTGTTTCATGACCAAATGCATTATCATTTGGTCATACTCGCACTCATGTTGTTTCAAACCAGTAGGGGTTTATTTCTTCTGTTGAACACAAAATATGATATTTTAAAGAATCTTGGTAACCAAACCATTTCTGGTCACCACTGACTTATAGTAACTATAGTATTTTTATTTCTTACTATGAAAGTCAATGGGTGCCATCAACTGTCTGGTTACCAACATTCTTCAAAATAACTCCTTTTGTGTTCAACAGAAGAAAGAAACTCCTACATATTTGAAATTACATGATGACAATTTTCATTTTGGGGTGAACTATTCATTTGGGGTGAACCATTTTCCTTTCATTTCAAGTCCCCATTCGCTTTCATTATATGATCAAAACAAGCAGCCAGTACATTCTACAACATTTCTCCTTTTGTGTTTCATCATGAGAGTGAATAAACATGACAAAATGTAAATTTTGAGATGAGCTATTCTTTTCCCACAATCTATTTTACATAATGGTGTAATATGTAGGTTTTAGACAGTAGTCATGTGGTCTGTTTCATCTCACCCATTTGGCACTCCTTTATTAATTCTCATCTAGGCATGTTAAACCCTTATTATTATTCCTTCTTGTAACAAATAACATTCCCTAAATTGATTATTCTGTTCTCTATTTCTCTCACCCCCCCTCCCATGTCACTCTCTCCTCTTGTGTGCACCCGTAACCCCTCAATTAACCACACACTTGTCCTCACGTCCCTCCTTGTTTGCCTGCATCTGAATGTGTGTTTGCAGTTTAGAGATGGCTAAACTGAGCATCCAGGCTGCATCGTCCTCCTCTTCCAGCACACCTATCGACCTCAGCCTGGGCTTCCCCCAGGCCAGCCCCTCCGCCTCCACGCCCTCTTCCATGGCCGTCCTGGCTGCTTCCCCCTCTGCTATTAATGTCCACTCCCCCTCGTCCGTCCCCTCCATCCCCAGTGCCCACTACGCATTGCCTGTTTCCAGCCTGTTTGGCATGAAAACCGTCCCCCTGCTGGCAGTGCACACAGCCGCCTCCGCAGGCCTCCCGGCCGGCCTCACCCCCTACACTACAAAGCTCCCCACCTCGTCCAGCATCAAAAAATCAGAGCGGCAGAAGTTTGCCCCATACTGAGCGGCCATGGTCTTTAATCTCACCAGTTATGTTGTATTTGTTTGTTATTCGTTCATGAAAATTAAGTACATTGAAAGTGTTTTTCCCAGCCCCCTCTTCTTCTTTTTTTTTAAGAGGACATATTATGCTTTTTTACATTTTCAACTTTTTTTAGCATTTAATGTTGATGTTTGAGCAAAAGTTATGCAAAGTTACAAAGTCACTCCAAAGGGAGTTATTCTCCATATCTGTAAGCACGGTTTCTGAACTCCCTGAAAATCCTCAATTGTAGTTTTGAGCTTTCTTCCGGGAACTGAACACATCACAATATTCCTCATTTACATAATTCCCACCCATAGGTGGCTTAGGAGCGAAGGCCTGTTTGAGTTGTGTGAGTAGTGTGTTGAAACCATAGACTATAAAAAAGATGGACGTCGCCCCTTCACTATCTTCTACTGGAGAAAAGTGAAGCCGCCAACGTCCAAATATGGCACTGGCATCTTGCGCTGATTTGGGAGCAGAGTCTGCATAGTAGTGACCTCGAGACCAGAGTCTGCACAGTAAAGAGCAGGAAGTAGAGCCACGATATCAGAACCCCGCCCACACTCCCGCAGTATCTGTTAGCCGCAGAACATCTCAAATATCTGAAATAAACAGTTGTGGAAATGTAGAAATTAAAGTTAAAGCTCCAATCTCCTCCAGAAAATCCCGGAAAAAATCCATTGGTGCTTCAGTGACAACTTCGCTCAGAGAAGCTGTCAATCATGACGTCACACCACCGTTTTTATAGCATCAAATACTAAAACAAGACTTATTAAAAAACAACAACAACAAAAAACACTTAAACTTAAATCAGCGTGATAAAAACTACCTAAAATGACAGAAACCATTTTTGGAAAAAATTTATTTGAAGTGTTATTTGATTGTTTAGTTTGTCTCGTGTCCATTAGAATACATGGAGGGGCGGGGGTTATGAGATATACTGGGACCAGCCACCTGAAGGCGATCAAGACTTCTTCAATCACTTTTCAGGATGTTTGCATCACGCTTGGTTGAAACTCTTGGTTATGGCAAGGGATGTGACATTTACGAAACACTCAAAGTGGTTGACCAATCGCAACACACCGGTCCATTCGGCCAATCAGAGCACATCGTGCTTTTCGGAAGGAGGGGCTTCATAGAGACAGACTGGGAAGAGAGGTGCTGCAACAATGTAAAATATGTGAAAAATAAAGTTTGAAAACATGCATGAAAACAGATTCTAGTAGACCCCAAAAACAAAATCAAGACTTTATAAAAGGGCATAATATGGCCTCTTTAATGTCTCTGTGCAATATTTCACAAAAAAGGAATGGTGAGTGCATGACAAGATTAATCACTCCTTATACTGTCTTCCATTTTGTTTGGCGTTTCATTCTGAAGTTTTTGAGATATATATCTCGCTCCATATAATTTATGTGACACTGCTCCTGTTTTTCTTTTTTTTAAAGAAAAGCCAAAGCCAACAGGAACTTGATTTATTGGTACTATGCAGCTCACGGTATTATGCGTGTGTTTTTCTTAGATATATATATCTTAAAGCAATCTTAAATGTGCTGATTAGAATAGCTGTCACCATTGTTATTGTATCAAATACATTATACAAAGTAATTTAAAAGAGTGTGATGCTCTGCCTCTCATACTGATGATGTTATTTAGACTTTGACCGACTATAAGATTATGTCAGAACACATCAATATACTCTTTTGCAAATACCCTTTTAATTAACACTGCAGAGAAAGTTACAGTAAAACAAAGGCACGTCCTAGTACCACGGACCCCCTAATATGATGACATTAAAATATTTAGAAAATGCTCTATATTTTCATGTATTAAAACCTTTTTATACTGTGTGGGAAAAAATTAATAATAATTTTTAAAAAAGTGGAAAATATATACTTTGTATTAAGTTCACAGCAAATAAAAAAATGTAAGTACATTTTAATTCATTTAATTTAATAAAAAATAAAAAAACACTTTTAAGTAGGAATATCTTTATATATATATATACTTTATATATATATATGTATTATACACTCTCTTGCAATCCGTGAAGATCCCAGGACACCAGTTTAAAAAGCCCTAGTAAAACCTATACTTTGTTTTAAACAATATCTACTAAAATGTTATTTTTTCTCTAAGCTAAGACAAACAATGACACAATAAAACTGTGACAGCCAATCTGTGCTTCTCATGCCCAGCAGCGCCAATTATCAGATGTACACCTGTTTTTAACAATAATTTCATCTGTTCTTCTGTATCTGATTGTGTGTTTTCCTCCTAGGCTGTCCTCAGTGATAGCAAGTCTGAGGCCACTGTAGTGCAACATTTACAGCTAAACATTAATCTCTGATTGGATTACCCTAAAGACATAGTGGACTCTTATGGACTCAGACACTACTCAAGAAATCCTGGCCACATGATGTAAATTCTTTTCTAACTTGAAAACTATGTATGAAACACATACGCTGTAACTGTAGTTTTTTTTTTTTTTTTTTTTTTTTGTCAACCATTCAGTGTAAGACATGCATTTGTGTTTGTTTTTAGATTGCTTTTTGAAAATCTGTACACATTTTACTGTTAAAATATGACAAATCAATGTGCTTTTGACATTAAATGTAGACGTTCTTTAATTAAACAACAGCTTTTTATTCACACACGTTTTGTTTCATTTTATATCTAAAGATGACTCATCTTCAAAGAAAATGCCTTGGCATTGCATTTATAATCCCTATTCCTTCACATTTCAATGCCTGACCTGTTGTGATTGAAGTTAAAAGGTAAAAGCAAAGAGTTTTCATGGGGCTCCAGTTGCATATCTGCTGCTGTGACTCTTTCAATAATACATGCCGTGCTTAAAACAGGGTTATTTTGGTAAAAGTATGCTGGTCTCTAAGAACCAGGAAGTACATTTCCCCCATGGGGAATGCTGTTTTCATGCACTATATGTGATTCATGTTTGTCTTATTTTGTCCTACTTATCAGCCATTTGTTTCTGATGGATGTTTGCTGTTTTGTAAATTTCATCAGTACTCAGTGGTTTACTGGAGAACAGACACTGTGACAGGCTGAATGCCATTCATCTCAGTCAGCGCAGGCCAGAACATTTCATGCCCATAAGAAACCGGAGATACTGCTCGAACCAACAATGCATCAAAAACATCCATATTCATATAAAATTGCATGTTTTCTCATGACTTGTCACGTTAATAATTTCCTAAGACATATGAATGCATTATGACATATGTTTTACCTTTACCTTGGATGTTTCATGACAGACTTCTTTGTAGGGTTCCTTGACACATTTTCCTCCCCTAGAAGAAAGGCCTCTATGAATATTAAAGCTAAGGTAGGCAATGTTTTTCATAAACACTTTTTGTTATACCGGTTGGAACTGTCTTCACATCTTGATAGCAATAAATAATAGAAGTGTTCTAAATAATACAAAATGTGTATACACACAGGCATAACATTATTTCTAATATTGTGTTGGTCCCACTTTTGCTGCCAAAAACAGCCCTGACCCGTCGAGGCATGAACTCCACTAAACCCCCAAAGGTGTGCTGTGGTATCTGGCACCAAGATGTTAGCAGCAGATCCTGGTCTGTGGCTGCACAGCCCCATATGCAACAAACTGCGATGCACTGTGTATTCTGGCACCTTTCTATCAGAACCAGCATTAACTTCTTGAGCAATTTCTCGAGCAGTAGCTCGTCTGTTTGATCGGACCACACAGGCCAGCCTTCGCTCCTCAAGTGCATCAATGAGCCTTGGCCGCTCATGACCCTGTCGCCGGTTCACCACTGTTCCTTCCTTGGAGTACTTTTGATAGAGACTGACCACTGCAGACCAAGAACACCCCACAAGAGCTGCAGTTTTGGAGATGCTCTGACCCAGTCGTCTAGCCATCACAATTTGGCCCTTGTCAAACTCACTCAAATCCTTACGCTTTCCCATTTTTCCTGCTTCTAACACATCAACTTTGAGGACAAAATGTTCACTTGCTGCCTAATATATCCCACCCACAAACAGGTGCCGTGATGAAGAGATAATCAGTGTTATTCACTTCACCTGTCGGTGGTCATAATGTTATGCCTGATCGGTGTATATCTTGTGTGGATTTTCTTATAAATTATAGGATGTTCTACCTGTCAACATATGTATTTCCATACCTCGTGCAGACATCATACGCCATCAGCCTGTTCCACGACGCTCTATGCAGAGTTGTAGGCTGAGTCCGAAAACTGAAAAATGCTGCCTTCGGAGGATGCATTCCAAGGTAGGAAGGCATCAAGGCATGTCCGAATCCAAATAGCTTAACTTCCTGTCTCATGAGATGCCTTCATCTGATCGATTTTTGAAGGCAGCATACAGTATCCTTCGCTGCCTTTGATATCCCACAATCCTGTGTTATCCATTCTGTGACAGTTGAGCTAAAAAATAAAGATGTTGTCTGAATGTTGTGGTTGGTGGTCAGTTTGTGTTAATGTATGCTTTTGACCACTGTTTTCCACTTCTGATGTAATTTCTAGTGAGAAATTACTATTGTAGTAATTAATTGTTTGCTTAAGCCGTGGTGCTTTCCCTGGTACTTGGTGTGTTTTTCGACCACAGGAACTGGGGTCTAAATAAAGTTCTGGGTAAAAATTTCCCCCTCAAAACAGCCCTACTTGCAAGGTAGTACTTTTTCAAAGTTCAGGAACTTTCAGGGGTGGGATTTGGGTACTGAACATGCTGATTGGTTGAGTTCACGCAGCATTTTATTTGTTGCGGTGTGTGCAGTAAGATTTGTTTATTAATCAATCACCATGGAGTTAAAAAAATATGACAGATGGACCGACGCCAATTCTACGCGGACCGTGGGCCGCAAGCGCTGTGATTGGTCTGCCAGAACCCTCAGGGGTACACATGCTCCCTCTGCATGTGTAACTGCACGTCGACACGGACAAGGACGCAGAAGTATAAATGAAAATCGACGCTTAGCCCACGACGTAGAGGCTACGGTGCAGGTCTGACACATAAGTATAACTCAACCTTAAGGCAGACGAGGCCTAAAGGCCCTGTTTCCAGCCGATATATTTCAAGCAAAGTTCTTTTTCGTTCTTCGCTTAGGGTTAAAACAAAGCTCTGTAATTCGGCACTCTAGTAAAGTCACGTCATGTTTATATTATAGCACTTTATACAACTGATTGCTTAAAATCAAGCAGCTTTACAGTATTAAACATGAAAAACAGTGTCAGTGTCTCATTTCATCAGAAGTATAACTTCGTTTTCTACTATAAAGCAGGTCTCCAGCATTCATGTTTTCACTCACGGACGTCTGACTTCCACAAAACAAAACGAGCTTATGCTGCGTTCACGCCATGTCGTAATTAAGAGATGGCGAACTGTGATGTATGAGTTACCATACTTGGACTTCACATCACTTTCACTTCATTTAATTTAACGCAGTCTCTTGTGATGCTTCGCAGACTCTGCTCTGACTGTGCGTGTTCGTGTATTTTGAAGGAGGCGTGGCTTTGGAGACACTCTGAAGGCATGGTGGGATCTTATGTTTACAAAGCTAGCTTGCTATTGCTAGCCTCTCCAAAATTGCCTACCCTACCTTTAATAGTTTGTCTGAACTTTTAGCAGAAATGTCCACTGAGAGTCTGAGACATCAGTTGGCTCTAGACAACAAACTTTGTCAGGCAAAAATCACAATGAACTTTTCATCACCCTTGTTTTAGAAACTACCTTTTCACAGGTTCTGCTAGGACAGGTTTCCCTGCAGGTTGCTCAATCATGCATGTGGTCTGAGTGAACCATTACCACACTGTCACTCACTGCATGTAGAGCCCTTGTCCTGTTCTCAGGGAGCAGAGGCCCCATTCAACATTAATAAAATAACTTCTTCTTTTAGAAAAACACTCTCACACAAAGATGTTTTGCCAAGCCGTAAAAATTTGACCTTAACCCTGTCTGCTTGAAGATCTGAATCACATCTGCATGCTAAATACAGGTTTGGAGTAGGGCTGGACTGGATCAATTCTTAATGGGCATGGAAATGTGGTGCCAGAAGGGGACCTCCTCTCCTCTGTATGGAGGGGGTCGTGGTGCCAACAGTGTGTGCTCTGTTGTGAAATGTAATGTTGTGGACATCTATCCCTGCCTCTTTGTTAATGTTGAATTAATGATTTACCCCTCTGACCCCATCAAAAGAAGATGATGGAAATGGCTTCGACCGACCCTGAATAATCAATTATATTAATGCAGGCCTGTGCTGGATATGAAGAGCATTTCTTTAAAAGGACGTAATCATCTGGCCTCAAGCACCACTGTCGTTCTGTGTTTATGTGTGTGTGCTTACAAAATTGTCCCCAGAAGTTGGCTAAATCTGACAGTGTCCTTTAGGGGACTTCTGGGGACGTTCTCATTTGGAAAAACAATTCATATATAAAATAGTGGGGTTTTTATTGAAAGAATGCAAAAGATTTCTCATAGGGCTTAGAATTTGGGTTAGTTTGTGCATTAACTTTATACAAAAACAACAGATATCTATGGTATGTTCTTATTTAACTAATAACTCATAAATGTGTGTTTGCTATAGGTTAGGGGCAAAAAATGTGCCCTGATGTTTTTAAAATAATATTACAATTTAAAATAACTGTTGTCTATTTGAGTAATATATTCTTGTGATGGCAAAGCTGAATTTTCAGCATCATTAATCCAGTCTTGAGTCAGTGTCACATCATTCTAATAAAACCTATAATACATTTTCACAATTTTTTGATTAATAGAAAATTCATAAGAACGGCATTTATAATAGAATCTTTTGTAACATTATAAATGTCTTTACTTTCACGTTTGATCAATTTAATGCATCTTTGCTGAAGGAAAGTATTAATTTCTTTAAAAAAAAAAAAATCTTACTGTCCCTAAAGGCCCAAACTTTTAAATGGTAGAGAAAATCTGACAAAGCATATTTGGAAAAACAATTCAGTAAAAAAAATAGTCAGTAATGTCTAAAAATTTACGTTTATGGGTTAGTCTGAAGTCATTATAATCAGATTTATGCAATATCAACATGTTGAGAACTGACTATTTGAAAGTTAGCTTTAAATCAAACAAATCTTTAAAATATACTGATATCAACAGGTTTGTATAGGGTAGAGTTATGGTTATGGTTTAAAATATACCATCACATTCATATAAAAACCAGGTGTGTGTGTGTGTGTGTGTGTGTGTGTTTACTGCTTTGACCTACATTATAATGTAGTGTGTATTCAGGTTTCAGGATGCACCCCCTACATTATATGGACATGCCAATGTCCTCATAATTCAAATCGCTAAATAAACTTACTAAACATCTTTTTATTAAAATTGGATAAACATCCAGAAAGTTTTCTGTAATGGATGGACCATTACACCTATGGAATGTCCTCACAATGTGTGTGTGTGTGTGTGTGTGTGTGTGTGTGTGTGTGTGTGTGTGTGTGTGTGTGTGTGTGTGTGTCCACAAGGATATAAAAGGTGTGTATAGGTGTGATCACCTACGTACCAGCCAACAGTCCACAAGGGAAATGGAAGGGAAATGGATTAATAAACATACTAAATTCTGTTTTTTTTTTTTATTATACTAGGCGTGTAACGATACCCTCATGTCACGATCCAATACACATCACAATATTATTGCGATACTCCAAGACATGGTAAAAGGTTAACAAAAAATTTACTGTTGATTAAAATGCTAAATTTGGTGTTACACTGGGGTGGAAATGAATAGCCTTGGACTTGGTGCTGGTAACCCAATGCACAGGACAATGGTGATGCCAGATTAAAAATATATTAATGATTTTGAAACAGAAATTATAATTATTTTAGATGAATATGCCTACACTCGTCACGTTTTCAGTTTGGGTTTAGACTTTCGGTTTGTATTCTGATATATCCCTGTCTTCCTTTATTCAGTTTCCTGTCTTAATGAGTTCATTTGTCCCATCTGTGTCTGATTAATTAGCTTGTTTGTGTTTGCTATTTAAGATGCACCCTCACCTTTGGTGTTTGTGTTAACGTGTGTTTCCCTTCCTGTAAATGTCCCCACAAAGATGGGGAAGTGATGTTTATTGAAAATGTAAAAATGCAGAGTTTTCTGTGATGGGTAGGTTGGATAGAATGTACAGTATGGAAATTATGTCTATGGAAAATCCCCATAAAACATGAAAACACAACGATACAATCAATACAAATCATGGCAGAAAAGTTCAATCCTCATGTGCATTTGCATCGGTTTTATAGCTATCAGTTTAATGTCTTTGTCCTCAGAATCTCGTGATGAAAGGCAAACACAGACACGCTCATCGCACATCTCACGAACAATCTAAGAATGGATAGGCTCTGTCAAAACAATGTGAACGAATGATTAATCACAGTGAATTTCGTGAGTCCAGTAAGGGAATGTGCCACCTGGTGGTCGGAAAGGTGACGCGCTTTTTTCATTAAACTCCTCACCCTGTGACGCAAGGCTGCCGGTTTATGTTTTTTTTTTTTTTTTTTTTCACTGGTGCTGAAGAGTCCACTCCTTTCTTTCAGTTCTCACACTAGAGCTGAGGAGGCATTAACAGCCCTGGCGTCCTCGTTAGTGGCAACATTTAAACTAAATTGCCTTATTTCCTGAGCGCAGTTGTGAGGTGATGTGGAGTGTGCAGAGACTGATGAACAAGCCTCGATATCAACTGTGTGACAACTATCTACACAACACACCGACGGAAAGATGCAGGTATGGACGTCTAGTCAGCTTTAATGTCTCTAAATGGCATTATAAAGTTACAGTTAAACGTTTAAGATGATTCAGTATAGTGTGTTGCATGACCGACACGCTTAAATGTGCCCAAAATGAACAGAACTGATATTTACGGTCGAAGAGTGAAGTATGATATGGATAAAACGGACCACTCGCTATGTCTGTTCTCTGTAAATGTTTTTCTTTGGGTTGCGTTACGTTAATTAACTTATGTGGGTGGTGTGAATATTACCGCTAATAGCTTCAGTGTTAAAGCGCAGACACAGATTTAGTGTCTGCTTTGTGTCGCATCATTATCTACGCCTCTTGTTCTCATTCTCAGCCTCATGTGAACTCCAAATGATTGCCTCAGTCACACTTTGTATCGTTAAACGTGAAGCTGAAGATGTGATTTTCGAGTGGATGTGAATAATGCTGTGAAGAGCACCTGTGCATTGCATCAACAGGCTCCACAGCCCACATGGACTGGAGTTGAGATAAATGCATGGCTTTATATATGCATTAATGTTAATTGTAAAATTAAAATGGAGTGTTTGACATTTTATGAGTTGCTGTACATCATTTGATATCATTTCCACTCATCTTTTTTCCTCTTTAAATATTTAGTTTCTTGATTTAAGCTCTTTGTTGTTTAACAATTTGTTTGTTTTTTGGAAACCTGCTTCGGAGGGGGAATGCAAGTTTTTGCCTGTTGCGACATCAGGCTTTTTTAAAACTCAGAGTTTGGGTATTTTCTCTCTTCATGATCGCTCTGAGTGGGTTTCTCTCGCTTGTGAGTGGGGAGAATGAAATGCAAAACCTGGAGTGGATTTGGAGCAGAGTGATTACTGTTTTATTGGCTCCAATCCACATATTGGAAGTTTGTTTCCGCCACAGAATAAAAAATGGAAAAGGTAATCGCGATGTATCACAATTCTGAATTTCTCGCAATTGCAAAAGTCAGAATTGCATGATATACAATCAGAATTATGAGTTATATAGTCAGAATTGCGAGTTAGAAAAAGTCAAAATCTCGCAATTGACTTTCTCGAAATTGCGAGTTTCTTTTCTCAGAATTGTGAGAAACTCGCAATTGTGAGTTATAAAGTCAGAACTGCATGATATAAAGTTGCAATTGCGAGTTTATCTCACAATTCGGAGAAAAGAAACTCGCAATTTTTGAGAAAAAGTCAGAACTGTGAGATTCTGACTTTCTAACTCCCAATTCTGACTATATAACTCATAATTCTGCTTTTATATCGTGCAATTCTGACTTTATGACTTGGGGAAAAAAAGTCAGAATTGCGAAATGTAAACTCACAATTGTGAGATAAAAAGTCGCAATTGTCTTTTAAAATGTTTTATTTTGTGGTGGAAACAAGCTTCCATACTTATAGCCTATACAAAGTTCCTGTCAGGCTTTCAGTGTCGTCCATCCACAGCTTCTTGTGGAGCTATATTAGTTGGAAGAAATATGCAAATGAACTGGCCAATTTTTGTCTGAAACGTAAGTTAATTGGTATTAATTACTTTTGTTGAAGTGTATAATTGCGAAACTGCTGTATAAACACAATGGAAATGTAGCATCAGATTAATTTCTGTTGTCCAATCTGTTATAATGTTTATGTCATAACTGTATCCTCCAGTGAAAACAGCACTTCTCTCTGGTGATGTATGCAGGATTTCTCTAGTCATTAAGTCTATTTAAACACCACCTGTGCAAGATTGTGTTCATCTGCCTCCAGTTTTGACCAATGGATAGAATTCCCACCCTTCATTTCTTTTTCAATCCTTTATCCTCGGATGTATGTCACAGTACGGAAGAAAAGATCCGTTTCATTGCAACTTTAATATTAGCACAGCTGTGATTACCTACAGCATAACCACAGCCATGCTGATATTTAGCACAACAGCAGTCTTGCTCATGTGATATTCTTTCTCTCCCTTCTAAAATCTATTTCTCGATTAACCTCTTCGTGTCGTTTAACAGATTCAATTGAGGTGAATTGATTGTGCTTAGCTGGACGGAGAATAGAGGAGTTATTGAAGTGCTTGTGACTCAAGTTCCCTTGAGGCAATTTACTTTTGTGTCCATCACCCCCGTGAAAATTGATGCGTGGAGGTGCGATTGGAAGATTGCTGTCGCTATGTGTGATTACACCCGAGGCAGTCAGCCTTCACACCTTTCCAGCATGGGAAAGTTGTATAGCTCTTCAAAAAAAATGTTTTATTAATTATATGTACGTTGGTTTTCTCATAATATACACTGCACATCACCACATTGTTCAATGATTCTCAAACGACTCGGAGGAAATCAGTCCCTCTAAATCCCTTCTTTCCTCGAGCCTGCTCTGATTGGCCAGATGGTCTGTTACGATTGGTCTACCGCGTACAGCATGTGTTTCGGAAGCTAACGCCCATTACCATAACCCGGTACTTCAGCTCAGGAGGCTTCCTCAGTCCTCAGCGATTGTACACACTGTAAAGATAGTAACTATGACGTTGATTTTACCATATCAATCCGAGCACGAGTCCAATAATGAAACATTGGAAGAACTAGTTATTCAACCCGAACCTCCATCGCAAGGATGACTTGAGCAGGAATCTTCTTAGTGATAAGCTACTCAGTTTGACGTACATTATGAGATGTTGCAGCTGTAATTCCTCACCATCAGTGTATGTCCATCAAAAAAATTTGTATATTTATAATTTATTGCGGTGCACATGCGGGAACTTTATCAATAATGGTGCTTATGTTAGCCAAGCACTAACGTGAATGAATGATGGAACATTAAAGTTTTCAAAACAAATCTTGCTCCATCCTTTATCTTTACTCAAAGAAGTAAGATCGACTGACAATCTGCATTAATAGACACAGTTTTAGGTAATAGTGGCACACAGCTGATTAGCAGAAGTATTTCAGTAATATAGTAACAACGTGAGTTAGCCGGAGATCTATAAAACACAAAACTACATATTTTGAACACCCGGTAGAAAATATACATCAATAATTAATCATACTTACAGGTTGTGATTCTGAGGAGCAAGCTGGTCCAAATAAACTGGGCACTGACCCATCTTTCCAGAGCAAGTGTTTTGCGAATCCCGTGCTGAACTTTTGAGCAGCAGTCGTTAATAAAATGACATGTTTGTGGGTGTGTCAGGTTGTTCACGGGTGGACAACACACAACATATGCTAATGTCTTTTCTAGTGACGTAGAACCGTAACGCCGTAGAATTTGAAATGCTAACGATTCATTCTTCTTTTGGGAGAAAATAACTATCGTGCACTTTCGACTTTACAACTTTGCAAAACATTTACATTCACAAAAAGCTATATTACACCCTGCATGAAAGGGAATATTCGAAAAACCATAATAGGGGCACTTTAAAAAGATATACGACAATAAATGGCATTTACTTTAGAATTCAATAAGTATCAATCAAATCAGCTCCTTAAACCTGAATAATTCTGCAAATCAGTCGAGTGAAACAAACATTGAAATAACAATTGTAACTATAACCTTTATACTGTGCTTATATTTTTCATCTAATTTTTCCATATACAAGTGACCAAGAGTCTACAATCACATGGACACTCACCACACAAACACTCAAAAAAAAAAAAAAAAAAAAAAAAAAAAAAAAAAAAAAAAGAAAGAATTCAATACTTTCAAATACTCAGACAGTCCTCAGCACTTGGTTTGTGAAACATGACAAGGTTAACAATCAATTAATTGTTCGAGTGGAACAAATCCATTCTGGCAACAATTACTAAACATGACAATAAAATCAACAACAACACAATGCACTCATATTTGTTCAGTGCATACTAGGAGGACAGAAAATACAAAACTATTGCTGGAAAATAGATTGTGAGCAAAAGGAACATTTAGACAGGCAATGCTTGTAAATTCAGGATGGATTATTCACATTATTTTGGATTTAGTGAATGATTACACTTAGTAGTTGTTAGTAAAAAGTTTAGATTTTATATTAAATACCATTATATTATGTTTAACTGTGGTTAAATAAATCAATGAAAAAAAACAGGAAGATTCTGTTGAATATAGTTGAAATCTATTGAAGCACAGAATCCATTTGACAGCCTGAACGATTAACTCGACTGAAGAATCAGTGTTGGGGTTTTTAAAGGAGTGTTGTAGATCACTGTTTCTAGTGTTACACTTCTTAAGAGAATTGATTTTGGGTCAGCTGTTTGATATTTGATGTAGTCAACTTCTCTGACTGCCATTACATCGCCTCTGTCCATGGTGCTGAAACCTGTAGTTTGTTTCTTTTACAGATGTGATGATCCTTCTGCTGTAATAGGCTCTACCTGCGATTTGAGGATTGTAATGTGAGTCCAGGTGCAGTCCCGTAATTTTATGCTGGTGGAGAGGAGTGAGATGCTTCACTCAGCTGCCATGACAACAGGACTTATCTTTGTTACTTGGCTCTTGTATACGAGCGCACGAGGCAATCCCGTTGTGTCGGTGCCAGAGGGTGGGGAGAAAGAGCGTTTGGAGCGTGTTCTGACCCAGGCCAAGGAGGGTGCGCTGAGCCCTGGTGCAAGGCAGCGTTTGGAGGAGCTGAGTAATCTTGAGTTGGAGGGGATCAAGGGCGTGAACAGATCCAGTGCTAGCAGGACCCGACCCATCTTGAGCCCCTTGAGACGAGGGTCCAAACTGCAGGGTAAGCCCCTTGAAGCCTGGGGTGAGCAAGAATCACTCAAGCAAACTGAAGGGGCTCCTACGGAAGAGGCCAACGTCTCCCTCGATGCGACCGATGAGTACGCGTATCCCGATTACAGGGGCAAGGGCTGCATGGATGAGACAGGGTTTGTTTTTGCCATCGGGGAGAAATTCACCCCAGGACCTTCCACCTGCCCCTGCTTGTGCACAGATGAAGGTCCTCTGTGTGCCCAACCAGACTGTCCAAAACTTCATCCACGTTGCCTGCGTGTTGACACCAGCCAGTGCTGCCCACAATGCAAAGAGAAGAAAAACTACTGTGAATTTCGAGGAAAGGTCTACTCATCTCTGGAGGAGTTTAAGGTTAGAGCAGCACATTAAATGATTCATTATCCATTCCAGATGCCATCTTTAACTAACTAGGTTTATTCTTCTCTTTTGCCTGTATTCACCAGTGTCAGGAGTGCTAGAGTGACCTTTATTTTGTGGCAGATTACGTGAAGACTTAGAGTTTTGATCTTTACCCCTATGAATCTCTGTTCATTATTGAGTGGAATTGAATTTCAGTGGTCTAGTTGAGTTTTCTGTCCAGTTGAAGAAATCTAATGTGCACACATCATGTCTTGATTATGTATTGATTCCAGCAAACCAAAAATGAGATTTCAAAATTGCAAATTTTTTCATTTTTAATCCATCACTCTTCCTCAGCCTGAGCCTTTCCCCCGGGAAGAGGCTCGCAATAAGATAAAATACAGTTTTTTCCTGCATTTTATGCTGGGAAAGTGTGAAGAGTTCAATTATTATGCGAAACTAATGGCGACTTATCTTGCTTAGGCTGTGTTATGTAAGAGAAGACGGCAGGCCTTTTTTTCCTGCAAGGCCCTATTATGGTGCTCTCTAATTTCGCCTTTAGTGGAAAAACACTTGTCATCAGTTGCAGAGTTAGCAGCAGGTGCACAAATTATTCTTTTTGAACTGCATGTCTCACCTCAGAGTGTAGCCAAAGCCATTAGCTGCTTCTACAGCTTATGCTCTTGATTCAATTTTCATTGGTTCCTCCTCCTGTGTCATTGGAGTCCTTATCCAAAGCACCTGAGCTTTATGGTAAGCAGCAGAGAGATTTATTAATGCAGAAGTCAGCATAAGAGCTTTTCACAAAGAGTGGTAATGACCAAGCACTGAATTTATTGGTTCTGCTCAGCTGTACCTAATGCATATGCAGACTGCAAAGGTAACAATTAAACCCTCTGCAGAACGAAATGAGTCCGGTATCATATCTGTTTAGTCCCACAATGCGGGCTTCTCAGGGGGTGCTGCTGAATGAATCCTTACTTGAACTTTTCAATTTTAGAAACCCCTCTGTGATTTTTATTTTTTTTATTTTCCATCACAATTGGGGTGACACATTGTCCTCTGTTTGATTTGGTAAAGATGGTCTCAGGAGATACTGTGTGCAGAAGTTTCTTTTCACAGAAATGCTAATGCATTTATGCTTGGTAGCAGAGAAGAAGCAGTGAGCAAAACCGATTGGTTTGTTCATATATACAGAATGTGATTTCTGGGCGATCTGTAGTCACATGAACGCTTCAGAAATCCACTGTGTGACAAGACTCTGAATTTATCACATGAATACAGTTTGGTTTAGGTTCATAAAATGCATATGGGCACTTTTGGTGCATTAGGATTTAAAAAAAACTAAACCGTTTTTGAACTTGCTAGTTTTGATCTTTTAACAATGTCAAAAAGTGTATATACATAAATCACAGCAGAATTATGTAATTTCTCTTGTTTTCCCTGTAGCATCAGTTCCACCACATCTGAAATCACCATTCAATAATGGAATATTCTTACTAAGGCTAATTTCATATTTATATTTATATAAAGTTTTTGCATACTTTGTGTCATTTTCACTCAAGTTGTAATTTGTCAAAGTAAAGATATTCTGTTTATTATGAGATTTACCTGGATTTTGGAGGTTTTCACATGTTGCAAATGATTTTATCTTAAGCATGATGATGTTGTGTCCTTGGTAAAACAATTTGTTGTTTGTGATGGAAAAGGCTCTACAACTGATGGACAATCATAATGGTTGTAAAACTTTATGTAAATCATTAGCACTTTACAATGTAGTCCCATTAGTTAAAGGGATTGTTCACCCAAAAATGTAAATTGTCATCATTAACCCGCAAGACTTTTGTTCATCTTCGGAAAACACAATTGAAGATATTTTTGATGAAATCTGAGAGATTTCTGGCCCTCCATTGACAGCTGCACATCTACCACTTTGACACTTCAAAAAGTTCATAAAGAGATCGTAAAACTAATCCATATGAATTGAGCGGTTTAGCTTAAATTTTCAGAAGAGACTCGATTGCTTGATATTTATTCACATATAAACATTGATCAGCGAACATAAACCAAAGCTTAACTAAACCTGCTTGACGCGCAAGAACAAATCTCATTGGTTGTTACAGAAGCTCAAATATGCTGTGTAAACACGAGAATGACTGTCATTGGTTCTTGAGGAAGCTTAAACGTGCTGAATAAAACCAGAATCAACCTCATTGGTTCTTGCTGAATCTCAGACATGCTACGTAACAAGAATGAACACGCTGCATCACAGCGTGGTATGAGAACAGCACCAGTCATGACTGCAAAGCCCTGCAAAGAGTTGTGCGCTTATCCGAGCGTATCTCAGGGTCAGCTCTCCCGTCTCTGCAGGACGTCTACACCAAACGCTGTAAAGACAGAGCTACTAAAATCATCAAGGACTCTAATCACCCTGCAAACCCTCATTTCACGCTGCTGCCATCTGGTAAGCGCTTCCAAGCCTGATGGCCAAAACTGAGAGACTCAGGAGGAGCTTCTTCCCCCAGGCCATCAGACTCCTGAACTCAGTCACTTAACACCACGTGACTTCACTTCAGGATAAACATCGATACACTGACATTGCACTGCACTTTCTGTTCTCGTTGTTACTGTGTAACAACCTGTTATAAACCTGTTTGCACATTATACTTCTTTGTACATTTGTTAACCACATATTTATAAGTCTACAGTTTACTCACTGCACAGTTTACTTCACTTATTTTATTCCTACTTCTTTATTGATTTATTTATTTTCTACTTGACTTGATTTATTTATAATTCTTTATAATATATATAGATATATATATATATATATATATATATATATATATATATATATATATATATATTTTATTACTTTTATTCTATTTCTATTATAATTTCTTCCTTGTGTTTTTAACTGTGAATTTGCACTGTCCATGGAGCGGACCTGTTTACATTTCACTGCCGGTTGTATATTCTGTATATAACTGTGTATGTGACAAATAAAACTCTTGAATCTTGAACCTCATTGGTTCTTGCAGAAGCTCAAACATGCTGCATAACACAAGAATGAACCTCACTGGCTCTTACGGAAGCTCAAACATGCTATGTAACACACGAGAATGAACCTCACTGGTTCTTGCAGAAGCTCAAACATGCTGCATAACACAAGAATGAACCTCATTAGCTCTTACAGAAGCTCAAACGTGGTGCATAACACACGAGAGTGAACCTCATTGGTTCTTGCGAAGCTCAGACGTTCTGCGCAACACGAGAATGAACCTCATTGTTTCTTGCAGAAGCTCAAACATGCTGCGTAACACGAGAATGAACCTCATTGGTTCTTGAGGAAGCTCAAACATGCTGCGTAACAAGAATGAACCTCATTGGTTCTTGAAGCTCAAAAGTGTTGCATAACACGAGAATGAACCTCACTGGCTCTTACGGAAGCTCAAACATGCTACGTAACACACGAGAATGAACCTCACTGGTTCTTGCAGAAGCTCAAACATGCTGCATAACACGAGAATGAACCTCATTGGTTCTTGCAGAAGCTCAAACATGCTGCATAACGTCAAGTGAACATGCTTGTGCTTCCGTTTACCGTGTCTTATGTGTGTTGATGAATGTTTATGTGAATAAAAGCCTTAATTAAGTCTGTTCATCATATAAAGCGATGGTGTCTCTTCAGAAAATTTGGACAATCGCTCATTCTTATGGATTAGTTTCTCTTATGAACTTTTTGAAGTGTCAAAGTAGTAGTTGTGTAGCTGTCAATGGAGAGACAGAAAGCTCTCAGATTTAATCAAAAAGATCTTCATTTGTGTTCTGAAGATGAACAAAAGTCTTACAGGCTTGGGACGACATGAGGGTGAGTAATTAATGAAATTTTTTTGGGGGTAAACTATCCCTTTAATTCATTAACTAACAATGAGCTGATGAATGCTTGAATCTGATTGCTTGACAAAACTTTCTAATGCATGCAATTATTTTCAGGGAAACGCATGGCTAAAGAAGTTCCAGTCAGGTCTTGATTGCATTACATATCCATATCACTTTTCCAAAATGATTTCAGTTATTTCAAAGGTCCTTACCACCTACAACAGCAAAAGAACAATGATAATAATAATTAGATTATTATAGTTTTAATTTATTGGAAGTCTATGTCTGAGGCAAGGACAACACAATAAAATCTGATTTGCAAATGTAAATGAAGGCATGGTCTAGGTTTCTAAGACAGTTTTACTGTGACCTTTTAGAAAATTTTAATAAAAATTATCCCTTGGGACATAAGAATGCCTGTAGCTGAAGAATCACTCAAAAAAATAGACAGGTATTGATATTCATCCATAATGAATGGGCTAGAGCGTAAGACATGACTCAGAGTTCCCCATGGACATAAATATGGAAAGAAAGGAAGGGAGATGAGCGATGCCAGAGGTATTGCCAGAAGGAATTAGGTAAGCATTGTTAATATACTCCAAGATTGGCAGAAATATATGAACACTCATCAGTTCACCTCAAAGAAGCATGCTCTTGTTCTTCTTACTCTGATGATTGAACCTCATATTAATCGTAATAGTATTATAAATGCTGCAACAGAGGGTTTTGTTTCTTGTCTTTGTATGTTTCTAGGTGTCTCCGTGTGAAAAGTGCCGTTGTGAGCCCAGTGGAGAGGTTCTGTGTTCTGTGTCCGCTTGCCCACAGACAGAGTGTGTTGATCCGGAATATGAGCCTGACCAGTGCTGCCCGGTGTGTAAAAGCGGTAAGTGGTCGTGCTCTTCCAGCCTCTCTCTCTTTCTCGGTTTCTCCTCCTCATACCTTTCAAACCGCCATCCCCTGAACTGCAGAACCCCCGCTGTGTCCCCCAGGAGCGAGAGAGGTAGGTTAGAATCGCTTCTGTAAAATGACCACTGAGACTCCTGTCCACTACATCCAATTACCACACCATGAAGAAAATTCACAGAAAGCATGCACAGAGAAGCAGATGTCGCCACCTCTTGTGTGCCTTGCGTGCAGATCCATCTCATTGTTCTATAATAACCAGTTTACCATCAGTGAGGTGATGCAAACCAAAAGAGATTATATTTGTCTGCAGGCCTTTGTTTAAGATGGTTGCCGAGATGCATTATTCAGACGGCAATAGCACTAATGAACCTGCAAAGTTGCTCTGCTTGTTTCCAGGAGGTGAGGTGATTAGCACAGGCAGGTGTTTTGGTGTCAGTCTGCTTTCTCCAGCTCTAGGGCACAGATGATTAAACTTTTACGCATGTTTTTTCCATCTATTTGGCTGGAAATACAGAAGTATAAGGTACATAAATGTACTCTCTCGTCAAAGCGCCCGACGCAGAGAAGGAAGTATTTTCAAAGCCACTCTACATGAAAAGCACCCTTTGCATAGCAGCCTTTTTTTTTATTTTTTTTTAGCTCTGTTACAAAACCTAGTGAGCTGCCTACAGAAGCAGAATTTTAAGAGATGCAGGGTGCGCTCCCGACAAGAAGGCTGTTCCACAAGGAATCTGAGATGCCTTGTTTTGGCCAAATTCTTAAGCAGTGTATTATGTGTATCCTTTGCAGAGAAGTCAATGCAGTAGCTGCATATGAAATCGCATACTTCCACTATATAGTAGGCAAAAAACTGTATGTGACGAGTAGTATGTCCAAATTCACAGTACTAAAGAATAGGTAAAAAGTATCTGGTAGCAAGTCTGCATTCGATTGACATTTTACTATCCCATGGGGCCACGGGAGAGGCCACTGATGCTGGTTACATGATAATGACAAAATGACGAATGTAGTATGTCCAAATTACATTTATACTATATAGAACATACTTTTTAGCAGTCACAAAGTACATACTCGAGAGTATGCGATTTCGGACACAACTGCTTTGACAAACTCGGCAACAAAATCATGATGGTCGAAGTAAAGAAACCTTTTCAAAATGTTCATTCAATACTGGAAAAGTATTGATGAAATGATAAAACACTTTACATTTAGATATCATTCATTAACATTAATTAATTGAGGATCATGATCAAGGTTAAGCCTCCATTTATTTGGTCAAAAATACAGTAAAAACAGTAAATAAACAGGATTTTTTTTTTGTACAATTTAAAATGACTTTTCTATTTTATTATATTTTAAAATTTTATTTATTCCTGTGATGGTAAAACTGAATTTTCAGCATCATTACTCCAGTCTTCAGTGTCACATGATCCTTCAGAAAATCATAGCTAATATGCTGATTTAGTGAAGAAATATGTCATGAAATGTGTCAAATATGAAAAAATCTTATTTCATCAATGGTGAAAACAGTTGTGTTGTTTAAAAGTATATATAAAAATGTGTATCACTTTTGATTTTTTGCATCCTTGTTGAATAAAATATCAATTACTTATTAATTTTAAATGGAAGTGCACAGAAATTATCTGTTCATTCGTGCCCATTCATAATACATGAGCTAATGCTAATTTCATTTTGAAATGTAAATTCATATTAGAAGTTTGAAATGAACATTAACCTAGATTTAAGACATGCTGGAAAAGTATTGTTCATAAATACCTAATGATACCTAATGTTCACAAATTTATCCTTTTTATAAAGTACAGAAACTATAGTTAAAAGGAAATTTCATATTTCAATATTTCAACATCTTAACGTCAAACTCTGAAATCAATTGAAAGCTGAGTGGGGAATGCCATTTGTGTGGTCTGTTCTATGACAGTTTAGATGCTGTCTTGAAAGGCTGCTGCCTATGTAGGCAGTAGACAGTGAGGCAACTCACTAGGATTCTGAACAGACCTCTTGTCTGCCTTGTTGCGTGCTGTTGTTCTCTTTTTGGCCAGAGGAGTGTTTTTTTCCAGGAGGGGGGAGGAAAAAAAAGCTGTGACCCCAGGTTAGTGTGCGAGTGTTCTGTGATTGGAACACATTACAATGTCTTGGGAGAAGTTTTCTGAATCAGTGTGGGTTATATAGAGCTGTTTGAGATGCTTTTAGACAGCATGTCCAAGACTGTTGCTTCTTTTGTACGCCTGGATCCTGATCTAATATGGCACCGGCAGCCACGCTGCCTCCTTCAGCAGAAAAGAAATGATGAGTTGGTAAATGGATCTCTGACTCGGCAGCTAAAATCTCAGCGTAGTGTGGACAATGGGGGAGGGGTGATGAGGGCCAATTATTTTAAAGAGCACACGTTTAATTGAATCATCTTGGCATTTGCTGAGATGCTGCCAAGACTCCCTGATCAAATGTCTCAGTTGGTGTTTGGGTGTGAGATGGAATCCGGGGAACAAAAGCGGGCCAATTTCATCCAAGTCGTGCCGTTTTGAATTCAAACAGCTTAACAAATGTATGTGCACACTCAAGCAGTCAAGCTGTATGGTTTTATGATGGATTGGAAAAAATTTTGTTCAGCGCACAAGATAACAGCTGCCTAGTGATTTCATGGTGCGGCGTAATACCGTGGCTTAGCTCAGCTCCGTTGCGCTTGCCAGGTAGTCTGCAATTTGACTTCATCTTGGAATTGTTGCGATAGATAAAATCAGTCTACTACTCTGTTTGTGTTTCCTGTGGTCCTTGTGGGGGTGGTTCACAGAGACACAAGTGCAACCTGTAGGCAACAACCTGCACCGGGGCCCCGGATACCCCACCTACGGCACCTCTGAGGCTTATGCTGCAAATGTCTGAGGTACAAAGACTCCAACGCAGATGCAGTGCAAGAAGCAGATGCTCTGACCCCATGAGATTTACACTCTTCAAAAGTAAGACTTCAAAGCGCCGTGACACCGTAGGAAGGGTGCCGGCTGTGACAGCTAATTCTAACTTGGCTTCTGATGAGGATAATAATCACATACACAAACTTTGCGCTTGACAAGAGTATATCAAGGAGGTCCGTTAGCATTTCTCAATGACTGACAGTGTCAGTCGTTGAAATGCTAACGGACCTCCTTTCCCCAAAGTACATAATAAAAATAAATAAATAAATAAAAAAAATGGCCATAAAGCCAACCACTTGAAAAGGAAGTGCCATGACTTAGCACTCCGGAGCCAAAATGACTGATGGCTCCACAAGAACACCAGGGTCGAGCGCCATTTTGAATGTCTCAATTTTAATTCAACTGATGTAGAAAACAGGTTGCATAATTGCAATTTGTATGGAAGAAAGTATTCATATATGAATAGAAAATGAAAGACCAACTTTTTCAAAAGTTTTGGGCCAGTAAGATTTTTTTAAATACTTTTATTATGCAAGGATGCATTAAATTGATCAAAAGTTAAGACATTTATAACGTTAGAAAATATTTTTATTTCAAGTAAATGCTGTTATTTTCTGTTAATCAGAGAATCCTGAAATATGTATAATGGTTTCCTAAATAATAAAAAAAAACAATTAAGCAACCGTTTTGAACATTAAATAAGTAAAAATAAATGCACTAATATATATATATATATATATGTATGTATATATATATATGTATGTATATATATATATATATATGTATATATATATATATATATATATATATATATATATATATATATGTATGTATATATATATATATATATATATATATGTATATATATATATATGTATATATATATATATATATATATGTATATATATATATATATATATATATATGTATATATATATATATATATATGTATGTATATATATATATATATATATATATATATATATATATATATATATATATATATATATATATATATGTATATATATATATATATATGTATGTATATATATATATATATATATATATATATATATATATATATATGTATATATATATATATATATATATATATATGTATATATATATATATATATATATATGTATGTATATATATATATATATATATGTATGTATATATATATATATATATATATATATGTATATATATATATATATATATATATATGTATGTATATATATATATATGTATATATGTATATATATATATATATATATATGTATGTATGTATGTATGTATGTATATATGTATATATGTATATGTATGTATATATGTATATATATATATATATATATATATGTATATATGTATGTATGTATGTATATGTATGTATGTATGTATATATGTATGTATATATGTATATATATATATATATATATATATATATATATATATATATATATATATATATATATATATATATATATATATATATATATATATATATATATATATATATATATATATATATATATATATATATATATATATATATATGTATATATATATGTATATATGTATATGTATGTATATATGTATGTATATATATATATATATATATATATATATATATATATATATATATATATATATATATATATATATATATATATATATATATATATATATATATATATATATATATATATATAAAAATTAAAATAAATGTTTTTTACTGTATTTTTGACCAAATAAATGCAGCCATAGTCAACATAAGGGACCACAATTTTTAGATAGAGATAGACAGACAGATTCTATATCCTGAAGATTCACACAATCCCAAAACCTTTACTGCAACTATCCTAACCTGTGACATCAAAGGCAACAGATAGATGTAAATCTAGTTTACACTTTCAAGAGCCCTCCAAAAATGAATCGGGCACTATACTGTACTGAAATATTAGTGCTATATAAAAGCTTATTTCACCAGAATGCACAGCTAATTTCAAATGGCTTTAGCACCAGTTAATGCATCTGTAAGAAGGGGCTAAAGTTTCCATGCTAACCAGCTAAAACTTGACCCCATGATTGATACAGAAACTTTTAAACTTTCTGTGCAAGTGACTTGTCCAATAAATCAAAAGGAGAATGATTATTTAATTGGTACCATTAAGAGTCAATTACCATCTGATTGACTACGCCTTTTATGTATGAAAGGCGGAAAATGTTTGAGAAAAATGTGGTGTCTAAGGGATGAAATGATAATAGCTGAAGAAGAAATGGGCACTGTCATCTTCATTTTGGTTGGCAGACTTGACACTGAATGGGAGAGCAGTGAGGAGAATCGATTTCTAAATGGGTTGCAAGTATTTCTCTCATAATCATAATCGTGTGCTCGGTTCACGCTTACCACGCCATACCCAGCAGGGGCTACAAAAGCCTCCCCCTCCAACTGTTTTAGCTCAGGTCACAGAAACCACACAATTCAAAGGACGTAAATGCTTGTAATTTGTTCGGTCATTAGAACGCCTCATCATTGAGCTGATTCATCCGCGGCCAGCATCAGCAGCTTGCAGAAAATGCAGTAAATACAGTCCAAGGCCACCTAAACCTCCAAGACCGTGGAGCACATTTCATCCTATTAGCCACAGTTTCATTAATTTTAAGTGGTTATTAACACGTGAAAAGCACAAAGGGTTTATAAAGCAGTCATGAGGGCTGATGTCTCTATTTGTTGCTCATGAAGAGCAGAGGTAAGCACCTCTTTCTTAGCTGCTGAATGAAGTATTATGTTTCTGTGCTGTGCGCTGCCTGGGTCTGTTGTTGGAGGAGTATGCTGGGAGACACTTGAGGAACTGCCATGGGGGGAGATGAAAGTGAACGCTATTGCTAATATCCACCCCAGGCAGTTGTTCATGAATATCAAAGAACATCTGTGAGCAGCAGCAATGTTGGGACTCAAAAAGAAAGGGGAAAAAAAATATTCGGATTCAGTCACAGCACTCTGCGTTCTTTTCACTCACTGAGGGACTGTCAGTAAATAAGAAACTTGGCATTGAGTGATTTTTTTTTTTTTTTTGAGTGCTTTTTGCTTCTTTAAGATTCAGAGAGAAAGCTGCACCAATATCACAAACTCCCAAAGATGCAAGACTACCTTTTAGGAAGGAGCAACTGTGCTATCATCAAGAATACTTGCTGTGTTGGAAACCCTGTAACACCTTTGGTGTTCTCTGTCAAAAATGACCTGACTTTTATAATTGCTTGTAAATCACTCGCTATGCTATATTTCGTATTTCTTTTTGGAACTGACTGACCATAGATTTCATTGAGCTGAGCTTATGCACCTCAGTTTTTCAGTATAAAAAGCAGTATTTGTGGATAATTCCTCTCTGGGTCAAAATGACCCGAACACAACATAAGGGTTAACCCTGAACCTTCCGTAAATAAATGCAATATAAATGACAAGTGTGTATATAATGTGTGTGTGTGTGTGTGTGTGTGTGTGTGTGTATGTGTATATGTGTATATATACACTCACCTAAAGGATTATTAGGAACACCATACTAATACTGTGTTTGACCCCCTTTCGCCTTCAGAACTGCCTTAATTCTATGTGGCATTGATTTAACAAGGTGCTGAAAGCATTCTTTAGAAAAGTTGGCCCATATTGATAGGATAGCATCTTGTAGTTGATGGAGATTTGTGGGATGCACATCCAGGGCACAAAGCTCCCGTTCCACCAAATCCCAAAGATGCTCTGTTGGGTTGAGATCTGGTGACTGTGGGGGCCATTTTAGTACAGTGAACTCATTGTCATGTTCAAGAAACCAATTTGAAATGATTCGAGCTTTGTGACATGGTGCATTATCCTGCTGGAAGTAGCCATCAGAGAATGGGTACATGGTGGTCATGACGGGATGGACATGGTCAGAAACAATGCTCAGGTAGGCCGTGGCATTTAAACGATGCCCAATTGGCACTAAGGGGCCTAAAGTGTGCCAAGAAAACATCCCCCACACCATTACACCACCACCACCAGCCTGCACAGTGGTAACAAGGCATGATGGATCTGTTTACGCATTCTGTTTACGCCAAATTCTGACTCCACCATCTGAATGTCTCAACAGAAATCGAGACTCATCAGACCAGACAACATTTTTCCAGTCTTCAACTGTCCAATTTTGGTGAGCTCGTGCAAATTGTAGCCTCTTTTTCCTATTTGTAGTGGAGATGAGTGGTACCCGGTGGGGTCTTCTGCTGTTGTAGCCCTTCCGCCTCAAGGTTGTGTGTGTTGTGGCTTCACAAATGCTTTGCTGCATACCCCGGTTGTAACGAGTGGTTATTTCAGTCAAAGTTGCTCTTCTATCAGCTTGAATCAGTCGGCCCATTCTCCTCTGACTTCTAGCATCAACAAGGCATTTTCGCCCACAGGACTGCCGCATACTGGATGTTTTTCCCTTTTCACACCATTCTTTGTAAACCCTAGAAATGGTTGTGCGTGAAAATTCCAGTAACTGAGCAGATTGTGAAATACTCAGACCGGCCCATCTGGCACCAACAACCATGCCACGCTCAAAATTGCTTAAATCACCTTTCTTTCCCATTCTGACATTCAGTTTGGAGTTCAGCAGATTGTCTTGACCAGGACCACATCCCTAAATGCATTGAAGCAACTGCCATGTGATTGGTTGATTAGATAATTGCATTAATGAGAAATTGAACAGGTGTTCCTAATAATCCTTTATGTGAGTGTGTATATACACACACACACACACACACACACACACACACACACACACACACACACACACACACACAGCTCAAAAAAAATTAAAGGAACACTTTGAAAACACATCAGATCTGAATGGGGAAAAATATCATGCTGGATATCTATACTAATATGGACTGGGTAATTTGTTATGAACGAAAGGATGCCACATTGTTTGATGGAAATGAAAATTATCATCCTACAGAGGACTGAATTCAAAGACACCCCAAAAATCAAAGTTAAAAAATGATGCAGCAGGCTAGTCCATTTTGCTGAAATTTCATGTAGCAACTCAAAATGGTACTCAGTAGTTTGTATGGCCCCCACATGCTTGTATGCATGCCTGACAACATCGGGGCATGCTCCTAATGAGACGACGGATGGTGTCCTGGGGTATTTCCTCCCAGATCTGGACCAGGGCAGCTCCTGGACAGTCTGAGGTGCAACCTGACAACGTTGGATGGACTGAAAATTAATGTCCCAGAGGTGTTTTATTGGATTTAGGTCAGGCGAGTGTTGTGGCCATTCAGTGGTATCCATTCCTTCATCCTCCAGGAACTGCCTGCGTACTCTCACCACATGATGCCGGGCATTGACGTGCACCAGGAGGAACCCAGGACCCACTGTACCAGTATAGGGTCTGACAATGGGTCCTAGGATTTCATCCCGATACCTAATGGCAGTCAGGGTGCCATTGTTTAGCCTGTAGAGGTCTGTGGGTCCCTCCATGGATATGCCTCCCCAGACCATCACTGACCCACCACCAAACCGGTCATGCTGAACAATATTACAGGCAGCATAACTTTCTCCATGGCTTCTCCAGACCCTTTCACGTCTGTCACATGTGCTCAGGGTGAACCTGCTCTCATCTGTAAAACGCACAGGCCGCCAGTGGTGGACCTGCCAATTCTGTTGTTCAATGGCAAATGCCAATCGAGCACCACGGTGCTGGGCAGATGGCACAGGGCTCACTAGAGGACGTCGGGCCTCAGGCCACCCTCATTAAGTCTGTTTCTGATTGTTTGGTCAGAGAAATTCACACCAATGGCCTGTTCCTCTTTGTACAAAGGAGCAGTTACGGTCCTGCTGATGGGTTAAGGACCTTCTACGGCCCTGTCCAGCTCTCCTAGAGTAACTGCCTGTCTCCTGGAATCTCCTCCATGCTCTTGAGACTGTGCTGGGAGACACAGCAAACCTTCTGGCAATGGCACATTGATGTGCCATCCTGGAGGAGTTGGACTGCCTGTGCAACCTCTGTAGGGTCCAGGTATTGCCTCATGCTACCAGTAGTGACACTGACCCTAGTCAAATGCAGAGCTAGTGAAAAACAGTCAGAAAAGATGAGATGAGAAAAGAAATGTCAGTGGCCTCCACCTGTAAAACCATTCCTGTTTTGGGGGTTGTCTCATTGTTGCCCATCTAGTGCACCTGTTGTTAAGCAGCTGTTTCAGCAGCTGAAACTGATTAACAACCCCACCTGCTACTTAACTGACCAGATCAATACCCCAGGAGTTTAACTGACTTGATGCTATTCTCTGATTAAAAGTGTTCCTTTAATTTTTTTGAGCAGTGTATAATATTTTATAATTTTTTATTTTAAAAGAACAGCATTTATTTGAAATAGAATCTTCTAAAAAAAAAAAAAAAAAAAAAAAAAAAGACAAAAACAAAATTACTAAAAGTTTAACTCAAATTAAAGTGAAAGAAAATGGATAAGTAAAATCTAATTTAAAATATAAACAAAAACTATGACAGTATATAGGGTGTTCCAAATAAAATAATTTTGTCAAATTCGTGTCTCCATGAATAGTGAGCAGTGAACACGTAGGCATCACGTTTAGTCCAGATGAAGATGACAAAGATGCAAAAGGTTCCAAAACAGAAGCATTTATTAAATAAAACTAACTCTGGTAATCCACGTTTTAAGAAGTAGGGGTGGGCAATATTGCCAAAACATCTTATCATGATTCTTTGCAGGAAAATCACGATTCACAATTTTTTTTTCATGTTGGTTTTACTATTTTGCAAGTGACTAATCAGTACAGCCAAACTAACTAATTTCCCTATTTTAAATCTTTAGCCTTACAAGGTAACAAAATATAAAAGAAAAAGAATGACCGACCATTTAGGCCACAGTAGGGGTGGGCGAAGATGAAAATTTCAATTTCATTATTTTATCTTTGTTATTAAAAATAAGAACCAAGATCCATATTACAAATACAATATAGTATACAAATCAAATAAACCATGTGTTATTTTTTCACAGTAGTTGTATGTGACAGTAGTATACAAGAAATTGAATAAACAAATGTAAAAATAAAACCGACTTCACTGTATAAATTATATATACACTGATTTAAATAAAGCTACTGAAGTTATTTAGTGAAGAGCAGTAAGTGATTTTGTCTTTGTCTTTTGTTGTTTGATTAACATTAATGACAAGCGGCAGCAGTATTATCAGGCTGCTGTCACTTTAAGACAAACTATTTGCGTTCGCTTAAGACATAACCGACTGTGTTTATGTAAACCGTGTGTGTATTTCACAGGCTTTTAGTGTACGCGCTCAGAAAACCGCATGTTAGAACATCATGCGAATAAACTGTTTAAATGGCAAAGCTTTAAAACACATGCAAATAATAAACTTTCCATGATTGTGATTATCTGCAATGTCACATGAGCGTAACCCTACTGTACCTCTGCGTTACTGTGATGTGAATGTACGTTAGGTCCTCCCCCAGAAAAATTTAAAATTACAGAAGACACAAACTTATTATTAGCAACAATAATGTAGGGGTAAAACGCATGGTAGAAAGTTTTGACGCAATTCGACCCGAGTTTCGAATCCGCCTTTTACCGAACTCGCTCTGCTCCCTTTTCCTATCACATATCATATCGGAAAGGCATTTATTTTCAATAAAATATCAGAAAAGTGGAAATAAAGCGTCTAACGTGTGTTTAATAATAAATGTTTATTGGTTAGGGTTAGTTAAACAGACATGCGCTGAATTAGAGATGGTAAAAGTGAGTGGGTCCAATATCATTGGTCTTAAAAAGTGGGTGGGTCTTGTCCCACCCACATACAATGGTTCCGATGCCCATGGGTTATACAGTATGTTGGGACGTAGGCACCAGAACTGCAACTGATGTGCTCTGCAGCATGATACCACGATATTCCTTCAAAAGCAGATTGTGGAGACATTTTAATTGTTCCCGATCAAAAATCGTGATATCGCACACCCCTGCGAAGGCAACGAAACTGTGTGTTGACACAACAATACCACAGAACTGAATAGAGCACAAAGAGGAACTTAAATACACAGTAATGATGACTAAATAACAAACAGGTGTGATGACTGAATGAATGTCCATGACAACTAATGAATGGCAGGAAACTAGAATAAAGGGAACAGATAACTGAAGAGAAACAAACTTAAAGTCCATGAAAATGAAACTAAACAGATTGTGACAGTAGGGACCATGTCAATTGGAACACAGTTCTTGTCCATAAATGAATTAAATGAACTGGGTTGTTCATTTGTGAACGAGAGGGGCCATGTCCGTTTAGTTGCACATGTGAATCAGTAGGGGCTTTCACACTGGGTAGTTCTAGGAACTCTGTTAAAGGAACTAACCACCAGGTTAGTGGTTCCCTGAGAACTAAAAGTATTTAATATTTTCCTGATTGCATTCGCACCGCCAGTAGGAACTCTGAAGTGACGTAAGCCTCGCTTCTTGTTGTGACCTTTGTTTTGACAGAGTGGTGGACCTTTGTTTTGATGGCGCTGAGAATGCCAGAGTTCATGCTTCATTAGTTTACGATCTGTTTAACAGTCCTGTCTAATACGTTATTAGATAGAACTGTTATACAAAGAAAATAGACCGTATATGAAAAAGTATTAGTGTTTGCCGTGTGGTTGATGTCCAATGTTGCTGGCTGAGGAGAAATACAATCCATCAATGTTTTCAATGTTTGTAGAGTTAGTTTCTGGAGTAAATATATAGGCTATAATCTTTGTGTATAGAAGGCTTTTTAAAAAATGGCATGTGCTGGTGTTTTGCGTGCGTTCGGCCAATCAGCGTACGCTTACGTAAATTGTAGTTCCTATTGTGCTGGTTTAGACCCTACTCTGAAGTAGGAGCTAAATTCGTTACCCCAAAAGGAGTTCCTACAACTAAAATCGTTCCTAGTTCCTGCGGTGCAAACACGCCAAAATCCTGGTACTTCCACTAATAGTTCTCCGGTGGTTCCTCCGGTGCGAAAGTCCCTTGTTTCATTCACATCAAAGAGAGAAAGGGGGTAGAGATTTGCCAACAATGACCATATGCAATTATGTAAAATTATGTTTTTTTATTTAATCAACACCTACTGGTATAAGGACAGAACCAGCAGAAAGAATCTGCGAACAAATCAGCGAATGAATCAAATCTTTTTAGGGAACAGACTCAACAGATTACTGTGGTGAATCAAAAACCCTACTAATAGCTTGCATGTGTTACAAACAGAAATAGATGCTTTTTATTTTCTCTGAAGTCCTTTCCATTTTGTCGACCTCCTCTCATGTGGGCCATCGCCTTGGCAACATGGAGGGAAACAAGCCCTCTTCTTCAAGGGCTCAGACACTGAGGTCACTGCTAATCTGAGGAGGTTGCAATAAACATTTTGAGCATGAGCCGAAAGCCCTGAAAATCCAAGGTGCTGGGGGCAGAAAGGGAAGGGATCACTTGCATTTAAAAAAAAAAAAAAAAAAAAAAAAATATTGGAGGGAGGGAGAAATAGTCATGGGGACTTAAGAGAGGCCCCAGAAATCACTTTCAGGCCTCAGCTCATCTTAAATACTTCCTTTTCTTCCTCTGGAGAAATATATTCGCCCGGATTTGTTGCGCTGATGGTTTTATCCGTTTGTAATGGTGCTCGATTCTCTGTGATACTGAAGGAGAGAAGTAGAGGACAGTGATTTTATATGCACAGCACCTCCAGCTCTCTTTACATTCTACTGAAACACTATTTTTCCAGTCTTTTATGCCCAGGAGATGCCAGAAAGTAGGAGAACAGGATTTAAAAAGCAAACTGTACAGATAGGAGTATGTTTTTAACAAATGTCTGAAGTCAAAAGCAATGCCATGTATTTGTTACATAGGGGTGGGCAATATGACCAAAATCTTACTTTGAAATATGAGAAATTGTATTTCATAATAATGATCTATATCACAATATAGTTCATTTTGTTATTTAATTTATATTTGTTATTATAAATGACAACAAACAAAGGACAAATACAAAGATACAAATTAAAATATAGCTACAAGCAGCAATTAACAGGATTAACCTTTAAGCGCAATTGTAAGATATTACATATTATACAGCATGCCTGTAAATGTTACGGTTGTGCGACTGTAATTAGCGCAAAACTTTGAAGAATAAACAGAATGTCTTTATTTCACAATCTAAAAATGAACACACAGAATCACGGAAAAAACACAACCACTTCCAACATAAACGCAAACGAGACCGAACCCAGAACCGATGAAAATCAAGGTAAAACAGAACTGGTGTGTAAATTAATTAGGAACTATGGAAACTAATAAGCACAGGGAACTCAGGCAAGCCAGAACAGGCAAAATCTAACCAAAACACAATGGGTTTCATTCACTAAGCATGTGCGCGCAAATGTATGCATGAAATGTGCCTACGAATGATTTTTTTTTTCTAAATTTACAACAACAAAAAAAAAAATGTATAGAAACAACTAAAACCACATGTCTGCATCCAAAATCACTGCCATTCACAAATCCTCTCTGTGGCCTCACGGGATAGTAAAGTATTCATCGTATCCATACTGCAGAATCTCGCCAGAAGTAGAAGGTCATCCGGGTACTTTTTGCCTAATGTTTTATGAGTACTGTGAATTTGGATATACTTCTTGTGTCACATACTGTTTTTCGCCTACTATATAGTAGGGAAGTAACATTTGTGTATATGTGTGAAACACCATGTGTTTACAGAGCTGTAAAATGCAATGGCCGATTTCTTTCAAATTTCTCACAGACTTCTAGGGCCATGAGCCAAACAGGCCCAGTGAGTTTCGCTCCAATCAGCCTTCGTTAACCTTGTCGATTGGCTGATGATAGCAGCATTTTTCAAGTTACTCAAATATTTTCATAGACAATCACAGCACCTTGGACAAAGACACTGCATGCCAATTTTCAAGTCAATCGGACAGACTGTTTTATTTTTTGATTTTGGCCATTTGCCACAACCTTTTACACTTGACCACAGACTGTGGCCATACATAGATGTGGCCATACATCTATTCACATGTTTTCTCTCTTAAAATGTAAGCGCATGTAGGCCTGTATGTCGGCATTATCATATACATGTAAAGAATTGAAGGGTGCGTCTCAATCAGCTCCCCGGTTCAGGGGTCAGGGCACTGATCAGGACGCAAGTCAATGGGCTGATCCCTGATCAATACCCTGACTACTGAACTAGGGAGCTGATTGAGATGCACCCGAAGTCTGTCATGTAAAACAAGAGCATATTGATGCAGTTCAGTCTGCCTGCGATTCTATCGGTTAATGTTACTCCTGATTGGAGGCTTCCATATATATTTAGTTTATACGTAGATTTAGGCTTCAACTAAGTATAATGGTGCAACGCAAAAATATTTTGTAGTGCATAAGTTGTAACTTAGTGCCCATTAATGTCAAAACTAGGCTAGTTGTAAGTTGCGCACAGCTGGTGCAACAGGTGTCCTGACAGGAAAGCTATCCGTTCCTTTATCGATATACGTGAAAAGCACCCCGAGGGCATTATAGGGATCTGTTATGTTCCATCTATTAAGTTTTGCTATGTACAAGTCTATGTCTTTTGAATTAAAGTGCGCAGTGAACTCCCTTGCCTTGAAACTCATGCTGCCTGCCAAAATGGCGTCGTAAACAGAATGGGTCATATGACCAATACAATTTTTTTTTTTAAATGTAGGTTTTAAATTTTAAATCTCTACAATTTATGGTTTGGTCTGCCTGATCACTTTTAGTGCAGAATGTTGATCCCTGAAAATAGCAATTACAATAGGGTTTCAGTGCTATTACGATCAAATACACAGATCTAATTTATTGACACACATCCAATGTTTTTCCCCAACTGTTTAATTGTTAAAGTGACAATAGCTTTAAATAATACATGATATAGTAAAATCTCTAGCAATAGACCTTCTAATGCCACGAGAGATATACTGCCATACCGCCCATTATGGACCTCTTTGAAAGCTCAACAAATACCCAATGAGAAAGATTCCTGGTCTATGTGGAATAGCGTGTGACTTCTTATGAGAATGTTGAATTTGTTCATAAATGTTTTAGCGAAGTCCATCCACTGACACTTCCAGAATAAAGTATACACCTGCAAATCCACATAAACCTTCTCCATCCATCCCATTCTAGTCATCATTTCCAAAAAAGTAAGTCAATTCAGTGGCATTTATAATGCATACATACTAAAGAACTGCATTAGCGGGTTTTCCTTTTACTTATTCTCAGAGCAGTGTGAGCTATGATCTCAGCTCTTTCAGAGAACATCAGCTCTAATGAGCTTTAAAAGATCATGTCATTTTCAGGATCCAAGCTTTACTTTCCTCCTCCTTTGCTTTTTATCTCAATTACCACTGTACCATGGGAAATGCAATTCATCTTTGAATGGACCAAAGTCTTTAATGGTGCTCTCTCTTGAATTTAGCCTCTACAGCAGCACTTTGATAGGCGGCGAAGATAAGGGTCTGCTCAGCGTGATTAAACACTCCTCTCCGCTGCCAAAATGCAGCAAGCGTACTTCTCCTCCACCAATTTGTTTGTTCCTGCGTTTACTGAACCCATTTATCTTCCTCCCTATCCTCTTCCTCCTCTTTTTTTCCAACGTTCTCTACCCACTACCAATGATAACAACGTGAATAACCATGTTCTGTAATGTAACAGTTATGTACATAAATGGCAGCAATATTAGTGGACATACAGTACAGAGGCATCGGGTGATCTGAGCTATAAACGTTCACGATGAATCAGCTGTGCCAGCTGCTTTTACTTCCAAATACCAAGATTGTGGAGGTAGGAATTTGAAGTGTTTGCTCTGAAATTATTATAAATGTGGCTTGGATGAAGTCTTGACAGCACCAGCCAAATATTCAAGATGATTGATGTGCCTGTGTGTTTTTATGTAGTCTTCCATCTTCTATGATAATGTATTTTAGATGCTGAATACCAATTCATCCTTATTTGGCCAATGTAAAAAAGTGGGAATTGGAAGCTGTGCCTAGGTAGCATTTCTCTTTAAATGATTTTTTTTATTTTTATATTATTATTAATTAATTATGTTGGCTTGAAAAAGTTTTTTTTTCAAAAAATTTTTAACCTGAGATTAAACATCTAAATGTAACTACAGTTTTCAAGATTCATCCACCAAATTCTGTACAGTCCTGCATCCTGTTCTGGCTTCCCATAGTTGATGAGTAACTTCCATTGAAAAGATATTTTACACAGCATGTGAGTTCTCTTGTTTATTTTCAGTGGGATAGAGGCAGCAGGAGCTTACCAATCTCTTTCACGAGTATCCTGCTGATGCTCACACTGCACATGATCATATTTATTTATTTTTTTATCTTTTTGCGGCTGTTGTGTACTAAAGCATTTAGCTCTTATGTTTAGTTCCTTGCTGAATAGTCGTACAGAATTGATTCACTGGTTTTCTATATAGTGGCATTCATTAAATGGTAGGGCTGGGCATTGACACAAATTTCACGATTCGATTTTGATTCAAAAGTTTGCGTTTTGAGTTAATGCCAGGTACAGTACATGGCAAATTTCCTCAAGGAACAAAATATTTCAACTAATGCTGTAAACTAAAGGGAATTCCATTTGGTACATCACATCACTATAAATATTTAAATGGTGGCTATCATACAAATATAACAAACTTATTCAAACATTAAATATTGAAGAACAGTGAAAATACAATGAATATGCAAAATACTGCACATATTTAGCACAATTCTCCTCTCTAGAGATCGGTTGAGGTTGACAATACGGTTGAGGATCCAAATGCAGCTTTATTAAGGCAATCCAGAATCATAATACATAAAACAGGTAATAGGTCAAAACTCAAAGACAATAGGGCAGAAAAACACAGGCAATTCTGGGAAACCAGGCAGAAAGTAATCAAATGGAGCACGCTCAGAACTGCAGTGTGACACTTACAACACTTCACAAAGAATGAGTGAAAACACAGGGCTTAAATAGGCTGGCATTAACAAGATAATGAGACGTGTAAGTAATCAAACATAAATCCATGTAATTAATGGATTATGGGAAGGGAGGAGTGCCCTCTGGTGGACATTATTGGTTATTGATTATTGAGATTATTGGTACTCCAGCTGGCGGATGTGACATTCATCAACTGAAAACAGCATACATTGAAAAATTGATTCTTGGGATTTCAGAATCGATACTGATTCTTCAAAATGAGAATCGATTAAGTAGTAAATTAGTGGATGATTGCAGGAAATTTTACGTGGAAATTTATTTGGTTTGTGTTCCATTTTATTTTATGAAGAATTAACACTTTTGAGAAATACATTATCATTTCACAGAATGCAACATTTTCATATGCTGCACTGTACAAAATGATCATAATTTGGTAACACTTTAGTTTAGGGTCGAATTCTCACTATTAAAGGGATAGTTCACCCAAAAATGAAAATTGTCATCATTTAGTCACGCTCAAGTTGTTCCAAACCTACACGTTGTTCTGCTGAACACAAAGGAAGATATTTGGAAGAATGTTTGTAACCAAACAGATCTCGGCAGCCACTGACTACCATAGTGGGAAAAACGATACAGTAGTCAATGGCTGTCGAGATCTGCTTGGTTACAATTTTTTTTATTTTTGGGGAACTATCCCTTTAAGTACTTGCTTATTAGTATGCATATTACTAGGATATTGGCTGTTTATTAGTACTTAAACACATAACTTATTAACATATGCCTTATTCTGCATGACCATATTCTATATTAATCTATTCATCTCGTCTCCTTAATCCTACCCAATACCTACAATTAACAACTACCTTAAGCAGCAATTAGGAGTTTGAGGCAAAAGTCATAGTTAATAGTTAGATAATAGTCAGAATTTAACTACAAACCTGATTCCAAAAAAAGTTGGGACACTGTACAAATTGTGAATAAAAAAGGAATGCAATAATTTACAAATCTTATAAATTTATATTTTATTCACAATAGAATATAGATAACATGTCAAATGTTGAAAGTGAGACATTTTGAAATGCCATGCCAAATATTGGCTCATTTTGGATTTCATGAGAGCTACACATTCCAAAAAAGTTGGGACAGGTAGCAATAAGAGGCCGGAAAAGTTAAATGTACATATAAGGAACACCTGGAGGACCAATTTGCAACTTACTAGGTCAATTGGCAACATGATTGGGTATAAAAAGAGCCTCTCAGAGTGGCAGTGTCTCTCAGAAGTCAAGATGGGCAGAGGATCACCAATTCCCCCAATGCTGCGGCCAAAAATACTGGAGCAATATCAGAAAGGAGTTTCTCAGAGAAAAATTGCAGTTATCATCATCTACAGTGCATAATATCATCCAAAGATTCAGAGAATCTGGAACAATCTCTGTGCGTAAGGGTCAAGGCCGGAAAACCATACTGGATGCCCGTGATCTTCGGGCCCTTAGACGGCACTGCATCACATACAGGAATGCTACTGTAATGGAAATCACAACATGGGCTCAGGAATACTTCCAGAAAACATTGTCGGTGAACACAATCCACCGTGCCATTCACCGTTGCCGGCTAAAACTCTATAGGTCAAAAAAGAAGCCATATCTAAACATGATCCAGAAGCGCAGGCGTTTTCTCTGGGCCAAGGCTCATTTAAAATGAACTTTGGCAAAGTGGAAAACTGTTCTGTGGTCAGACCAATCAAAATTTGAAGTTCTTTTTGGAAAACTGGGACGCCATGTCATTCGGACTAAAGAGGACAAGGACAACCCAAGTTGTTCTCAGTGCTCAGTTCAGAAGCCTGCATCTCTGATGGGATGGGGTTGCATGAGTGTGTGTGGCATGGGCAGCTTACACATCTGGAAAGGCACCATCAATGCTGAAAGGTATATCCAAGTTCTAGAACAACATATGCTCCCATCCAGACGTCGTCTCTTTCAGGGAAGACCTTGCATTTTCCAACATGACAATGCCAGACCACATACTGCATCAATTACCACATCATGGCTGCGTAGAAGAAGGATCCGGGGACTGAAATGGCCAGCCTGCAGTCCAGATCTTTCACCCATAGAAAACATTTGGCGCATCATAAAGAGGAAGATGCGACAAAGAAGACCTAAGACAGTTGAGCAACTAGAAGCCTGTATTAGACAAGAATGGGACAACATTCCTATTCCTAAACTTGAGCAGCTTGTCTCCTCAGTCCCCAGACGTCTGAACGTTCTCAGTCCCCAGAAATCTGAAGTGTGAAACATTTTAACAGTAAAAACATGTTAATTGGTTAACAATAAGTTTCCTTACAATATATACAGGAAAAACCTATAATAAATCTTTTACACTAAAATGTACAGTTTTTGGAAGTAAAGAGGAACAAGTCATCTTATAATTAGTGGAAAAAAAACGTAAATTGACATTCCCAGAATTCCCTGTGTGACTTCACATTTGATGTTTTTTTTGTTTGTTTTTTTGTTTTCCTCCATAACTTTTGTTATCAGTTATATACACATTACGGTTTGGTATAACACATTTGTTACATCTTATGCTATTAAATGAATGTTTACTGTTTTTAGTGTTCAATTTTGTCTTTGTGTGTATGACACTATGCACCTTCTGTATATTAGTATTTACAGTACCTCAGGATGTGGAAAAGTGATGAATTTTGATTCATCGTGTGGCTTTCTCTTTACCATCTGTGCTTTTTGATGGTTGTAAGTATATTATAAAGGTACACAGATTTAATAGTTAAGTTAGATGGTATATTAACATTATATTAATTCATGAAATATGTTTTGGTAAAATTCTGGCAACCACAGCTGCCTTTTTTTTTTTTTTTTACCATAGATGTCATGGATCTGTTTTTACATTGTAGTATGTAGCTGTGTTGCATACACCCTCTCATTTATATGGCAAATGAATGCAAAGCTTGCTGCCTATCGAGTACTGTGTAAAATGCCCTTAATTCCTGCCAGAGCGTTCAAGCTGTGTTCACCAAACTCAACACAATACTGTAGGCTGTTCTGACTTAGTAGGCTTTATTCCACCCCCCCACCCCCACCAAACTAATCAGACTTGATTGTCCTGTTGTGAAAAACCATCCATCCATTCAAGCTCTGAACCATTTTAAAATTTGAGGCAAGGTTTTGTCTAGACAATGTCCAAGTTTGGCGTGACAAATTTTCTTTTTCCAGTTAACATATGCCTCAGAATGTGACAAGCCATAGTGTTTGTCTTGAGTCATTTTAGACCTGCATGGTCCAGTGCATGATGTGACATAGCAGTGCCAATCTTTCTTCCATTGAAAGCCATAGTTGGACAGTTCTTTTTTTCCCCTTTTATTTTTTTTCTTCTTATTTTTCTTTTGTCCATGGTCTTTTTGCCTTCACAATAATGATAGGATAGTTAAGACCAGACAGGAACTGGAAGGAGCTGTTTATGTGTCATGTGCACGTGCACAACCCATTGTATCATGGCTCTGAATACTGTAGCAGAATGTTTGCTTATAGTACCTATATTTAGACACTGCCTGTTTTTGTTCTATTTGTCAGTGGTTCATTGGTTCAGTTTCAACTAATTTCAGAGACCAGCGTTACTATTTTCTCTAATATGTCCTCAAACGCAGTATATCTGGATTCAGTGCTCATAGGTTTGTATAAATTTTTTACATTTTGAGAGAGCACTTGCATAAAAAAATCTTTAAAAATGTA
This sequence comes from Paracanthobrama guichenoti, assembly GCA_018749465.1. NCBI lineage: Eukaryota > Metazoa > Chordata > Actinopteri > Cypriniformes > Gobionidae > Paracanthobrama > Paracanthobrama guichenoti. Next base: position 31,904,122 of record CM031955.1, read on the forward strand.
TGCAATGGAAGAGCTTTATAGATTAGAACACTAAAGGTTTGAGTCTGCACTTGGGGCTTGATAAATGTTTATGGTGCACCATAAGCTCAGCAATTACCTCCTCTCTGAAGTTATGATACAGTCATATTTTATGGAAGGTCTGATATTGAACTATGTTCTCCAGTGTGAACACCTTTAGAGGCACCATTGTCTTTGAAACCTTCCACACCATTGTGATAAAGACTGATCTGTGGGTTCAGTAAGAAATGCTTTTAAGGTGAAGTGCCAAGACAAAATGCCCCTGCCTCGAAGTGAGTTGATTCTGAGCTCTAGACTGCAACTAAAATTGTCACAAATGTGACAAAGAAATCTAGGCCTAGTTGCAATTGGGAAAGTGCAACAATTGGTAAAGTTTTGTGTTTTGTGATACCCTCTTGTTGCTGGTGTTGAATGCCAATGAAAAAGACTCCAATGAACTGGTTGTTTGTAATGAGTCATTTAAAAAGATAGTTAGTAGTTTGAGTCTGGTTCAGTAAGTATTGTTTAGAGCGGTTACTGAGTTACATGATTTTTCATTCTCGATTCAAAATGAACCAAGAATCGTTAAATTGAAGCTGTGCTTAGGTAGCATTTTTCTATAATGGCATTTCTTTTTTTTCCTTTTTTAAATAAATCAGATATCGTCCTCTGCCATGCCAATGTTAAATGCCACTAAAAAAAATTACTCACATGGTTGTTTGTAATAAGTAATTTTAAAAGATTTATGAAACAGCCCCAAAACATGCTCATAAATTATTGGTTTGAATACGATTCAGTAAGTGAATCATTTAGAGCTCTTACTGAGTTCACAACTGACTCACTCGCAGTCATTTTTCATGTCCGATTCAAAATGGACCAAGAATTGTTACTGTTATTAGGGATGCACCAATTTGAAAATTTGGACCGGTTCTGATAACCGATAATTCTTTATATTTGAATGTTGATAACCAACATATTGGCTGATAAATCAAAATGCAAAATTTTAAATACGTTTTGAGAGCCTGATTACAAAACCAAAAGTCTCATCATTAAAATACATGTCCCAAGCACACAATTATTTTGTGAAAAGGTAGAGAGGTAGTAAAGACATTGTTAAAATAGTCCATGTGACTCCAGTGGTTCAACCTTAATTTAATGAAGCAATAAGAATACTTTTTGTGTGCAAAAAACAAACAGAAAAAAAGTTACTTTATTCAACAATTTCAGTCTAGCCTGTGCCAGTCTCCTACACAGTTTACACAACAGTGCAGCGCTTTCGAAACAGTGTAGGAGAAGCCAGAATGAAATTGTTGAATAAAGTTTTTTTTGGTTTTTTGTCAAAAAGTATTCTCCTCGCTTCGTTAAATTAAGGTTGAACCACTGGAGCCACGTGGACCATTTTAACAATGTCTGTACTGCCTTTCTGAGCCTTGAAAGTGTTCATTAAATATCTGTCTATGGAGGGGTCAGATAGCTCTCGGTTTTCATCAGAAATATCTTCATTTGTGCACCGAAGATGAACGAAGGTCTTACAGGTTGGGAACGACATGAGGGGGAGTAATAATGACAGAATTTTCATTTTTGGGTGAACTAACCCTTTAAACTGTATTTTCCTTTTTTGAAGTGACTCCAATCATATTTCAAGCGATTCAAAACCATCATGGCAAATGTGCATCTGAAGTGTCTCAGCTAAAGAAAATCCATTATTTATTGGTTTATTATATTGGCCAAATTCTCCTATCGGGCCAATAACAATAACATAAAAAATTAACATGTATCAGCAAATGATGTCCAATGATGTACGTCAGACTTTGGGTGATATGTTGTTAGCATAATCATCAACATTGATGTTGTACCAATATTAACATGATCACTTGAGTTAAAGCATTAAAATGTAACAAATTTATACTAAATACAACTAGAATAACATCTTAAGGCCCGTTCACACCAAGGATGATCACTATAGAGATAACGATAAAGCTATAGTTCTAAAAATCGTTCTTCAATATTCAAATCAATATTAATGAATAGCAGAGTTCACACCACAGCTATAACAATAATGGCACAGAGAAATTATATTTCTGGAATCACTTTCAGAATGATTTTTTTCCAGGTGACATGATAAAAACATGACAGCCAATCAGAATCCATCCAGCTATAACGAACTCGAGAATTTAATGCGGCAGACACGCATGCGCGTTGAATGAACAGAACGATATCGTTCTTGGTGTGAACGGGCCTTTAGTCTATATACAAATGCTATAGCAATATAAAATGAAACACTTCTGGACAACCATCTATATTAAGCAATTTTGTAATTTGTCAGCTCAGAAGTCCTTTGGGTCTTAAACATTTAAATTTTCTTGACTTGCAAGAATTGACTTCTGTCATAGTACTGTGTTTTGATTGACTGCGAGCATCATAAAACTTACATGAAGTCAGCTGACAGTTCATCTTGATCCCTGACAGTTACTGCCACTCAAAGCCAGGGCTTGCAGTTCTGTTGGCTGGTTTCAACAGGCTTTCTCTCAGATTGATGCAGCCTCTCCCATCTGTGCACAGGACCGAACTGCTATGCGGACACGGCGGTGATCCCGGCCGGCAGAGAGGTTAAGATTGACGAATGCACCATCTGCTACTGCACGTACGAGGAGGGCACCTGGCGTATCGAGCGGCAGGCCACCTGCAGCAAGAACGAGTGCCAGCCGAGCTAAGGCTGTGACGGGGGGCTCGAGACCCTCAGCCTTCACCCTGACAGCTGTGGATCTGGATCACCCGTCCCAGCTGTGGTCTGTATGGGCTCAGCACGGCAGCCCTGAGCCTCACACGCGGCCAAGACACCGGCACCGCGTGGCGTAACATCAATCACGGTCATTTGTGACGGTTCATGACTATGAACTCAGAGTGTCCCGTAGCATGCAGCAGACAGACCAAATAACCTGGGAACGAGGCCAAGGGCCAGAGTGCAAAGCACTACATTCCTCTTGCTACGACGGAGCCTCTGAGTTGGCATATCGTCATGACGAGGGATGAGATTCATACATTAGAGTTACATGTATAGTCTTAGGAGGCATGGAGTTGAATTCAAATATATTAATACTTCAAGTTTGTATTGAGATTTATAACCCATATAAAGGATATTTATTTATGTATGTGCTGGTTCAACGATTATGATTGGATTCAAATATCGGATTTACAGTGAAATGATATTTTTTATAGCCACTGTATTTTGATATGCCGTAACGTTTAATACTGGATCGTCTTATTAGAATGTATAATGCACCTACAGCTGTCAATGTGGAGAAACGTTTTGTCAAAGACTAGATGATGCCGCTGACGCATAACATCTAACACAATGTCAGGATAGTCAACAGAGCAGAATGGATTTGATGTTCATTTGAGGAAATCAAAAAAGGAAGGAAAGCTGCTTGCAAATGTTTGCATTTATGTTAAGTCTCTATCGTGCTCTTATCTGAGATTCATTTTGCTAAGACGTGTTTCTATGTGTACGTGTTTTCATGTTCCAAATAAATCGTTACACTGTGTAAGCTTGTTTGTGCCTAGACGCTGATGCGAGGTCAACTAAGGTTAGTTACCATTTATAAACACAGGACCATGCTTGAAATGTCAAGTAAAAACATGAAAAATGGCACAGATTTCATGAGGAATATTGAACCAGGAGGAGTCTCCAAGTCAAGTGGTGATTCAATAACTCGATGTTTTAAATTTAGCTGTGTCAATAAAGACCTCCTGTATTAGCATTTTGCTTTCAAACCACTTTAACCCCAGGTTTTCAGCTCCTGTAGTTTGTGAACCAAACGGTAGCGTAAAGGGGGCATTCGCGCACAACACTGTTTTCAACTAAAAACAGAAAGAAAGAAAAATGTATGTGTTTTGGCCGTTTACACAACAACAGAATTTTGGGGGCCTGAAAATGCAAACTTTTGAAAACAGGTTTCAAAGTGCAAGTTTTTGAAAAAAAGATACCATTATTGTCTACATGTAAACTACAAAAATTGTGAAACCGGTGACGTCATGTGTATGTGTGTTCAGTTTATAGGCGTGTACAGGAGGAGATCGCCAGATACTCGACACTGGCCTGTCATATTACATATGTTTGATTTGCTTAAAGCCAGTTCATTTGGATGTTACAACATGAAACACATTTTTAGGTTACCTGACAAAATACGTTTTAAAGTGAGAGTGTAAAAACACTGTGAATCATACCCAGCTCTAATTTACTCATTTTAATCAAACTCCCACCCTGAGGAAACTCCATCACGCTGAAGAAAGGGCAGAAGCTGAGCAATACTGGTGTTTATGTGAGGAAATGGTAAGGAATATCAACTGCTATTTCTCATTTTTGAGGCCTTAGAGGATATACAAACATCCACATATCTTAGAAATATCGGATTTTTATAAACCTGCTCAAATGTCAAATGATGGTAATGATAATGAATACAGCTGATGAAGTATGAAATAATCAAATATTTCTTTCCATTTCAGGTCTTAGAGCCACTAATAATGAGAGAAAGAATGGAAACATCCAAAATCTGCAGTGCTGGGCTATTCCAGGACATGCTTTAGTCACGTATATGTTTTTAGTGTTATTCAGTATTACTATTATAGTATTTATTTATATTTTAACTTGTAGCTTTTGTTTTTATATTCAGTTTTTTTATTTTAGTTTACATTTTTGTAATTTTTTATAGTGCTATATATTTAATAAATTTTTATTTCAATTTAATTTTCAGTCATTTTAGTACTTCAACTCAAAACGTATTTCAGCTTGTTTTTCTAATTTAAGTTTTTCATCTAATATAATTTTTTTGGAGGGCTACCGTCCTGAAGATTTCAGTTCCAACACACCTGTCTTTAATTATCAAGCAGCCCTGAACACCGTGATTAGCTGCTTCAGGTGTGTTTGATTCAGGTTGGAGCTCAAATCTGCAGGGTGGTATCCCTCCAGGACCAGGGTTAGACACACCGACGGACACACCAACGGAAAATAAAAAGTTGCGAATTTCTAGACCGGGGTGGTTTAGAAATTCTAGGGCTGCAACTAACGATTATTTTGGTAATCGATTAATTGGCCGATTATTTTTCAGATTAATCTGATAAAAAGGCCTTTTTTTTTATTGACAAAACACACTATTCCACATCGTGCCCAATGCTGTCCTTCAAACAAACGTGCCAGCTGAGTGCTATGAACACTCACATAGTGAATATATCTACCTTTACATAAATGAACCATGGTTTAACAATGAACAAAACGAACAATAATAATATTAATGAATAAATAAACACAAAAAACACAAATTCAGTGTTACCAGATAAGAGGAATGATCTGCAGGAACACACACACACACACACACACACACACACACACACACACACTACCTGTTACTGTCATTTCTTTATCCCGTAGAAATGTCTTGCATTTATATTCAATTACACACTGTTATCTCTTTTCAGTCACTACTCTCATAAAATACTTGAATTACATGTTGACTTTTAAAACTAAATTTAGCGTCCAACAGCAGATATTTCAGCTAAATGAATGTTTTTGCACTGAACATTAACGGTCTCCCTATCGACTGTGTTCTGTCTGTTTGACGCGCATGCGTGCGCCCCCGCCGCTCGTTCAGTGAAGCCTGAAGTTTAAGGCTTAAGTCAGGACGCGCTGTAATGGAAAATGGAAATACTCGCGTGAATTAGCAGCATTTACAGATGAGGATATAACTACTATTCTCTATATAGATCAGTGGATATAACCTGTAAAATTAACATTTTGCGCTGAGGACGCAGACGCACACACATCTGTCAAAGCACATGACAGGGTGTGTTAAACGCTAATTTTAAAATAAACAATCACTTGGATCATGTACCTTTCCTGCATCTGCACTATTTCTAGATGAACATTTTGTCCATAAAAATGCATTATTCAGTGCTGTCATTTGGCGCAACCGGTGGAAGCTTTGCGTACAGAGAGCAGACCCGACTAATCGATTAACGAGAATCGTTATCGATGATTTTCATTATCGATTATTATCGATTAGTTGTTGCAGCCCTAAGAAATTCGCAACTTTTTATTTTCCATCGGTCTTAGTACACGATGTAACTATACACATCACAACATGTAAATAGGAAAATTTTGGCATTATTTTGTCACTTATTGAGCGGTAGGCTAGCTGGAGCCGTTTACCTCCAGTCTTTGTGCTAAGCTAGGCTAGAGGTGGGTGTGTCAGACAGCGTTATGGGATGCATGGAGATGAGAATGGTATGTATGGACTTATCTAACTATGGGGGATACGGTGAATAAGCTAAAGTCCCAAAAAGTCAGTGTGTTCCTTTAAAGGTTGGAATATAAAAAGTGCACAAACCACTCACGTTTTTAGAAGACATATTTCTCCAGTACAGTTTTCAAGATTCAAGATTCAAGAGTTTTATTTAATTTCTGTATTGACCGTTCACAATGACTGCCGTGATTTGGTTTAAATAAAACAAATCAGTGTTGAAAATGCTGATCATTAATTTAATGAGAGGAGCAAAGTGAAGTTGACAAATCCATGTGGCAGGATAATATACGCCAACATCAGGTGTGATATCAAAGAAGCACAAACTGAATCTTGCATCAAAGTAATTTGATCAGATCCCTCCTGCCATATGGCAGCTCTTAAATGCAGTTCGATTTGATGTCAAGGGCTCTGGCGCTAACCGAAAGCTACAAAGAGCATAACACGAGTTAGCTGAGTGGATTATACAGTACTAGATTTTATTCTGTTGCCACTTCAGTGCGTTGACGCTCTCAGCAAACAAATAGACAGACTATCTTCAGGATTTTCTGCAGCTGACTCATTTAGGCATAGTAACGGCAATTAGTTTTTGGGATTAAAGATGAGGGTTTACATAGAGAGGTTTATATTTCCTCATGATGTTTTATCAGCAGTTAATAATGTGTCCAATCAATTAAATGAGTGTAAAATTACACAACATAATTACAGGCAGATTATGAGTAACGGAGCAGAATTATGAGTCTTAAAAGGAAATGTTACTGGGTTATACAAAAACTAATGTTCATTCAAGATTTTTTATATATATGTTTGTTTATTAGGTTCCCTTCATGCCTACCCAGCTAACAGAAATATGTTCAGAAAATGTTTTGCTAACATTCCCATTAAGCTATGAAAATGTTATTTCTGAATGTTCAAAATGTAGTTTTTTTTTTGCAAGCAATTTTGCATTTAAAAGACGTCTAATAGGTGTCCAAACACAGCCCTGGCATCTATGCCAAAACAAGTGAACATTTTATAGACGTCCAACCATAGCCCAAGAATAGACTAGAACATGAACATGAACATGAACATGAACATGAATGAAACCAAACACCTTGTAATCACTGTTGACTTTGCTTACATGATATTTTGGCAGAAATTACATAACCAAATTCAAAGTTATTTGAGCTAGAAGTGGTACTCACAGCTGTACTATATCGGGTCTATATATACTCTAAAAATGCTGGGTTAAAAACAACCCAAGTTGGGTTGAAAATGGACTAACCCAGCAATTGGGCTGTTTTAACCCAGTAAATGGGTTGTTTTAACCCAGCAGTTTGCTTAAAACAGCCCATTTACTGGGTTAAAACAACCCAATTTCTGGGTTAGTCCATTTTCAACCAAACTGGGTTGTTTTTAACCCAGCATTTTTTAGAGTGTAGTTAACCAAGATGGCCATTGCTGGGGAACGTTAAGGAACATTCCATTTCATTATTTTGCAAACATGGGAATGTTACTTTACAATGTTCTCTAAACATTCTAAAACAAATAGTACCATTTAATGTCAGATGACATCTAACTACCATGTTTATGCTATGAATCATTAGTTAAGCATTAGTAAATAGTTCATTCATCATTTATAAAGCATTAATAGTCATTAATAAACAGTTTATAAATGCAGCTGCAAATGCTTTGTTTTTGATTTATAAGCATATCTATAATGTCTTTAATAATTGTATTTTCATATTTTATTAATGATCAATTTCTAAATCAAGTATTATATTATTTAGAGTCGTCAGTGGTTCATAAGATCATTTAGAAAGTGTAAGTAAATGATTAATAAACTATTTAAAGGTACATTTATACATATTATTTAGACATATAGTAATAGTTACTCAGTATGTTAATAAATGCTTTATTAACACGTATTCCTGCTGTAATTCATAATTATTTCAGGTATATAACATTATAAAACATTTAGTAGTTGTCAGTGAACTGTTTGTGATCTAAAGTGAGGACTAGTTATGCCTCACAAAGCTTTCAGAAAGGAGATTTAAAGGCTGTTATTCATTTTGTTGCTTATTTAGTTCTTTTTTTATTTTTATATGATATTGCAGAGGTTTATTTTTCATGCTATGTCAAGTGTACAGTTGTACAGTTAAATTTTTGCATCTTGAAATAAATATTTCCATGTTCTGTATCACTCTGTGTTGTGTTTGTTTCCTTTCTGAGGCTTTAAATCTCCTTTATGAAAGCTTTAGATCACAAACAGTTCACTGACAACTACTAAAGGTTTTATAACTACCTGAAATAATTATGAATTACAGCAGGAAAACGTATTAATAAAGCATTTATTAACACACTGAGTAACTATTACTATATGTCTAAATAATATGTATAAATGTACCTTTAAATAGTTTATTAATCATTTACTTACACTTTCTAAATGATCTTATGAACCACTGACGACTCCTAAATAACTGGTTTGTAAATAATATAATACTTGATTTAGAAATTGATCATTAATAAAGTATGAAAATACAATTATTAAAGACATTATATATATACACTACTTAATCAAGAGCAAAGCATTTACAGCTGGATTTATAAACTGTTTATTAATGTCTACACTGTAAAAAGAACTGTAAAAGTTACCTGGTTGCCTTTTAAATTTGGAGTTCATTGAAATAAAAAAATGTAGTTAATACAATGAACATTTGAGAATTGACGTCACCCTTTATTCAAATAGTATTAAAAGATTTAAGAATATTGCGTAATTGTGTTTTATTTGTTATAATGCAGTGAAACATGCCAAATTGTGCTATTTTCATGATTTATCACAAAATGTTTTATTTTTTATTTATGTGGTTCAGATACAATAATATTTTGAGTTTCTATTTATTAAACCCATTTCCTTCATTGTATTAACTCAAATTTTTAATTTCAATGAACTCAACATTTTAAGGCAACCAGGTTACTTACTTTAAGTTAAACCAACATTTTTTACAGTGTATTAATGCTTTATAAATAAGGAATTGACTATTTATTAATGCTTAACTAATGCTTCATAGCGCGAGTCATTACAAAGTCATTACCGAATCTTTCAGAAAAACGTTCCCTGAACGATGTATTAATCATGTTTTTGTGCTAATGTTTTGAGAACATATAACAAACATTATTAAATGTGCTGTATGTAATCTTTTTGACTGTACTAAAGTGCTAAACAGGTAATTAGGAAACATGCTACGGCCCCGTTTACACTAGTGCGCCATTTTAAAACGAATACGATCCTCGTCTATTCTGTCGCTTCCACTGATCTCCGTCCACACTACACGACTGAAAATGCATGTCGCATGACCATTCACTGCTCATGCAGTATTAGAAAAATAAAGAGTTTAACTGCACAACGGCTGCTAAAAAGGACCACAAAGTCAGCAAAGCATTCAGTTCCGTCTGTGTTATTGTTTACACGGTCGTCGAGGCTGGTATGTGGCTCTGGGCTGCGTTTCCCAAAAGCATTGTGATCCTAAGTTAACTGTAGAACAGTAGCCACCAACGGTCTCTACGAGGCTCACGGCAAGGCCGTAACCATGTCTTCAACATTGGGGGGGGACCAATTTTTTTTATTTTTATAAAAGCATAAAGAAACAGAACAGTGAACACAATTCTAGGTCTAATTCTTGTTGGGAAATAATCATTTTGGGACTATTTGCAAATAATATTTGCATTAATTTGCGTCAAATATATCGCTAGTCTCGATATTCTTGAATAAATACATAGATCCGCTGTGAACATTTGAATTCCTGAGTGGTCTAGTGGTAGAATTTTTGTAAACCGTGTCGAAGGTTACAGGTTCTAGTCCGCCCTCATATAGTTTTTTTCTTCATTAAAATCTAAGCCGTTCAATGATTGTATATTAAGAGCATGTTTTTGTTTTGCGATTTCATCAGAAAGAATAGAGTCTTCGCAATGGCATGAAGTCATAGAATGACACGCTCGACTGTGCACGAGCCAAAAGAGAACGTAAACCCCGCCTACTTTGATTTGATCTCAATCACTTTGACATTGACGAGCGCCATTAGACTGGACGCAGACCAGACTAAAAATTTAACTTAAACCAATTTGGCCATTTCTAATTATTTTCTAATTATCCCCCTCAATGTCTATGTTGGTTACGGCCCTGGCTCAAGGAAGTGGGGGACTTTTTTTCAGAAGTGTCCGTTTTGGTCTGTTCACACTGAAACGCAATCCCAGCATTTTCAAACTAAAACGGAGTCTGCAGCGTTTTTGAAAGTCTGGTTGGAAAACTCTGGTGTAGTGTAGACACCAGGCATATCCGTAGTAGGGGTGGGAATCTCTAGGCACCTCACGATTCGATTACGATTCAGAGGGCTGCGATGCGATGATGAAAATGAAAATGATGCTAGAACCAAGATGGCACCGAGTATGGCGGCCGTGTTGCGAGCACCGAGCAAACTTTGCGGTTTTTCGTTTGTTTTACTTGTTTTTATGTTGTTCTACGTGTTGGATGTTGTTTGTATAACTGTCTATGACAGACACACGCTTCTAAGCATAGGTTCCTACGTCGCGAAGCGCGAACCGGACTTTGAGTTCTTGAAGGCTGGTGCCCTGTTTACAGACACCGCATCAGAGCCCTTTGTCTGGGTCGCACGGGCGCGACGGAGGAAAAGTCGCCGGAAAAGAGGGAAGAGAGCCGGCGTCCTAGTAAGACTCAGACGCCGTCCCTCCGACCTCCTCTCCCAACCATTCTGCTGGCTAACGTTCAGTCACTGGACAACAAACTCTGTGAACTGCGGGCACGCGTCTCATACCAACGAGAAACAAGGGACTGCTGCATTATTTGCCTCACAGAAACCTGGATGTCTGCAGTGGTTCCAGACTCAGCCATCGAGCTCACGGGTTCTCCGTGCACCGCTCGACAGAACGAAAGAGCTCACGGGAAAAGCAGAGGTGGGGGTGTTTGTTTATTTGTCAACCACTCGTGGTGTGACGAAAGGAACCTACACTCCATTAAATCCTTCTGCTCCCCTGATCTGGAATTTCACATGCTTCTGTGCCGACCAGTCTGGCTACCGAGGGAATTTACAGTGGTCATAATCACAACTGTTTATATTCCTCCTCAAGCCAACACAGAACAGGCACTCAAGGAACTGTATGGGAATATAAGTGAGCAGGAAACCGCGTGTACCAGAAGCAGCGTTTATTGTTACGGGGACTTTAACAAAGCCAACTTCAGAACAATAGCCCCAAAATACTTTCAGCACATCACCATCAACACGCGTGGTGATCGTGTACTGACCACTGTTACTCTCCCTTTCGGACGCATACAAATCTCTCCTGCACCCACCTTTCGGCAAATCAGATCACTCTTCCATCCTGCTCCTGCCTGCTTACAGGCAGAAACTGAAACGGGAAGCACCCGCCCTCAGGACAATCCAATGCTGGTCGGACCAATCAGACGCTACACTACAGGACTGTTTTGATCACGTGGACTGGGACATGTTCCGGGCAGCTTCTGATGACGACATAGAGGTGTACTCAGAGACTGTAACGTGTTTCATCAGGAAGTGTGTAGAAGACGCCAGCCGACTAAAACAATCCGTATCTACCCCAACCAAAAACCGTGGATAAATAGCGATGTTCGAGCAGCCTTGTCAGCACGAACATCCGCTTTTAAATCTAATGCTGATGATCGCAAACAAACCAGTTACGATCTCAGAAAATCCATCAAAGCCGCAAAAAGACAATACAAATACAAAGTTGAAGATCAATTCAACACCAACGATGCAAGAAGCATGTGGCAGGGAATCAATACCATACAATAACGGACTTTAAAGGGAATAAACCAGCTACTGTGAACATTGCCGCCTCTCTACCGGATGAGCTGAATAACTTTTATGCTCGTTTCGAGGCTCACAACACCGCCCACACAGAGCACGCTCCCGCAGCTGCTGCAGGAGACGTGAGTGCACTCACCGTCTCCGTCGCGGATGTAACCCGATCCTTCCGACGGGTAAATATCCGGAAGGCTGCGGGTCCTGATGGCATCCCCGGCCGCGCGTGCTCGAGCATGCGCATTACAACTAGCCGGTGTTTTCACAGACATTTTCAATCTCTCCTCTGTCTGTCTGTGGTTCCCTCGTGCTTCAAAAATCCACCATTGTGCCAATACTAAAGAAAAGCAAAACCACCTGCTTAAATGACTGGAGGCCCGTTGCTCTCACACCCATCTTCAGCAAGTGCTTTGAGAGACTCATCAGAGATCACATCTGCTCTGTGCTGCCTTCATCATTGATCCGCTACAATTTGCATATCGTAGTAACCGTTCTACAGATGATGCTATTGCTTTCACTCTACACACTGCTCTCTCCCACCTGGAAAACAAGAACACCTATGTGAGAATGCTGTTTGTGGACTACAGCTCAGCATTTAACACCATAGTGCCCACTACACTTGTTGCGAAGCTCCAGACTCTGGGACTAAACAGATCTCTGTGCAGCTGGATCCTGGACTTCCTGACAGGCAGAAGTCAGGTGGTCAGAATGGGCAACAACACATCATCCCCTCTGACCTTCAACACTGGTGCTCCTCAGGGCTGTGTCCTCAGCCCACTCCTGTACTCCCTGTACACACATGACTGTACAGCCACACACAGCTCCAACGTCATTGTCAAATTCGCCGATGACACAGCGGTGATAGGCCTGATCACTGACAACTATGAGACGGCCTACAGAGAGGAGGTGAGCACTCTGACTAAATGGTGTCAGGAGAACCACCTCTCACTCAACACCGACAAGACCAAGGAGCTGGTGGTGGATTTCAGGAGACAGAGCAGAAAACACAAACCCATCACCATCGACAAGACACCAGTGGAGCGGGTTAACAGCTTTAAGTTCCTCTGTGTCAACATCAGTGAGGATCTCACCTGGTCCACACACACCGACGCAGTGCTGAAGAAGGCACATCAATGCCTTCTTCCTGAGACGGCTGAGGAAGTTTGGAATGAGCCCCAGCATCCTCAGATCCTTCTACACGTGCACCATAGAGAGCATCCTGACGGGCTGCATCACGGCCTGGTTCGGAAACAGGACCGCTGGCAACCGTAAAGCTCTGAAGAGGGTCGTGTGAACTGCCAGCCACATTGTTGGAGGTGAGCTTCCCTCCCTCCAGGACATCTACACCAGGCGGTGTACAAGGAAGGCCCGGAGGATCATCAGTGACTCCAGCCACCCGTCCCACAGACTGCTCTCTCTGCTGCCCTCAGGAAGACGTCTCCGCAGCATCCGATCCCGCACTAGCCGACTTAGGGATAGCTTTTTCCCTCAGGCTATCAGACTATTGAACTCTCAAAACTAATACTCTCTACAGCATACTCCCACAATATGGCATGCCACACACCGCACTCAACTATAACAGTCAACACTGGACTATATACACACACTTCATTTATCACCGCACTATCTACCGGTTACCACTGGATACATCCGATG